>JADLZK010010111.1:0-161762 GCA_015847255.1 Hyparrhenia diplandra | reverse complement strand
GCCGATCGTCCACGTACATGATACCAGCTACGTTTAGTTCATGACTCTAAAAGCCAACCCACAATTTCTTCATATATAGGTATAGCCAAATTATGATCAACTAATACAATATATGCTTAAATTAGAGTTAGATAAACCAAAAAGATTGGCAAAAACACTCATATATAGATGTGCTTGGATAGTGAGCAAGCCAAAGTTTATCCTAAATATCACTGATTATTTTGACCTTGAAAGTTCGCCAAGATTTTATTAAAACTATGTGACCTAATTATCCAAGTTTATCCTAAATATCACTAATTATTTTGACATTGAAAGCTAACTAGCAGCGGCAGCCTATGGATGGCTCGACGGGCCTTGGATCGCCATGCTTATCCATAGGTTTTCTTGTTACTTGATTAACCGAGGCGACCATCAAACCATTTTTGGAAAAAGTCTCATTAACCGTGACCTTTAATCTGAGGCATTTTTGGCTGCCCGCCTCAGAAAGTTCAAAATGCCCGCTTTGAAAAGATTTTTTTTTTTTTTTTTTTTTGGTGTAGTGATAGCTAGCTGGAGGACAATGGACAAAAAATAAACTTTTAAATTTTGTCTTTTTTTTTTTTTTGAGGATTACATAGTACAACTTCGGGACGCCAACACGCACGCACACTCACCCCTATGAACACACGTACACAAACCCTACCCCTATGAGCACCTTCGATTGACTGCGCTGGACAAATCTTGAAGTTCACGGTCACCACAGGCGCTCTTCGCTATCGACGGACGCGTCGCCTACCACTTAATGCATAGCGCTGGAAAATCCTAAAAAAATCAAAACTGATAATGTGTCGCACCCAAGATTTGAACGGGGAGCCCCCAACCAATGGCGCTTTCTTATTGCACTGTGAGCCCCTGACTAAATTTTGTCTATTTAGTATTAGGTAGATATAGATATAGATCAAAAAATTAAAGAAAGGTACTATAAGGGTGTTTAGTTGGTGAAATATTATGTTATTCTACATCGTAGGTTTGTATTTGGTAATTATTGTCTCACCATTACGTACATCTAAACTACAAAGCTAGCGCTGCTCTGTACCGCAGAAGACCTGGCGGCTGTTGCTATTGAACGCACACGGTCAGGAGGTGGCAACAGAAGAACGGGTTCTACTAGTAGCTTGCCATGTGTCCGGCTCATATATATAGCCTTTGACTTTGCTGAGGAACAAAGGTTGTACTAGATAGCACTATGTGCGGTGGGTGTAAACTGGACACTGCGTGCGAGTGATCAGAACAGAAAAAAAGGTAATTCAAGTATGATAAAGATCATTAATGATCATAATCATCATAGGTCTTTTGAAGATTCAGTGATTTCTGAATCGTCTACTTTTTTGTTTCATCCATCCAAATTCCTGTACTTCTTTGTCCTTCAATTGGACTTTTGTTTGTTTGTCAGACACAAACATTGTGCTCACGTACGACGTGTCTTGCAACCACACTTTTTGAATTGTTCTGTGCAGCCCAGCTTTTGCTATTGCTTAAATTTTACAAAGGCCGGCTTTCCTAACAGATAATGTTTAGCTTGACGACGGCCAACAGGGAGAACAATAAGTACGCTATAAAATTCAAAATACTAAGCACTTTTGTTCACTTCTTCTAGATTTCACATTTATTACGACGGAGAATTTACAGGATTCAGTCATCAAAATAGGAAAGAGATGCAAATAAACAGGCCAACAATCGCACAAAGAAGGCAAGACCGGCTGTGGTTCCTAGCTCTTGATGTTTCTCTTGTGGTTTTATAGTGCATCCAGTGTAATCGAGAAAACTTTACAGCGTGACTTGTTGTCTCACGCCCCTGGTAGACCAGGAACTAAGAATTAAAGTACTTGCATCCGGCTTCGTTAACCCTCCATCCAATTCTCCGAGTTGCCCGAAGGCTCGGGGGCTACTATGGGTGTTATTATATCAGTGAAAGTTGGATACACTAAAATTTGAATTTCTAGTTTATTTGCTAAAATCCATAGATATCCAACATCTGCTTCGCTTTCGACATCCAGGCGCTCGCCTGTTGGAGACCCCGAGTTAGAGGTTGCTCCCACGGTCGGTCCATGGAGCCTGCGAGGTGAACTCGCTCCCCTCACCGGGCTATCATAGCCCACGGAGGAGGTCGCTCCTTCACCCTGCCAGCGGAGTCCGTGAGGTAGAGGTTGCACTCGTGGAGGCTCTGGCTCCCGCACCCGGCCGTGGTAGGCCGCCATGCAACGGATCGAGTGCCTTAGGCTATCTCCAACAGTTATACAGCGACCCATTGATGCTTTGGGCGTGCACAGTAAAAAAAGCAGCGATGAAAAAAAAAAACAACGCCTACCCAACAAATAACGAAAAGAGAATACTCATCGATGTTTGTCTCTCTCTCTTATATCTCTTCCTCCCGAGTCCCAACGCCTCCGTCCCTATCTATCACCGGCGGCTTCCTCCCATCCCAGCCGGTGAGGCTACCTCTCTCTCCCAGCCCGGTGGAGCCGACGGAGCTCCGGCACTCCCCCCCTTCCCGTCGGCGGATGGAGGGACGGCTCGAGGTCCCGCCTCCCGGTCCATGGCGGCTCTCCTCCCCCAAGGTGCCGACCCACCCTCGAGCTCAGGGCCATGGAGGTCTCGGCAGCCACGACGGAGATCCAGGGCGGCGCGACGGCCTCGACGGCGCCCATGGTCCACCCGGTCCCCATCCTGTCCAGCGTGAGCTCCGGCGCGCTGGTCGTGGCGTGAGCAACGCCCTACCTCCCTCGACCGCCTCCGCCTCCACAGGCCTCCTCCTCTCCCTGCGGCTAGCCTTTGGGCTGCTGGGGCGACCGGGCCGCGCGACTGCTTCGTTGTCCCCTTCCTCGTGGTGGTGGGCCCTCGGCGCCTACATGGAGGAGACGTGGGGGACGGAGGGGTGACGCAAGTTTGCAAATCCTCTCTCCTCGATAGGAAAACGAGTCCTCCGTGTGCATCACTGTTGGAGGCCGTTTTCACGACGCAAATGACGGATTGCGATGCATACTTGTGTTTTGGCGTCACCCGTTGGAGACAACCTTAGTGGGGATTTCTTCCCGTTTCTCTCTCTCATTTCATCGCGTGCAAAGTCAAGATTTGCGATGTGACACTCTGTTAAATGTGCATGAAATACTCAATGAAACCTTATCGAGACGGGTCGAGTAACAAGATTTTAATTTCCTTGTCACAAACTCCATCAAGTTAAATTTCCTTGTAACCAACTCTACTCAAATAGAGGTAGCCAAGTTTGTCTAAAAAAAAAAAGGTAGCCAATTGCACTGGCCGGCCGAATACGAGGAAGCTGAAAAAAACATCGAATAAATCTGTGCATCGGTTAAAACCATCGATTTAATTGGGTTGTGACTAGATTGAGCCTTTTCCCAACACATAGTACGACTTTTAGTGAGCTATCAAGATAGGCCCACGCGTCAGTGACCCATCATGACCACGCTTCAGTTCACATGCAAACAGAGAGTCCGATCCGTCTCTCGCTCTCAAGTCAAGTCTCAGTCTCAACTCCCAAGCCAAGCACACCAATGGGCAATGGCCGATGGGCAATGGCAATGAATCACGGGACCCCCGCGCTGCACAGCCATGGGTCGCTCGCTCGCTCGTCGAAGCGCCTACAAGTTGAAAAATCCCAGGAGCTGAGCTGAGGGTAGCCGGCGATCCCACCCCCGCCTCGTGTGTTGAACCAGCTCGCGTGCGCCCGCCGGCCACCATGTCGTCGTCGTCGGTGTCCGCGACGGAGATGGCGGCCGTGAAGACGTCGTCGAACGGGGTGGCAGGGCGACGACCCACTCCACTTCGCGTTCCCGCTTCTCATCCTCCAAGCTCTGCTGATCCTAGTCCTCAGCCGCTTCCTGGCGTTCCTGCTCCGCCCACTCCGGCAACCCAAGGTGATCGCGGAGATCGTGGCGGGGATCCTACTCGGCCCCTCCGCTCTGGGCCGGAACAAGTCCTACCTCCGCACGATGTTCCCGCCATGGAGCACGCCGGTACTGGAGTCCGTCGCCAGCCTCGGCCTCCTCTTCTTCCTCTTCCTGGTGGGTCTCGAGCTAGACCTCCGTTCCGTCCGGCGCAGCGGTCGCCGCGCCTTCGCCATCGCGGCGGCGGGGATCTCGCTCCCGTTCGCGTGCGGCGTCGGCGTCGCCTTCGTGCTCCGCAAAGCGGTCCCGGGCGCCGACGAAGCCGGGTACGCGCCGTTCCTCGTGTTCATGGGCGTCGCGCTCTCCATCACCGCCTTCCCCGTCCTGGCGCGCATCCTCGCCGAGCTCAAGCTCCTCACCACCCCGATCGGTGAGACGGCGCTCGCCGCCGCGGCCTTCAACGACGTGGCCGCATGGGTGCTTCTCGCCCTCGCCGTCGCCATCTCCGGCGACGGCGGGAACGGGACCAACCACCGGAGCCCGATCGTGTCGCTATGGGTGCTGCTATGCGGTGCGGCGTTCGTGGCGGCGTGGATGGTGGCGGTGAAGCCAGCGATGGCATGGGTGGCGCGACGAGCCGAGTCGTCCGGCGACGACGGCGGTGGCGAGAAGTGGGTGGCGGTGACGCTTGCGGGCGTTCTAGCGTCAGGATTCGCGACGGACTTGATCGGGATCCACTCAATCTTCGGCGCGTTCGTGTTCGGTCTGACGGTGCCGAAGGACGGCGGGTTCGCCGGGCGCGTGACGGCGAGGGTGGAGGACCTGGTGTCGGGCTCCTCCTGCCGCTCTACTTCGCCTCCAGTGGGCTCAAGACGGACGTGGCCACCATCCGGGGTGGTGAGGCTTGGGCCATGCTCGCGCTCGTCATCGCCACCGCTTGCGCCGGCAAGATCGTCGGCACGTTCGGCGTCGCCATGGCGTGCGGGATGGGCGCACGGGAGGCGATCGTGCTTGGCGTTGTTATGAATACCAAGGGACTCGTTGAACTCATCGTGCTCAACATCGGCAGGGAGCGCAAGGTACGTCGTCGGTTTGTTCCCAAACATGTTTCTGGGTTCCTTTTTTTTTTTTCATCATCAGTTCGGTGCAATGTTTTTTTTTATTATTTTCTTGCATGCATAGGAGTTGTTTTTGTTGCATTTTTCTTCTTTTTGAGAAGAAAGAAAAAGAAAGAGAACTTTGCCGTGCCTGGACACTATGGGACGCGTGCATGCTTGAAGTCAAAAAGATAGGAGCTGAGGAGTCATGTGAGTGAGGACAAAGTAAAGCAGAGGTCACCTGGTTCCCGGACCATATGCATGCATGGTCGCGTGTCATCGCCATCCAATTGTAGTGCCGCTCCATGGCAGCCCTGCTCGTGACTAGCTTAGCCTAGGTTTCTTCTAGACCTTCAGAGCCATTCACAGGGACGTCAGTGGCATGAATCTCCCCCTTGGCTGCTAGTATGTCATGTCAGGCCGGCCTGTGCGGTGCGTTGGAAGGTGGGATGCACCAGCACCCTTGGCCTTGGGGTGAATGAGCAGGAGCTACACCATGAGAGCAACTGAAATAAAAGGGCAATAAGCCAAACTATTCAATAATTTTGATGATGTGAAAGGAGGAGAGAGCTTGACTCTAGTTTTAAAGAAAGAGAGGAGACGGAAGAGAGCTTGACTCTTGTTTTAAGGCCGCTTACTATCATAGTCTAGAAATATTTATTATTTTGGGTATCTAGACATAAACTCTAAATAAGACTTGAAATCTTGTTTTTCTCTCTCTATATTCCATAAATATACCGCCAGATCTGCGTGCTGGCCTTGGGAATCGTCGGCACAGTGGATCCAATGGTGTGGAGGTGCGGCAGTAGGTGAATCCAGTCGGCGAGCGTGCATGACGATGGCGGCTCCAGTAGACCCTAGGGAAGAAGTAACATGGGGATGGGGGCACAAGCCCCTAAGAGCATCTCAAGTGGAGTCCCTCAAATTAGGCCCTCAAATTTCTATTTGCATGCCAAGATTAAAAAATAGCCGCTAACGCCGCATGGTCTCAAAATCAACATGTTCGTGACCTATGTTTCCGACCTGCCATCGTCACCGCTGGGGCGCGACGAGATCCCGAGGGAGACGAGGCTCAACCTGCTCCAGCGGAACGTGGCGTTGTTCCGCAAGATCGTGCCCAAGCAGCCAGGTGAGCGCCGCCGCGGCATGTCGACATCGAGGCAAGAGCAGCGATGGTGGTGGCGAGCGAGAAGGCGGCGCAGCGCCCGGCGACCAGATGGCGCAGACGTACTCCGGCGCGGCGAATCACGCCGCCTGCACGCCGAGCCCAAGGCATGTGGTCGGCGGTGCCGAGCTCGAACACGAGGAGGCGGCCCGGCCCGGTGCGTGGTGACCACCGCGGCGGGATCCTTAAGATTGTGCAACATGCCTCGAGGTCACTGGTGAGCACCATCGCGAGCATGCTCGGCGTTGCCCGCAGGGGACGGCAGAGGGGCGGCGGGGAGGAGAAAACGCCAGCGGCGCCTGGGTGTCTCGTGTGGCGATTCCCGCTAGACATAGGCGACAGGATAGAAAAAGTGGATGAGACCTACTGGATAGGGGGTTCCAGACCTAAGGGCTTGAAATTATAATTTGGGGTGACATTAAAAAATGAGAGCTCATCTAAGGTCTCAATTGGATTTGAGTTTTTGCTCAAACTCCTGTAATTTAGCGTAGGGGATCCAAGTTGGAGGCCCAATAGAGATGCTCGAAGCGGCGTGAACAATGGAGCCCCTTCTCGTCTCAACATTTTTATGGATGGATAGAACTAGATTTGTGAAAAAACAATTAGAAGTAGAAGAGAAATAGAGGGAAAAAGAACCAGGATAAAGAAAAGTATCAGACTCTCGTAAGCTGACTGTAGTAACATCTTCTTCGACCACTCGCGTGTTGGTTGAATGTTGAATCCAACATTCCAAAACCATTCAATTTGGTAAAAAAAGATTGACTTTGCATCTGCAGAATACACTGCCGAGGGACTAAATGAATTACACAGAGGATGAGAGCAGCGAGCAAGAATTCCGTCAAAATTTTTGCACAAGTTTCCACATGTCCTGCAATGCAACAATGTGATCTCTCATGGTGATGGACTCATGGATGCGGTGTGCAGGTTCTGAACGAGGAGACGTTCGCCATCCTGGTGCTCATGGCGCTGGTGACTACCTTCATCACCACGCCCACGGTGATGGCCATCTACAAGCCCGCGCGCGCCGCCGGGCGCAGGCGCCTGCACCACCGCAAGCTCCAGGGCCCCGACCCCTCCGCGCCGTCCTCGCCGTCCGCGTCGGCAGGCGCCGGCGCCGCAATGGAGCTGCGCGTGCTGGCCTGCATCCACGGCGGGCATGACGTGCCCGCGGTGATCAACCTGATCGAGACCATCCGTGGACACACGCAGCCGCGCCGTCTCGTCAAGCTCTACATCCTCCGCATGGTGGAGCTGACGGAGCGCACCTCCTCCATCCTCATGGCGCGCGCCGCGCGCGGAACGGGCTCCCGTTCCTGCGCCCTCGCCGTGCCGGGGAGCCGCACGACCAGGTGGACGTGGCCTTCGACACGTACGCGCAGCTCGGGCATGTCCATGTCCGCGCCATGACCGCCGTGTCCGCGCTCCACACCATACACGACGACGTCGCGGCCGTTGCCGAGGACAAGCGCGTCTCCCTCGTCGTCCTGCCGTTCCACAAGCGCCAGACGGGAGGACACGGCGGCGACGACGTCGAGAACCTCGGGCCCGAGTGGCGCGCCGTCAACCGCCGGATCCTCCGTGAGGCGCCCTGCTCCGTTGCCGTCCTAGTCGACCGCGGATTCGGTGGCGGCGAGCAGGTCAGCTCGGAGCAGGTGGCGCACGGCGTCTGCGTCGTGTTCTTCGGCGGGCCTGACGACAGGGGAGGCACTCGAGCTCGCTGGAAGGATGGCCGAGCACCCTGGTGTGCAGGTCACCGTCGTGCGGTTCGTCGACGGTAAGGACGGCAGCGAGGAGCAGTCGGAGGTCACGTTGCGCCCGTCACACACCAAGAACGCCGACCGGAGCTACACGTTCTCCACGGCCGTCGTCGACGCCGGCAAGGAGAAGGTAACGCACTTCTGATCCGACAGGATGGCATTTTGCATGAACAATTATATAATTGGTGAGTGCCCTACAGGAGCTGGACGAGGCAGCGGTGGCAGAGTTCCGGCAGAGGATGGGATCGCTGGTGCGTTTCGAGGAGCGGGTGGTGGTCGGCAACGTGATCGAGGAGGTGGTGTCGATCGGCAAGAGCAGGGAGTACGGCCTGGTCGTCGTCGGCAAGGGCCGGCTGCCATCCCCGATGGTGGCGCAGCTCGCCGTCCGGCCGGCAGAGCACCCGGAGCTCGGGCCCATCGGCGACGCGCTCGCGTCGTCCGGCCACGGGGTGACGTCGTCGGTGCTCGTGGTCCAGCAGCACGACATGAGCAACGCCGACGAGGTGCCGGTCTCCGTGGTGGTCGATGGCCGTGCTCAGGACAGCGAGTTCGCCAAGGACATGGCCGAGCCGTGAGAACCGTTTCTCTGAATCTTAATGCTCAGGCGTCTCCTTGATCCAGTAGGATGATGACGACTACAAAAACTGCTATAGTTGTTTTTTTTTTTTTTAAAAAAGGTTTTTGCTAATAAACATGTACTAATCATGATTGTTAAGTGTGTCTCTTGTTTTCACAAGCATTGCTGATGCTAATACACTAGTATATAACTATATATACTATATACTGTATTCACTTGTTAGTTTTTATGTACCAATGTTAATATACCCAAATGATGTATAAAGGTGTGTTTAGGCAGAGCTTGATCTTTCAGACTAAAGTATTAAACACTTTTGTTTTTGACTGAACGAAGGAAATTTTTATTCAGATTAAACTTTTCAATCCAACAAAACTCGAATGGGATATTATAAAGATTCAAGATTTAACTGTGCAAAATTCAAAAAAAAAAATGCAGCATAATGTCAGTAGTGCCAACACTGCTCCTGTACAGCATCAGGCAACAGAGAACGATCCAGATGAAGATCAGGCTCCAGTAGGGCAGTGTCGCGGGCTGAAAGTCGTCGCTGCAACAACAGTAGAGGTGGGTAATGGCAACAAGGCTCTCTTCTGGACCTCCTGCCCCTGCTGGATGCAAGGAGAGGAACCTGCAATCCTTTTCCCAGCCTTGTTCAAGCACAGTAAAAGGAAGAATAGGACAGTTAAAGAGGCACTGACCGATGAAAGGTAAAATATGGGTGAGGGATGTCGATCACGATATGAGCGAACATATAATTACAGGCTTTTTTGGGTTTATGGAGTCGGTTACAGGACTTACGGCTGTTAACCGCACAGAAGACACAATTACGTGGCTTCATACATCGAATGGTTAGTACATCGCAAAATCTGCATATAAGCTAGATACAATTCGTCGGAATGACTACTTCACTAACAGCTGAGAATGTCTGGAAAACGAAGGCACCGCCCAAATGCAGATTCTCGCTTGTCTGATGCTTCAGAACAGAATCTGGACGGCTGCACTTACGCCTACAACTGACAGTGGCTGAATGAGTACTTCTGTCAGCTGTGTATAAGGAACCTAGAGACAGTATCACCCCTCTTTCAGGATTGCTACTTCTCTAAAGTAATTTGGGACAAGGTGGGTTCATGGATTCGCAGGCAGGCAATCAGACCGCCGCAGGCGCGTGATAAACGCTCGGGCTCGATCTCGGCCACCACTACCAGGACTAACTACACCTGAGACATTGCAGCAGTACACTTGAACCCTTCTTTGGATGGATGATATATCCAGGCAAGGATGGATCATTCAGTTCTACACCTTCACTACTGAGCATAGCGATAACCTGCCCCATGGTTGGCCGCCTCGTCCGATCGGCCTGCACGCAGAGGAGCGCGATGTGGATGCACCTCAGCGCCTGACGAAGCGTGTCGTGCTGCTCTTCCACGCCCATGCCGCTGTCCACGATGTCGCTCACTTTCTTCTCCGTCCAGTGCCGCCACACCTGCATGGATGCCCCATCAGTATAAGTTAAACTAAACAAGATGGATATTTATATACTCCGTATAGTATACTATTATGGCCCTGTTTGTTTCCAAAAGTCCTAGGACTTATACTTCTAGCGACTTTTCACAAGAACTACCAAAAAAGTTTCTCCCTATTTGGTTTTTTAGGGATTTTTAGGTAGTCCCAGCACACACCAAAAAAAAGAAGTCCATGGAACCAAACACTACTATATATTCTTAATTACTCACGTATTCTATGAGCCCTTCACAATGTTGGCCTTCGAAAGTGTGGATCTTATGCCGCGTGATGACCTCCAGCACCAGCACGCCATAGCTGTACACGTCGGATTTAATTGACAGCTGGGACTTGGGGAAGGCTGTGCACTCTGGCGCCATGTATCCACTTCAGGGAAAAAAAAAAAAAGAGCTTATTTGCTAATTGCTCATACTCCATCCGTCCCAAAATGATAAGCATACTTTGATCAGCAAAAGATCATATAAAAAATAGATTTTAACTACTAATTTATCTTACAGTATGTTGTTATAGGCTAAAGAATAAATATCATATCAAAGACACTTTAATACTTCCTCTGTTCCAAATTGTAGATCGTTTTGACTTTTCTAGATGCATTTCTTTTGCTATGCATTTAGACATAGTGTATAACTAGGTGCATAACAAAAATCAATCTATGTAAAAAATCTAAAGTGAATATAATTTGGAATGGAGAGTACGAATTAATTGATGCAAGTTTTATGTATTCATTAAACTTCTATGTAGTTTGAATAATTGTTGGTCATAGATTGTAAAAATTGACTTAATTTCCTTGATACAAAATACGATTATTATTCCTGAATGGAGAGAGTACTTACAACGTTCCAGCGAGCTTCTACTGTGCTCTGATGAGTCTTTTTCTTTATCGTAAACCCTCATGAGATCAAAGTCAGCAATTTTGGGTTCAAGTTTTCATCTATAAGCACATTATGTGGCTTCAAATCTCTGTGAACGATACCCTTATTGTGGAGAAAAACAAAGACCACAAGCTACCCCCTTGATGATGTTGAACCATGTAGCCCAATCTAGCTTCTGAGATTGAAAAGATGCTAAGTTGCAAGATAATTTTTTTAGTTTAGTTTTTCCATATTGATGGGTTATTAAAAAAACCGCTCTTCGTAAGCGTTATTATTAGAAGAAATATTAAGCTTACCGTTCTGCCAAAATTTCTCAAGGCTACTGTTTGGTACATACTCATAGGCGAGAAACCTCCCTTCTGTTTCAAAGCAGTGCCCTAAAAACCTCACGAGGTTTTTATGCCGCATCTAGCCACAATAGAGATCTCCCTCTCAAGTTCTTGTATGTTGCGCTTCAAGTCTTTGAATCTCTTCACTGCTACTTGTTTCCCATTGTCGAATGTGCCCTGCACAACACTTTCCATTTTATGCAAATTTTCTAAAAGGAAATAAATAAACCATACAAGCAATTAGACATCTGATCTCACTATTATTAATTGAAGCTAAATCCTAAAAATATATTGTCACAGTGATAAAAACCATCTCGCCTTTACAGACTCTAATCATTATCACCAATTGTAATATAAACTCGGCCAGTGGGGGAAAGACCGCCCCAGGGGTTTTCACATAAGAAGAAACTTTTCAGCACCCCGACCGAGAAAACCCCTGAACCATGGCCTCGTCCCGACACTAGGGACAAGTCACCGTGAGGACTGTTACCTGGGCCAGTCCACGGGCCAGGACACCGTTGCCCACAGGCCGGGTCTCCGTCGCCTGGGCTACTGTTGCCACAAGCCGGGAACGACCGTCACCACAAGTGCTTTGGCACGCGGGGCAGTGAAGGGATTTGTTTACCTCCAACCTGAATTTCGCTCCCGTGGGGAGTCGAACTCAGGACGTGAACGGTGCCACCGGAGTGCTAGACTAACTGGACTAGCATCTTTGGCCACCAATAGTAATATAATATTATTTTTATTTTTTTAGAAAAATCACATACCATTGTCATTGTGCAAAGTACATATATTATTAGGGGAATTTTTAGATAGCGACAATGTTAGGGGAAACGGAAATCAAAACATCTCTATGCGGGGGCTGAAAACGGACGGGAACAAGTGGTTAAAAAAACTTGTTTCCTGTTTCCGTTTCTATATTCTTTTGCCAAAAACAAGAACGGGTTCGAAAAGGCATCAAGCGGGATATGTGGATTTGGGTAACTTATGGGCCTTCTTCTTAAGGATGATTTTTATAGTAATAATTTATGTTATTATTCGAAAATAAAAAATGAAGGTTGCTCTTGATAATCACCATATATACTGTGCCAAATCCGCCGCTCCCCAATTTGTTGCTGTTTGAAAAGTTACATGTTGCGTCTTGCAGAACTTGGTAGCTGTAGAGTTTGGAATCCGTTCCTTCTCCATCGTCAGTCTCCTCTAATTCCATGCTTGAATGCTCCTGGTCACACATGTTATCCTCTCGCATGCCATCATCTGCATGACAAATCAAAAGGATGGCAATAGAACATGTAGCAACATATAAGATAAGATGTTGGCTATATACCGAAATCATCATAGATATACAGTCAAGGAAAAAAAATGCTGCCTTTGCTGAATCACCTAAGACATCTCCTATCTGAACTGTTTGTTTTCGACGAAGGCAAATGAGTGTAAGGACGATGGCGACAACTACTACTCCGGTTGTAGTAGGTACTGTTAGCATTATCAATCTCTTCCAGGCTATATATAGAAATACAAAAGCAAAAGGAAAGAGAATTAAACAAACTGCCGCCTAGATTAGATATAACACACTCACTATATGTTTGAGACAGATTGCGCTTACTTGTGTATTCCTTACCTGTATCTGTATGAGACAGATTGCTATTAGAAATTCGAGTGTACAAATCATTCATTCCTCCATCAACTTGTGCAATGTCTACCAGGTCACCAGGCCAGATAACGCAATCGCTCACTCCAAGCAGAGTATAAGCACTGCACGAGCTGTTTCCTAAGCATAACTTCCTGCAGTCATCCAAGCTCTTGCCTCGCACCAAGGTGGCGTTCAATGTGTCAGGCACCTTGACATGAGGCAACTGGTTGAATCCATCAGCCGCCGAGCAAGAAAGGGGTACATTCCTCACACAACCACTTGTAAAGTCCCTCTTGCTCCAATCACTTGGTGACTTGGGGACGAATTCCTGCAGACATTTGCAGTCAGATTTGTAGCAAGCGGCGTTCCGACCACAGAATGCATAGGAATCACAGTCATTCCTGGGCCATGACATGATTATGAGCCACTCATAATAGGGGTTGTCAAACATCAAACCTTGGGCAGTGCCATATTCATTTATGACAAAGTGCATGTGGGCTGCTGTCTCCAAAGCGGTGAACGAAAAATACACACTGCCTTCACAAATAGTCATGTTAAAGACGAATAACTTGTTTAACGACTTCAGATTAGGGTGACCACTGAACCCCTGGCCATTCCATGGACCAGATCTGTACAACAAATCATCACCCCCGAACAACAGCAGCCCAGGCAGTCGGCTGGGATCCAGCTTCATGGAGTAATTTCCAGAAGCAGGAGATCGGCCATATGAATCGTCATACCATGACCTGAGTTGCAAGAACTCATTAGACAATGTGTCGATCCAATCCTCATACCAGACAACAATGTATCACAGGGATGATCAAAGCTTTGCCATAGTATTGGAGTCCTAGACATAGTGTCATTGATGATGATAAAGTTGCCTGAGTCGAGAAGGAGGGCCTGTAGTGGACTGCTGGTGTTGAGTATTATGCCACTCGACCACACGTGGACTCCTCTTGTATCCACGAGCTCTAAAGAACTTGCCCTGAGGGTAAGAGTTCCATTGTTTCCCTTTATTGGATTGTCACGGTTTGCCACCCAGACGGTATTGTCATGAGGTTCCATTTTATTGTACCATATTCCTAGATATGTGTTGTCCCCAAATGTAAAGAAGCCCAACGCAAAAAAATACCTTCTGCTGAAACTAGTGTTTGCTCAGCTACCAAAGACTGGCCTACTGTCAGCGAGGCATCTGGAACAAGGCATTTGAATAAGAAATTATTTGGAGATACAAAGATTGCTAATATTTTATATAAACATAGTCAAACTGAAGAAAGTTTGCATATCAACTATTTTTATAGGACATGAGGAGTAGGTGACATCGGTCAGTTTGAACAACAGATTGCACACGCAGGATGGAACTGCAGACAGATTCAATTAACCAAGTCGGAACACTACGGAGAGAGAGGTGCACACACAGGACGGAACTGCAGACAGATAGAGAGAGAGGAGGAGGAGGAGGAGGAGGCGTGCTTAGCGGCTGGGCCGGAGGTACAGCAGCAGCGAGCAGGAGCAGCAGCACCAAACGTGGACGAGGAGCACGGCCTGCTTGCGCATCATCCGTGAGGACTCGATCGAGAGATGAGAGGTGACGGAGGGACACGACTCAGCAAGCACTGCCATTCAGGGTGTGCTTGGCGCTGGTCTGCGCAAAAGAAAGAAATGCTGGATGGAAGTTAACATCCTTTTGGTTGTGGAAAAAAAGTTAACATCCTTTTGACCGAATCAAAGTTAACATCCTTATTTCTGGACGGCTGGAATCAATTGGAACGAAGTGGATTCAGAGAAATTTTGCATCCACTGGTTGTTGTCTTGGAAATTGGATTTCAGAAGAATATCGCCCCAATGCTTGAGTCAACATGTCAAACAAAGCAAGCTAGAATTCAATTATCTGGATAGGAACTGCAAAGAAAGCGACGAGCAACACCATGTGTCTGCACCGTTTTTAAGTTCTAATGGCCAAACGTAGACAGATCCCACCACCTCTGCTCGAGAAAACAGAAGTAACAAAGTCTGTAAAGCATCTAGATGGGTACAGTACTTTTTATGGAGACTAGCTGCAACAGGAGAAAATTAATTATCAAACATTAATAAGTTATATGCAAATAAGAGTGTTGCATATTTATAATTTACCTATTTTGCAATTTTCATTTAAAATGCTATATTTTTTACAACCACAATATCTATAATATCAGTTAATGTCACATTCTCCAATTAAGTCTATATATCGAATCGAATTAAAATATAATTGGTAGGTTTTTTTTTCCTTCCATTGTAAAGCACAGAAATAGAATCCTATTCATAACAATCATAACAAACAATAAATAAATTTGATTGGACTTCATGTGTGGATGAAGCGTCCGGTGACGCCATGTACGACTGCTCACCTTGCGATGGTTGAGGGACTTGAGCTGGGAGCTTGGGACAGGGAGGGCCAGAGAGCTTGGGACAAGGAGGACCGGTGGGGGCCGACGGCCGAGGGACAGTCAGCGAGCGTGAGGCAGGCGTGAGCCATGGAGCGTGGGGCGCTGCCAGGGCTCAAGGCAAGCCACCGAAGCTAACAGCGTGGGCTCGGGGCTGGCCATGGCGGACGCCGCCAGAAGAGGCTCGCGCCTCGCATGACGGCCATGGAGGATCCAGCCGGGGCGGAAGCGTGGCTGGCACATCGGCCCTGTCCGGGGGCGCCCGCGCAGCGAAGGCTAGTCATGGCGCGGGCGGCGGCGCGCGCGCGCGGCGCACGGCGAGGGAAGTGTCGGGTCAATGACGGCAAAGTGCGTCGGCGAACGGACGAAGACAAAGCGAGCAACGGGGCGGTGGGAGTGGGCCGAGCAGTTGGGCTAATCAACAAGCGGCCCAGATGATCAAATTTGATACAGACTGGAGAACAGAAAATAGAAGAATAGAACCGGGAAAACTATACGAATACAACCCGGGCTGAAATAGGAAAAATATATACCAGCCTACTGGAGTGAAAAAAACAATTATGGCAGAAAGAAAGGGCCACAGAATCTTCCTTTTTATTTAATATTATTATTACTAACAAAATTGCCGTGAGATGCAACGGGTGTTGGTTATTGCAACAACATTGTCACCGTCGAGTATTAAATTGTAAAATCTAATAAATCAAACGTGATTGTGGTAAATATATTAAATTTTATGACTTCTTTAAAGTTTTCACATAGACATACTATTGTATTCTGGCTTCTATGGTTATTTTTGTTGCAAGTGTATGTAAAATTGTCCAATGTTGGAGGAATTTACATGTATCTTCTCCTTATCAAATCAGGCTCAACCAACGCGGCCACGATGCTTTCAATTCCCATCCATCAGATCGGCTAGACGAAAGGCCCACATCCTGCAAAACTCGGTCTTTTTGCAAAAAAAGGCTCAAGAATCGAACTCGCAGTCCAAGTCTCGTCTCGGATTTTTTTTTTAAAAAGAAGCCCTCAAGCTTTGCCCAAATCCAATCGCAACATAGCCCTGTTTTATGCGCCAGCCAACTTGGGCATGTATACGGCCAAATTGGGCTTTACCGGGCAGAATTTGGCCTGATGTTGGTTCTTATTTTATGGCAAATTTATCATTATTCTAAATTGGCTGAAATTTTAATAAAAATCATAATAAATTAAATAAAAATTAGAAAAATGCCAAACCAAAGTTACTGAACTCTACACATCTAGCAATGAACTGAAAAGTGAACACACATAATATCACATATTTTAGTGTAACTTTTTTTGCTATTAATACAAAAATAATACCCCACATTTGAAATAACAACCTATCAAATATAGTAATATAGCACAAAAAATATTAACAAACTTTGGGCAATAAATTCACCGAAACTAAACGAGAGCGTGTAGCTCAGTTTGTAAATTTAAATTTTGATGCATCTTTGTTACATGCTCCTATTCGGAAATAATTTTTGGTTTCTTTCATCCTAGGCACTGCTACATACAATATATGCTCGCTTGGGAATCAAACAGTTGCATGAAATCAATGAAAAGAATAAAGAAAAAAAAGGCATAGCATAGGGAATACATCCTCTTATCGTATATATCATCAACCCTATTAATGCACTAACTTCTCTCCTACCTATTAATGCACCAACTTCTCTGCGTTCAAATCCATTTAAATGAACGAGCCGATTGCTTCTCAATCTTCTTTCTCATTACTCATTCACGATTCGACAATCGGGATCAAAAGTATGGGCCTCCACGCGCCCATCATACACACACCGCGCAATCATCCACACTTTCCTCTTGTACCGCGAGATCATCCACACGTCGCCCGCCTGCCGCCCTCATCTCTCGCCCCTCAATCCTTTCAAACACGCACGACGGCGGGGTTTATTTTCTCCCTAATTTTTCCTCTAGCCACGATCTGTGATCCATCGCACTTGCCCTTGACGCCGGGCTGAGATCACATCGGAGGGATCTCGCGCCTGACAGATCACCGCGACGTCGCAACTCCCTTGTTCCCTTCCCTGTGCTAGGTGCACGGTCGCCATCACAGAGACCTTCCCCCTGTCGTGCGCGCGACCACGGCCGCCTCCCTCGTCGCCACGATCGCGTGTTCGTCATCATCCAAAAGACGAAGGCCCTTGGAGCTATAGGCTTGAAGACTTAGAAGATATGTAAGATAAGAGTTGTGCATGTGCTCTTTTCTCCATGCCCTTTTTTCCCACTAGGTTTTTGGGATGGAGTAGCGAGACATGCACATGTTGTTACAAAGGGCAACCCTCGCAACCAAGGTCTGAGATCTATTGTGCCTCTTCTAGTGTAAACATCTACTAAGTCATGTGACATAACCTAGTAGATGAGGGGCTACTGTTGGGACTTGGCATTTGCCTATGGGCCAAGCCCACTAGTAGAGGCCTAAGTAGAGTTATTAGGAGTAAATTGTAAATCTAACCCCCACCAGGGGGTCACATGTAAATCTCCATTCTTAATATATATATATAGAGTGTCATGGGCATGGAGGGGGGCTCTCTCTTCTCCTCACATGCACTATCAAAACCCTAACCACAACATCTCCTCTCACTTCTCTAACCTATTGGAACCGATGTTTCATGGTCGATAGGCGTACGAGTACGCTACATGGCAATCAATATATGAATACCCGAAAGTTCTAGAATATACTAGACCGTGTATCCAGTCGTGTCGCACACCGTGTCGACCAGTAATTGTACATAGAATACATGGCATATGCCGACTACACGAATCTTACAACCGGTTTTGGACATATGACAAGAGCACTTGTTAGCTTTCTCCTATTTGCATGTCAGGGACGTAGCTAGCTTCATGCATGGATGCATATACTTACCATTTGCTGCCCTCTCCCAAAACGCGCCTATGTGTGACGTTAAACCCTTTTTCTTAATATGGGGATGGGGGCATAGGCCCCCTACCCGGCGTGAATCTGGCTCCTTGTGTCTCAAGAGTTTGATGTTCAGAAACTCATCGGCAGGCTATTTGAAGTAATTGTTGGAGATAATTTAGATCGTCATCCCCTGCAGCACATGGTCAAAAAAAACCCTCCGAGAAGTTGAGAAATAATAAGTTTTTTCTTATCCTTGATGATGCTTGGCATGAGTGGTGCAACTAAAATGTGGAGCACCTAAAGCAAGGATTATGTTGACCACTCATGATCGAAAGGTTGCGAGAAGTTGTTGAATCACGACATATATTTGAGTTGGTATTCTTATCGAGTCCGAGAGTTGGAACTTATTCTTTAAGTGTTCTGGGTTGGCGAGCAAGGTTTGAGTTGCGATCATGTACAAGTCGGAAAAAGATTATCAAGGGATGTGGTTGGGTGCCGCTAGCAATTAAAACTCTTGGAGTAGTCCTTGGTGACAAGAAGGAAATAAGTAAGAGAGAATAATTTATGGCTTGTTCAGAGTATAAATGACAGAGTGTTTGCATCCTTGAAGCTGAGCTATATTCACTTAGCAAATGAACTGAAGCAGTGCTTTACATTTTGCTCCATATTCCCAAAGGGCTATAGAATCCGAAAGGTCGTTTAATTTCCCAATGGATACCTCATGGATTCATCAATGTAATGAATGGAGAGAAACCCAAAGTTATCGGAAGATACTACTTAGATTCTCTTGTAAAAGTCGGGTTTCTTCGGGAAGCTTATGGGAGGCAAAATACTAATATATACAACATGCACAATTTGATCCATGATCTCACTCGACAGATGCTAAAGGATGAACTGGCGACTTGTGTACCAATTCATACAACACAAAAAAATTACTCATAGGCATAGATATTTATCTTTGATTGCATTCACTGAGTGGCGGAGCTGAGGGGGTTGGCAGGGGGCATGCCCCCCTAACATTTCAAGCAATGTTTTTACTAGTATAAGTCCATGATTTTTATTTACATTAAAATAAAGAATATAACAAAATTCTTGTCACATATACCTTTTAATATCTTCTAGATAATTAAATCATACAAAACACAATTAGATAATATTAGAAAGCACATTAGAAGGACTGAAACATAGATAAAAATGCGAGTACTCGTGTCAAGTCGATCAATTAATAGTCACCATGAAAAATCTAACTTAACTTGTTGTGCTCATTTTTTACAAGGGTGTGTTTAGATCCTGAAAATTGGGCACCGTGTCGAACTGGTAGCACTTTTCGTTTGTTTGTGGTAAATATTATCCAACCATGGGCTAACTAGGCTCAAAAATTCGCCTCGCAATGTACATCTAAATTGTGCAATTAGTTATTTTATTTACCTACATTTCATACTTCATGCATGTGTCTTTTGGTACATTGAATGATTCAGTGTGACCGAATTTTGGAATTTCAAGTCAAATTTGGGTGATCTAAACACATCCCAAGTTGGATTTGCTCGACCCCCTTATGAGTAATTCCTAGCACCGCCACTGCTGAGAAACAACATGATCTAGGGCGTGTTTGCAAAAAAACTTCATTCACTGAGAATGCTATAACAAGGGTTTGTGACAAGGTCCGTTCTCTATATATCTCTGATAGTAGGCCATCTTTTGATACCACAGTGAAGAATAGTTGTTGTATGCGCAGTGTTGCCTTGGACTATGCAATTGGTACTCCATTTTCACTATTCGTATTAAAGTTTGAGTATCTTGGGTATCTTGAAAACCACAATGTTAGCTGTACAACAGTTTCATAATCTATCTTGAGGTGTCGGAATTTGCAGTCACTCCATTTTATTCACTACAAAAGTTTTTGTGACATTACCTGAGTCTGTTGGAAAGCTTCGGAAGCTAAGGACTCTACAGTTGAGTTCCATTACTGATCTTGAGAGTTTGCCTCAGTCCATTGATGACTTTTGTGTTCTTGAGTCCTTACAACTATATTACTGCAGAGCGATACCAAGCTCTTTAGATAGAATTGGAAACCCGTATGTTCATAGAGGGTGAGGGTGCGGGCGTGTCTAGAAAACTCACCGCTGCCATGTTGCCGTCCTTTTCCGACATCCTTTACCTTGTTTGCGATGCAGTCCCTGTTCGTGCGTGCAACCCTCTGGAGCCGATGGATCGGCACGCAGCCGGCTCGCGAGGGAAAGCAGCAAAGCACGAACACAACCAAATCTAGTAGGATCATACATATGAAAATATATAGCAGGTAAATTTAGAGGGAGTTCGAACTCTCGCCACTGTACGGGAGAAAACTCTCTGTTGTGGTAAGTATATCTTTTTTGGGAAGGAGGAGCGGGCGACTGGCGGCACAGGTATCTCCTAATAGGCTGACTGCGGGTTTCAGAAGACCATCCATTTCCATTTATGTATTCATATACATATATAGTAAATTTTAAACAAAAAGGGAGAAAGGTTTCCCTGAACTCGGCAGGTCACCTGGTATGTGCAAGCAATAAGCATGCTACGGCTTCTTACTACCAGCAGCTAGTTATACATTATATTATTCATGTCTCGATCTCATGCGCGTCGATTTTTGACCGTTCGAATTCGCAGGGGAGGAAGGCGTGGAAGTTGTGTACGAGAACGACAATCAGGTGAAGGTGCAACACGTCAACAGCTGCAGCGCAGACCAGATCGTGACGCATCTCTACAACAAGGTGGGGTTTCGATTCACCATTGTTAGCATTGTGGATGAGGATTGATGAGGAGGAGGAGGAGGGGCTGCGAGCCACCATTGAGGATGAGTATGACGACGACGACGAGGAGGACAGCGACGAGGAGGACGACGAGGATGATGAGGAGGTGGACGGCAATGGCGAGGAGGATGACAGGGGCGATGGCGATGGCAATGGCGATGATGACGACGACGACGAGGCAGAGGACGATGATGACGCTTACATCGAGATGTCATCGCTTTCCTTAAACGATACCAATACGGGGCTCCCTGCTACCGCAATCCCTGAGCCGTCTTGGGAAGACCAGCCCGTCGCCGACCCGACTCGCATCTACTTCTACAACATGTAGTACCATCATATTCGGAGGACTAGTCCCAGCACCCACACGGATCCATGCAATGTGATCACTAGCGTCGTCGATCGTCATCCAATAAAGTAATAATACTAGTGCTAGTAGTAGTTTCGAGTTATTACAGCTATCTACAATGCTTTTAATAATTAGTATTATGATCTAGTTATAAAATGCAATATTAATAGTATTGCAATTGAAATTTAATACACATCGTCAGTTTCTTTTTATTATTTCAACCATATGGTATAGTGTTTTTCTACAACGAATCAGCATTAGCTGGCTTGTCAACCACAAAAGCGACCAGCCGGATATGTATAGGTTTGTTTGTGTCCTTCCTTCGTTGGTGTCAACTCGTGCTCATCCCGTTTATTAAATCTCTATACTATCTACGAATCTTTAATTTTTGCCTGCCAGGAGAAAGTATTTTGCATCATCAACACAATGCTTCCTAGTGGCCACAACAGTTAGATATCCTTACTGTTAACTGGCATCCACGTGTCTCTCGCGGTGATCAAATATAAATTTTATGGATCATTATAAATCTCAAGCCAGAATGCGGTAGGGTCAGATTGAAGGAGATTGGTAGGGCAGTAGGGCTGTTCCTGGTTAACTCTTCAAGTGAAGCCGAAGCCCTGTTATAGCTTTGGGTCAGTGATGTGTAAACTGAAAAATGCACTGACTTCTTTATTTTGGATGCATAAGTGCTCTAGCTGTTGGGGCATTTGGTGTGGTCCATCCAGCTCCAAGAGCTTCTGTGGGAGCCATCAAATCGGCCTCGTCGACCGCTGTCAATCTCGCTGCTTAGACCTAGATCTGCCAAGTGTCTAGGTTATGCACGGCCTTAGGGCGATCTAACCCCTCGATTACTTTTTGTCTTTTGCCTTAAGCTCTTCCACAACCTATGTTGTCCAAAGCCTCTCTCTCTCTCTCTGCGACATCCAAAGTCCAAGACCGCACGCAATTAACCATGAAGGCCGAGCCACCTCTCTGTAACCACACGGTTAGTGGCGTATGGTAGGTTCTGCTTTATACTCCGTATTAGCTAGCCCGGGCCGCAGTCCTTTTCCGGATCCGCCACTGGCCACGCCATTTAGACCTAACTCTGTTGCGTATCTACAACGTGTGTCCTTTGAGCTGTCCCTTTCGGGATATGATTTGAATCGATGTCAACATATGCTCGCATGTGAATCAAACAGTTACGTGAAATCATTGAAAGGAATAAAGAAATAAAAAGGCATAGCATAGGAATACATCCTCTTATCCTATATATCATAGGCGCGTGTGTTCTTCTCTAATACAATGAAGCACAATTAACTCTTTTGTGTTTTCTAAATAATAGGCACGTGTGTTTTTATTTATTATTCGATATGGAGGAAACAAGTAAAGATAGACAAGCTAGGAAGCATCGATCATATTATGAAAAGGAGGTGTCTTTATTCTTGATCGTGCAGCAACAGTCACAGCGCACGACAATCCTTGATGTTCAGAGTCTTTCCTGCGGATAAAAGCAAAAGAGAAATAAATCGCATGAGATGGACCCTACAAATTGTAGAGAGAGATCTAGAGATTATACCAAACATGATGCATACAGCGCGAAATTCCCGTACACCTGGGCGCCCGCACAGCCTATTTTTTGCCAGGGACGGTGCATGCATGCTATAAGATTCGTGTTTGCATGCATGCACATGCAGCGGTCCCCACCGAGGTCAACTGCATGCAAGCCTCGAATCGTGCCTGGCCGCCGTTTTTGGCCTGAGTACCACCCGCTGGAAACGAAACCCTAGTACTTCAATTGGCGAGCATCCAAATTGAAACGCCGATTCTTCTCTGCTCGCCGCCGCCCGCTCGTCTCTGTCGCAATCGGAACCCGCCGCCCGGCGCTCTCCTGCGCCCCAACGCGCGTACCCCCACCGTCGTCTCTCTAACCATCGCTCCGCGGCCGCCGCCCGGTCGCTGCAGCCACACTCGAGCACCCACCGCCGTCTGTCCCCACTCGCATCGCTCTCGCCGACGCTATCCTGCGCGCTGCACGCTCTTGCTCGCTCGTCCAGTTCTTCGTCCAGCGCGATCCACCCGCAATTCCTGAATCGTCTTCAACAAACCACCCAGCAAAGTAGATCTCGTTGAGGATGTCTCTAGGACTGGGCGATTCCAACCGGGTTCGAGATCCGACCAAGTTCCTTTGCCATTTGATGGTTACCTAGGCCCATATGTCAATTCAGTTGGGCGGAACTGCTCTCCCATCGATTCAATCCTTCCCCTTGTTTTAAGTTGTAGATCTACTGTATTTTCCCGATCTGGATGCTGCTTCTTATTTCATAGGTCTATTGGTTTGCATTAGTTTTTAGATCTGGTCTATTGTTGATTTATGTTTTACCTCAGTGTTCACGTTGAAGACAATGGAATGCTGTTAGTTCATACGTGTGGCTTGTTTAAGATAAGTACCAAAGGGTATTATGTGAGCCATGCCTTATTTGGTTTACTCGTTAAATCGTTCTTTAGGATCAGCTTGATTTATTGTTTTTTTTCTTAGACGGCCTCTCTGGTGCTACAGAGTTCGGTTCTGTTGCGTGAATTTTTTATTATCAATTATAACTTTAATCTAGCACTGCTAGTTAGATATCTTTACCCGATTATGCTTACAGATCCTTTTGTATATATATAAAAAGTGCACACGATTTCTTTAAGCTGAAGGCTCAACAGCCCAAGACATTGCTTTCCCTTGGAACTTTACTGGTACATTCGCTTTATAGCTTTGTGTGGGAACAATACAATGGCTAGTGCTTCAATAGTAGTTTTATAGTTTCAAGTTCTAGATAGTATATATGGCACAATATATCTTGGAAATTCCCTTTTAAAGGAACCTAATGGTAGCTCTCATTTTCCATTTTGGTAGGATTGCTTCAATGTGCTGGTTATAGTTCAGTTCTGTGAGAATTGTCCGTTATCTAATTTGGTTTCCCTAATAGTTGGATTCCTTAATCCTGCAGAAGTTATAGTTCATTATCTAATTTGGTTCACAACCAACTGTATTATGTAACTAGTACATAATGCTTCTTCGTAACAATAATGTGATTGATGCAAATTTTTAGTACATAGGATTAATTTTATTGGACCTGCAAACCGTATCTTCCTATTTTTCAGTAACACAGTGAAGACAAAATAGCTTCATGACTGATTCTCAATCATGTACTATAACCTCTATATATTACCCTCTGTTAGGGTCCTTGCAGTTTCATCTACAATTGCTGTAAGAAGGCTCTCAACATTTGCAAATAGAATATTCATTGATTCTTGGCTAAACGTGCTGTCAATATAAGATAAGGACTAACATGCATGAGTGAAACAATAGGTTGGCTGTGGAAAGCAGAGACTTGTGCTTTTGGTGATCATCTGTGACAATTAGAGTTATGAGTTTTGGATTTGTTGTAAGATAATTGACTACGACACTTATGGAATATGCTTTGGTTGACCAACACTGTTAGCTGATAATGATGTAAAAGGAAAAAGATTCAATAAAAAAAAAAACGACACAAAGCAGAAATATTAGTTAATTTTGGCACAAAAACGGCACAAAGTACAGAGTTGGACGTGCGTACCATGTATGTAACCAGTGCTACTATTACAGGAAGCAATTCAGCTCCAGCGCATCAACCTGATGTACCAACTTCTGACCATGACAGCCAACCTTGGGAATCCTCCAGATGTTATTAGAAAGGCAATTAACCAGATGTAGGGTTTAGGGGTTGGGTGTACTAGACAACTGGAGCTATTAGCAAAGCACTTAGTTATTTTGTTGATGAGATGTGCAACTGAAAGTTTGTTTTAATTGAAACGGTCGTTTGTAACTGTCGCTGCAGCACTACTGTACATTGCTGCGGATGAACAACAATGTCTTCCTGCTGTACGCATATTTAGAATCAACCCTTTCTTTAGAAAAAAGAGAGAGAATATTAGTCCATCGTGTTAAGGAAAAAAATGTTGAAAAAAAAAAAACTGTATTTTCAAGGTTTGTTTATCTACAAGAGAATTTTTTTCTTGTAATGGGGAGAACTGCAAGACAACTAAAAAAATACGTTGTTGACAGAAAAATGGTAAAGAAAAAGCCCGATAAGAAAACCTGGCAGTTTCGGCCCAGCAACAAAACTAAACGACGCAGTGGTGAGGCATCAGCCAGGCAAGTGACGAGGCAATACAAACAGCCAGGCATGCATGCATTTGACCCACTGGACCCCACCACTAACTTTAAGTACCATGCAACACAGCATGCAGCCAATGCATGCAGCTTGCATAAGCTGAGCGGCCGCACCTATAAACTCGATTGCATTTCAGATGATGCATAGGTACGTACACGGCTATCACGGCAATTAGAATTAGGACGGGTAGGGGAAGACATTGAGTGTGAGCCACAAGTTGTTGGAGGTCACTGGTGTTGAAGAATTGATCCCGATTTCCATGCCTTCATGTACGTCGCCGTCCAGTCCGGCAAGGGCCGAATCATCGCCTATGTTTGGTTTTATCTGGTAGAAGCCGGCGTCTTGAGGACGTGGTGGGCTCGGCACCCACAGCTGTGCGCCATTGTAAGGGTTGTATTCCGCCAGCTGAACCTGCTCACCGTTTCCTGTTGGGCTCGTCATGGCCTGTCTCGTGGCCACGTTCACCAGCCAGTACTTATCGCCCTCTCCATCTATAAGGCTCGGTAGAGGAGGGATCTTCCACCATATCTGTCGTATAGTAAGCATGCAGCAAACAAATAATATAAATCAATGAAGATAAGATATATACATTGCGTGTGCCGTGTGTGAGAGTGACAATGTACAGCTAGATGAACGAACGACGCATCCATTGATCGATCGATCGATCGGGAGCTGTGAGAGCTAGCGACCTTACCTGGGTGTTGTCCCCGTGGTCGTAGATGGCTCTGGCGAGGACAACTGCACCATTGCGAACGGCGACGTTCAGCGAGACCTTGTCACTGATGAATATCCTCACTATCGGTGGCACATAACCTACAGGAAAGAAGGCTCCGAATGGAAAAAAGATGGTGGCTACGCTTTGGTCTGCAAACAGGAGCAAGACGACGGTGCAGGAGGCTAAGCCGGCAGCAGCAGTGGATCTTGCCATTGCTAGCTGAGCGAGATAGTTTGCATTGGGACCTTTGCTTAGCTTCTGGATATATAGAGTGCTCTAGCTAGCTCGGTGATCTTGGGCATCTGGCCACCACATGTATAGAGAGAATAGGAATAAAATATCCTGGTGATCTTCAACGGTATTGCATGGAACGATCAGGTCCATTAGATCTTTAATTAACTATCAGGACTGATCGCGTGTCCACATACAATTGGTACAATTAGTTGACCTTCATTTCAAATTAGAGCGTGTGTTTGATATACATGGCTAGTTACTAGTTCGGATCTGTGTTTTCTCTACCGATATTTTAAAAATCTCAGTGGTCAGCGATAAACGGAATATCGGATATATCGGAAATTTATCGGCGATAGAAATAAAATTTTGGACAAAATTTAGACAAAAAATAACTCATTTTATTCAGGAAAACACATAGATCATTTCTGAACATTTAACACAAAAAACTAAATAAAACATATTATCCATTGTCTATTGAATAAGCAAGACAACGACACGGCTGAACGTGCGAGTGTGTTCTGACAGTGGCAACTTGAACCTAGAAGAGAAGAGGAGAGAAAATGAACCATGGATTAATTGGGTGGGCTTTGAGGTCTATTTCTATGGACAGATTCTAAAATTTTGAAAATTTCGGGCGATAAATGAAAAATATTGGACCCGACCGGTAAATGGGAAATTTTAGAAATTTCGGATTTTCCGGACCGATATTTTTTTCACAGGTTCGGATGTACTGAAAATTTGACCAAATTAGTTATGATTTTGGCTAGCTAGTTGGTTAACAAGCGATTGAAGAGTTGGCTAAAGAATTAGGCAACTTAGGGCCGGTTTGGTTGGATGGACTAGGGATTAGAGACTAATAGGGACTAAAAACTAGTCCCTAGCCCCTTCTAAGAGTCTATTGGACTAGGAACGAAATGAGACTAAAAATTAGTCTCTAGTCCTTTTGTTTGGTAATTTAGGAACTAAATGGGACTAAAAATTAGTCCCTAGTCTGATGGAACCAAACAGACCCTTAATAGCCATTCTGTTTGGATACACTAGAGCTAATTTTAGCAATGTTATAGCTAGTTAACAAATAGCTCCCCGTATTCAAAAACAGGCCCTAACTCAGCCATACAACAAGCTGTCACGATAACAAAAATATGGTGGAAACCACAAATTAGACTGTCCTCATGTAGAAGATTTGAAACACGAACTTGTGCAATCATCCAATACAATTGCTACAAAATTTACATAGAGCAGTGGGAAAAGACGACTCATTGCATTTGATGATTGTTCAAAAACATGTTGTGAGTCCATGTCACGTTGAGGTCGATCTTCAGCACACCACATCGAACTCAAACAAAAACCAGTAGGACCTCAATGCTTCTAGCCATGCATGGTTGGAATGGACAACCACAACAACGGGATTGGCTCCAGCACGGCTTAATCGGATAGAAGCTAAGTGTGAGGAATTCAGGCGACAATGAAGAACCTCGAATCGAAGATGAACTTAGTTGACGGGACCACAATGAAGATCTCCGAAGAAAGGGGATGTTAGAGTGCGCGGTGGATCCGGCCCGGGCCTAGGTCCACTAAAGCCCACAACATATCAAGGCATTGCACCTAACTCAACCCACAAAAAACTAGCCTGATAGGTCAAGGTTGCCTCCGCCATATATGTTGTGCTCCGCCAAAGGCCTGCTATCGCAGCTGGTAGCATCGCTGGAGGCACTCCCCGAGGTCCTCCGGTTCGATCCCCCTTGGGGGTGAATTTCAGCTCTGGGGGTTAAAAAGTCCCCTCGCTCGCCCAGTGCCAAAAGCACGGTATGGTGATCGGCCCATCTCACGGGTAACGTCTCCCCGTGTCCGGATGGGGTGGGGATTCGAGGGCTTTCTCGCCGGGTGAGAAGGCGACTTCTTCTCATTTAAAAGCTGCGGCGGAAGTCTTAACCGCCTCAGTCGAGTTGTTTTTATATATATGTTGTGCTCCTCCAACATCAATTATCGATGTGAGACTAAACATAACAGGGGAGAAGTGTGCAAGAAGGTATCCTTCGAGATGACAATGCAACGATGTTTATATCCAACCCTGTCCAAGTCGAGAACCGGGGAAGTTGCAACTTGTAAAATTTAATCTTTCGGTAAATGTAGTTGTGTTCCTTCTTATTGTCTCTTGCATTCTTGATTCACATAAATGGATTAACTCCATTGTGAGGTCAATCGAGTAGTGCATGGTAGGTAGCTAGAGAAGGTGTGGTGCTACTATTGCATGATTTGGGTCTTTGGATCGAGAAAGTTGGATTGTGTGTGTCAAGTTTTCACCAACTGAGAGTTATCTCCACCTAGCAGAAGATCGGGCCGCACAATCGTTCCCATCAGTGTAGACCCAAGTTAGATCCCTAGGATAGAAAATTTTAGAGATCCAGTTCACCCGTCCCTCTTGGGTCACAAACCTTTGCAAAAGGCCCATGTTTACGTACTTTAGCTATGGTTATTGGTGCTGACTCAAACCTTTTGTTGTGCCACAGAGGTTTATGGAATGTATTAAGGTTTAGTGTGTTCATCGATCATTAGCTAGCAACGTGTGCTAACGAATGATCATACTCTTAAAAAAAAAATGTTGGACCTTGACCACCTGATTGCATAACCTTGAATTTCCTTATAGAGTCTTAGAGAGTTACATGAAATCCTTGAAAAGAAAAAAAAAAAACAAGAGAAGAAGACACGATTGGCGTGTTTATTCTAGTGAAAACATATATGTGTGAGATGAACACAAGGAAGCAGCACATTTAGGGGAAAAAAAAAAGAGGTGTCTTTATTCTTGATCGTGCAAGACAGACGCAGCAACAAGCACGGCGAGATAGTGCCCCTGGGGGGCCCTTGATGTTCAGCGAGTCCTTCGTCTGCATATAACAGCAAAAAAAGGGAGATGGATCAATCACAGCTCTATAGCTCTCTCAATAAATATAATACTAGCAATTAAAAGTTACGTACATGGCTATGCTCAATCACCTAGAACGGCAAGGGGAAGGCGGTGCTTGTGACCCATAAGGCATTGGGAGTTACTGGTTTGTCAGAATATATGCCGATTTGCGTCCCCTCGCTTATGCCATACAAGCCGTTGAGGGCCTTTGAACCCTGTGTGTATGGTTTTATCTGGTAGAAGCCGGCGTCCTGAAGACGGGGTGGGCTCGGCACCCACAGCTGCAAGCCATTATACGGGTTGAATTTCTCCAGAGTTACCTGTACGTGCGTGCGTGGTTTCATATGCATTTTCATTGCATTGGGCAGGCAGAGAAGTCAATTAGTATATTTACTCAACATACAGCAGATTATACTCTCTATATATGTAATTATGTATACTACATATGTATAATCTGTATATATACGCGTGTATAGTACCTGCATTGGACCGTTTACTGGTGGGCTGGTCATGGCATGTCCCGTAGCGACGTTCACCAGCCAGTACTTGGGGCCCTCTCCATCAAAAAGGCTCGGCGGAGGGGAGATGTTCCACCATAGCTATACATACGAGCATATATATATATATATGCAGCATCACTATCGTCAACCAGTATAAATGTGTGTAGTGTGGACACCTACGTAGGGGTACAACTAACAAGCAGGTAGCCTCAATGTATACCTGTGATGTGTCCAGGTAGTCGTAGGTGGCTGTGACGAGGACGACTTTGCCGTAGCGAACGGCCATGTTCAGCCCAGTGTTATGCTTGCTGTAGATCCTCACGGGCGGCGGCGCCACGTAAGTTGCAGGAAAGATGCCAGGAAAGGTGCTTGTGAATGGGAAAAAGTATGCTGCGCTTTGGCCGGCGAACAACAACAGGACGGCGCAAGCCAGTAAGCCGCCGGCAGCTGCTGCAGTGGGACTCGCCATTGCTGCTGCTTCTGGGACCTGGGTGGTGGTGGTGCTGCTGTGTGGAATGGCCATGGCAGCCTCCCCTTTTATACACGCTGTGTTATGGTGCATGGCCGGGGATTCCGGATGATGAGCCAGCTGCATGCCACGCATGCAAGCGAGACGTCCGCGCGCGCGGCAAAGGCGGAACCGCGGAAGAGATTAGGTTAATTAACTATGATAGATATTATACTCCCTGAAGCATGGAATGGAAGTGAGTTCTTAATTAAGAATATATATCCTGCTAATCTTCAACGGTATTGCATGGATGCGCATTGCTGACCCTAGAAATTACCAGCAGAGCTGCAGATAGCAGATTTCACATGGCCTGCAGATTCTCATGGTCGACTTGTGCTAGATATAGTAGCCCGTAAGTTCTGATCGTTGAAATAAACTTTACCGTGACATGAAATATGTTCCGATGGGCCGGCCCAATGGGTGGCCCTAGACACGGTCCTAAAGAGCACTACCCTAGCGTGGCATGACACTCGTGAGACCCTAGTGCTGGCATATATTATTTGGGCACGGGTGTACCGTGTTTGGATCGTAGTGTCGGAACGAGGGAATTTTTTTGAAATTTAGCCTTTAAAAAAATCAAATCTGTCCCTGGTTTGAAAAAAATTTGCACCGCATATCCCTTTTGATCGCGTCGGCTCCGATGGTGTGATTTTTTACACATGTCGCGCCACCGCGTGTGGCGCGACCGACGCTCCACGCTGGCGGGCTGGCGTTGACCGGTCTTGGCGTGGCTGAAGTGGGGCCCGGTCCGTCGTGCCGATGCATGCGGCGCGACGGACCGTGTAGAGGATGAGGGTGCGATAGATTTCTTTTTTTATTATTATTTTTACCGGTGGCTTGTGTGGTCGTGGAGGCCTGGAGGGCATGTAGCTGACACTATGCACTGACGAGTAGCAGGGTATTTTTATTTTTTTTTTTTGAAAAAATTTTATACTTCGGGATTGCATTTTTTGCTTGGACGGAGGGAGTAGATCCATGGAATTTGGAAAAAAAAAAAAAAAAAATTTTTTAAAAAAAAAAAAGGTTACATCGGATACTTATAGCACTTTTTGTTTGTTTGTGGTAATTGTTGTCCTACCATAACCTAACTAGGCTCAAAAGATTCGTCTCGTCGTGTACATCAAAACTATATAATTAGTTTTTTTATTTAACTATATTTAGTGCTCCATGCATGAGGTAAAAGATTTAATGTGAGCACTAAATTCACTATTCACTATTCACAATTATGGCCAGGAAATATACCGACACAATCGTTTCCTATCGTGGATGACCTCATATATACTAAAACAGTTAGATGCATATGAAGAACTATACACTACTGGAAACTCAAATTCTTCTATGTGTGCGAAAACAGACGGTGTACTGTCAGAAAAAAGTATAGACTCAAATTAGGGACAACTGTGGAGGACTTGGTTCGGCACGGCTCTCCTCGGTCGGGACCAGGAATCCTTGCGCCTTGGTCGGCCCCCCAGCAAGGGACAAGCTCGGACAGGGACAAGGTGACCTGGCATTGTCTCTTGACTGCAAAGTCCTTCTCAGGAGCTTGTCCTCAGAGGCCCACCAAGCCATCTATAAATGGTCTGGAATGGTCTGGAGTGTATGCACGAGCTTACATGACATGTGTATCCATCGAGCCCGACTGATTTGGAGAGTTAGTCGGGGTTGAACCAGACAGTCATGTCCGCAACCGGGAATTTAACATATTTTTTATGTTATACTCTCGTCGGTCATACTCTTAAATCTTGGACCTTAACCCCACTTGATTGCATAATCCAATCGTTTCCCAAAATCTAAGCTTCTAACTACTCTCTACTCTATCAAAGCCATTTTGTATAAGTCAGCGAGAGGGGAGAGGATCCCCAACCTGGAATTATATTGACTAGTATAGCCCGTGCTAACGCTACGGTTTTGCTTTTGAAAACTCTTAGTTTAAACCAGATATATCAGATGGTATTGTATCGTTTTTGTCAGATGAACCATCTAAGTTACAACGATGGTACTTCCTTATGTATTTTCCTGTGTATTTCGGTACTATCTAACCAGCCACGACAGCGAGCATAGCACGGACGGGCAAAGCTATCCATGGGCTCCACACAAACCACCGGCATGTCGATTGGAAACCATAAGTATCGGCAAGAAGAACAACATGGATAGATCGATGATTTACCTCCTCCACACGACAACGTCAGAGACCAACTCCTCTTCACACGATGGAATGTGGCCGCCTTGATGATTGCCGCTAGGTTGAATTGCTAAGGCAGATTCCGGCGCTGGTGGATCACCTCGCCGGGATGGATCGCCGCCACAGCGCTGAGAGTTCGTCTCGTCGGGCTGGATCGTTGCGCCCACGAGTGCCACCGCCGGTCAGATTGTGTTGCCACACAAGTCGCGGCATTGGTGGCTCTCCTCGCTGCGCTGGATCAAGGTTCGCCGCGCTTAAGGAAACCATAAGTATCAGCAAGAAGAACAACATGGATAGATCGATGATTTACCTCCTCCACACGACAACGTCGGAGACCAACTCCTCTTCACACGATGGAATGTGGACGCCTTAATGATCGCGACCTGGTTGAATTGCTAAGGCGGTCCCGGCGCCGTGGATCACCTCGCCGAGCTGGATCACCGCCACGGCGCTGAGAGTTCGTCTCTCCGGGCTGGATCGTTGCGCCCACGAGTGCCGCCGCCCGGTCAGATCGTGTTGCCACACAGGTCGCGGCATTGGTGGCTCTCCTCGCTCTTATTTGGATCGAGGTTCGCCCGCGCTTAAGGTCGTTTGTCGAGCGTATTTTTTTATTTTTCCGTGCTTTCCCGTGAATCGAACTGTGGTCGTAGGACCTGTTCCCATGGTGACGAAAGCGTGGGCGTCGGGGTGAATGTGAGGGTGTAAGACTTGTGTGACAAACTTTTGATCTCAGCCCTTCGTCCTTTAATCCGTTGGTTGGTGAGCCATTGATCTAAAAATAGATAAAAGTCGGACATTATAGTAAAAGATTGATTGGTTGGCCCCAAAGGTTTGCTAAAAACAAGTTGATCTCAGTCCATAATGCATTTTAGCTACAAAATGCTTCAGAATTATTCTACTACCCTTGTCTCAAGAGCCTTTTAGTCAAATGCACGTCACTAAATAGGTAATGCAGGATACACACCTGAATAATGAAAATGATGCCTAGGTCTATTTTTGGGGGAATTACTAAACTTTCAACCTCAAGAATGTATAGAAGTTTAATTGGCTATATAACCCAAGAGACCCAGCCCTTAGATAGATTTGGGAAAGCTATTGCCAACCTAGACACAAGGTTTTTGCATGGCTTCTTATCAAGGACAGATTAAGCACAAGAAACATCCTGAGAAGGATGCACATGGAGCTCCAATGCTACGACAATTGCGCTTTATGCAACCAAAGTGTTGAGGAAACAGTGGAACATCTTTTCTTCCACAGCATTTTTTGCAGAACTGTACGCGCATGTTGGGGGATCATCAGCTTGGCAGCCACAAATGGTGGGGTTCATGATAACCTCAATGTAATGAGATTATAGCCCCATCCCAATTCTGAATGGAGGCACTCATTCTCTTGTGTTGGACAATTTGGACTGCTCGAAATGAAGTGATTTTCAACGCCAACCAGCTCGATCGCCTTACATGATTGCAGAAGGAAATTCTTTAATGAGCTGAAGCTAGTCGTTCTAAGAATGAAATCCAGCTCATCCGTCATCTTTGATCAATGGATACAATCCTTAGAGAAGATTTAGACCTGAGATCGTGTTTCATTTTCTTTGTTTCTTTCTTTGTCTCTTAGTTTTCTTTGATGAGGACTGTGTTCATTTGTACCTTCCTTTAAGCTCATTTTAATAAATTCCTGTAGGGGCCCTGGCCTCTCCAGTTCATTAAAAAAAATGGCCCCAAACAAAGCCATTAGCCTTTTAAGTGAGGTAGGGAAAAGTTCAATGAGTTTATATTAGGACACTGATGTTAGTATGGTGACTGGAGTGTGTAGGGTGTCAGGTGCGGATGGAAGAAGCACACTTTTCATTTCTAGCTAACTATAGTTGGAAATGCATGGAACAGGAACATTGACAGCGAGATGACAGAACCATGCTAGTATAAAACAAAAGGTTGAGCATAGTAGTGTGCTTGCGTGCTAATTAATTAGCCAATCAGGCAGTTACATGAAATCCTTGTAAAGTGCATTAAAAAAATCCTTGGTGAGAAAATAAAATAGAAAGACACACAGCATACGGAAGACATTTGATCTGATCATATCATAGGCGTATTTATTGTAGCGTGTGGTCGAAAATAAACATGTAAAGATGGAAGCGTCTTTATTCTTGATCATGCAGCAACATGCATGCACACAGCGATGGCCCTTTGATGTTCATCGACTCCTGCGAGTAAAAAAAATGGAGAAACCCCATGAGATGGATAGATTTACAAATCTGATAGCGAGCGAGCGAGATGATAAACATGCATGTGCTATATATATATACATATACTTACAATGGAACGGGCAGGGGAAGACATTGGTTGTGTGCCATAATGAAGGACCGAAACGGAGACCAGAGGGGGGGGTGAATGGGAGCCTCGATTTTCCTTTTCAATTTTGGGTCATCGGCTCAACCCCCGACCTCAAAAGCAACTCTCACACAAGGTCCGGATAACACACGTGCTAACTGGTAGCAAGGTGTTACAAACAAAGAGAGCACCGAGATGTCCACGACCCAAATGATTGGGTGGATGTTCCCTAGGAACACAGCGGGACACCTCCAACTATCGCACACGACCGAGGAGCGCAAAGATCGAACCGGAGGAGAGAAAATGAGTCACCCGACTTCTATAGAGAAGAAGCGAGTTTCCAAATCTAAAATACCAACGCCAACTCGTGACGAGAGTACCTAGATAAATTCCTCGGCTCGATAGAAAATCAATGCAAAAAACGGAACTCAAATCGGAGCGCAGTCGAGCAAGAGACAATTAAATCACCAAACAAATAGCACAGCTGGTAGACTCTCGTACACAGGGGCTGCAGTGGCTTCACCGATCATCATTGGTGCTTGTCCTGTATACATAACAAGAATCTCTAGCAAGCAGTAATTTTGCAACCTGTGAGAACTAATCTAATTAAATGAGTCACATCAAAGCTCTCATAATTAGCTAAAAGTTGCTTAGTAAAAACAAACGATGCAAGCACAAACTGGAGTGCCACTACTGCTGCCTGTCCTTTGCGTAGAACAACATGAGCATAGCAAATCAGACAACCAAGGTACTGCTCTTGGACTTTTGACGAACGACAGCAAGCACAAAGAAATTTGTTACTGGACTCGACAAAGCGGAGAGATTGTTCATCGCTGCTGCTGGTCTCGAAGAACAAGGCAGAAGAAAACTAGTGATGCATTTCGTCAAACACCTTGTGGGCACAGGAAAACAAGCACTAAGCTGAGATTATCAAAAGCTTGAATTTTGCACAAGCGAACTTGATCTAGCTACCCTGCACAACGAGCATCCGAGTGGCACGAAGACCAACTCCACAGCAAGAGAAGATTTAACCTTTGATTTGTCGTAGAGACCAATCTTGGTGCAGGGGTGGTTTGGTGCAGCCGGCTTGGTGGTGCTGCAGCCTGAGTCTTGGTGACGAGCGACTAGCAGGGACCAGCTTGAGCTCCTGGGATGGCCGGCTGCCTGGACTGCTGCCGTGCGGCCGAGCTTCTGGCTCCTGCACGCGCTTGTGGCCGGTACAGTCCTTGGTCGGGTGGAGCTGGCAGTTTGGGTCGACACCAACCCTGGACCTTGGCTCCGTCCGTGCCCGGCGTGAAGATGTCGACCTGAGCTCGAGCTGGGAAAGGATCCCGCCTGCCTCGCTGCTGCACGCGGCCTGCAGCTGTGCCCCGCTCGTGCTCCCCTGCACAAATCAAAACAGAGAAACGAAAAATACCAAACCGAAACCACAAACAAGATCCAAAATCTCCAACAAATATCACAGCAGCAAGAAGAGATTTGATCCAAAACGTCCGGAGATGACAGGGGAGGTTTGGGGCTCCCCTTCCCAACGCGAATCACCACACAAAATCACCAATTTGATGTTCTTGGACCTCTAAACAAGAACCCTAAAAATGGGAGAAAATAAAAACGAAAATAAGAGAGGCAAAGGGGGAGGATGGCTGCCATCCTCTATATATGGTCCTTATTTCTCATCCCTATTTTGCCCTCCGATACATATGAGCCAAACCACTAACCCTAGGGCTATTTTGGTCGACTCTGGATATTTTTCGATCCGACGGCCACCGCGCCTCCTCATCGGTAGCCTTGCATCCACGCAACCTCCCCGATGCCGCCACGTGCCGTCCTTCCGTCCACCGGAACACCTCGGGTTTTGAGGCCCAAACCCGCGAAACCCGCGCCCGTGGTTTTGAGGCCCAAACCACGAAAAACCCGCGCCCGATGCTTTTGAGGACAAACCACCAAACCTCCTCGACCGCGTGTCATCGCCGTCTTGACCGCCCGAGTCGACAAGTCATCCGAGCTCCCGCTACGCACGCCGCTCATTTGTCTTGACCCGATCGACACGGTCTGCCACGTCCTCTTGCATCCGTCGATGTCCCGGATGTCAGCCACCATGGCTAGCCACCCGGCGATCCGGTCCCTCGGTCAAGCCTCACGTCCGTCCTTCACCTCCGCGGTCCATCGGCCCGGCACGTTCTCCTTGGCCCCTTCACCTCGCCGTCGGCTACCATCTCCGAGCTCCACACACGCACAACACGAACCAAGAGATACGTCTTCGACACACTCCACGTATGCCGGTGAACATAGCGAAGCATAAAAGATAAAAGAAAAATAGAATTAAAATGTTGACCGTTGACAATCACTCAATCACAAAACTAAACACATGTCACCTAAATCAACCATGTGTTCGCAATCTCCCCCTTGATGAGTGCATTGTCAACATTCAACACAAAAAGGCAGAAGAAGGTAGAAGATAGCACATCCGGTGAATAAAAGCTAAGACAAAATCACTTTGGATAGCAAACATGGAGCAAAAACTTGGTTCCCAAAAACATGGGCAAAAGGCTCGACACAACCAAGCTAAACAAACGGCTAGTCCTCAAGAAGAGGTAGAAACAGGCTCAACGCCACTAGCATAGCTCCAAACCAATTACTTTCACACACAAAACAAATTAGACCCTCAAGACGAGGGCAAAAGGCTCAACACATCTAGCTCAAAGTGCTACTCCCCACTGGACAAATGCGGTCATTGTCTTTGTACCTTTCTCCCCCTTGTTGGCAAATGCACTAATCAAGCTATGAAATGCATGAAAATGCAATGAGTGAGCTTCAAATTTATAACAATCAAATGAGAAGATGCTCTAGGTAGTGTCATGGCAACAAAATCAAGTGCTTAACACGGTGCTCAAACGATCAAGAGATATGAAATATGACTCGAAAGCATTTTGATTCAGTTTTAAGCATTTCGAAAAAAGGTGTCCACCACAAAGAATAGCACATAGCACAAGTAAGTGGAAATCTACCAAGTGCTACACATGTATATCAAGTGAACTACCTCAAGCAAAGTTTATACATCATGCAAAAAACAGAGCCAACACTTGTCAAATTTTAAGTTATCGGAGTTTCAACGGTTACAAGCATTGGATAAAGCATGTTGCGACTTGCGGTGGTTATCCACAACCGTCGGCCCTACTAAACAACCATGTGAAGCCTATGCGTGTGAGCAATCGAAGCTTAAGACAATGGTGCAGGTCAATCACTACCAAGCTCGGGTTCAACTCAAGTGCAATGAGCAGCGGTCCCAAAACTTGGATGTGGGGCGGTATGGACCCATCTCGATCTTTTTCCATACACTTAGCTTAGATTTCAGATTTTTAGCGGATAAAAGCATTTGGTCATCTAAGCAAGTGTATAACTTCGATGAATGAGACATAGTCACCTAGCATACATGATAAGCACAAAGGATCTCAACAACTTAAACATGCTAGGAACTATCTCAATGGTGAACATTTTGCAAGATTCATCGTTGTTAAACAAGTTCACATGAAAAACAGCTTTGCTCATACATATATCAACTAAGCAGAAAGAGCACAAGCTGTAAGCACCAACATGTAATTGGTACACTAAACGAGCATAGTCTCATTGTGATCAATATAAACAAGAAGCTCAAAGTGCAATAGTGTACATGATGATGCACAAAGCAAAAGCAAACCTAAAGCTACAAACTGTACATCAACTACAAAGCTACCCCTCAAAAAGGATAGCAAACTCCCCTCAACCAAAGACACCTAGCAAAAAAGAAAACTAGGAAACAACAGGGACACAAAGGCTAGCATGGCATATAATACACAAGATAACTCATGCTATAAAGAATATAAAAGCATGATACAAGTATAATACAAGCAAGCAATATACAAGTGAGCAAACGAACAACTATCTCATACCACAAGTAGGGAAATCAAGAATGTACAAGGCATGAGAGTATATGATAGCTCACAGACTGTGAGTAGGTGTCACAATAAGGCACATGCCTCTTAGAGGCCATCAAAGTGGTGTAGATAACCATCAAGTCTTGATCACACCACGACAAAGAATCAAGTTTCACCAAGCACGTATTCTCCACCCCATGTCCTCATATCTACACATGAGAGGACAAAGAAACCCAAGTCTTGGATCCCAAAGGGTTAACAAGCATAAACTTGGGAACCCAAGACTTGATCATCTAAATCATTGGAAAAACATGGGATGAGCAAATGGCACAACACTGGGGTTAGTATACTCAGGAGAATACCAATGTTGACCATTTTGACCGAGATAAGCATTAGGCAAAACAAACATCCCATGACCCTTCTTCCCAAAGCGCTCACCACGCACAACAAAGTGTGGTGCACTCCTCTGTCAAACTCAAAGCTCCCAAAGCGAGAACACCTTCCACTCGCGGAGCACGACCACCACGGGGTCTAACAAAAGCGTGGCCTAGCCCTCTCTCGAGGTCCGCTACCTCCTGGCCTAGCAAACCGCCTCGAACCGATTTGCACACCCCTCTCATACATGCCAAGTGGTGGGTGATACAAGTCATGGTTCTCAAACTCAACTTGACGCCTAGCATCCCTCTTCCTCCTAAAACAAAACTCAAACAAGTGACCATCTCTCTGGCAATACTCACAGTGATACCTCACCTCTCTCTTGGGTGGTTGTTGGTTCACTCTCTTGGGTGGATGGTTCACTCTTGTTGTGGCCTTAGCTTTAGGAAGGGTTTCCTCAGGGATCTTGGGCAAAGTGTCAAGTGGGTTCCTGAGGTGGTTTGGTTTAGGAAGCCATACTTGTTTAGGAGGTGGAGTCTTTGGGATCTCTTGAAGAATGCCATTTTGCACAATGGGCTTGGTAGGCTCAAGTGGGGTGATCTTGGTCAACTTGGGAGTGCTTGTAGGTTTCTCACTCGAGCTCAAAACACTACCTTGACCAACCTTGCCATAGATTACTTCACCCTTCCCACCTATTGCAAAGCCTAATCCCGTTGTGTCGGTCCCCTCTTGAACCCGACTCATCATCATGCCAAGCTGTGGCTCTCCACTAGACACCCAACTCGGGACGGAGCGAAGGTACTTGTTCTCCTCTTCGACTCTCCCCCTTGTCATGCCTACAAGACATGACCTCCATCTCCAAAGCTTCACACTTACCACACTTCAAAGACGGTGCTATCCGAGCTGGCCTTCTCAAAAGCACAGCAAGCTTGGCGGCCTTCTCTGCCAACTCAGTTACAAGCTGGACAAGACTTGCATGCACTCAACAACATAGGCTTAGCCTTCAGCTCAACGTGCTCATCTAGCAAAGCGAGTACTTAGATTGCAAAGTCATGATGCTAGACATGTGCACAAAGACAACCATCGCACTCTGTCTCATCGGACATCTCCACAGGCTTCCTAGCTAACTCTAACTCCCTCACAGCCATCTCCCACTTCTCCTTGTACTCCTTTCTCTCCTTAGCTGCTCGCTTGAGCAACTTCTCTTGACACACAAGCGCATCGCCCAAAGAGTCAAGTTCATCGGTGAGGGATTCGATAGTGGGTGATACCTTAGGGGAAGAGTCGCTGCCGTGTGGCTCGACGCTGTCGGACACCGCTCCATCAAGGGCCATGGTGCAGAAGCCCCGTACTTGGAGTTGGCGACGAAGCAAAGTCCGTTCAGCTTTCCTCGATCTTGCGCTCGGGCTCCTCGTCATTTGGAGGAAGCTTGCCCGTCGTTGTCGAGGTCACTAAGGGAGGCGAAGAAGGCGTCCTTGTTCTCCTTAGCACGCTTGAGGTACTTCTTCTTGATCGCCTCCTTGTCGAAGCCTTTCTTAGACTTGTACTTGCCGGCGATGTACTCGCGCTTGTCGGAGTCGTGCTTGTTGAAGTAGTACTTCTCGCCGGAGTACTTGTCCTTGTTCTTCTTGGGGCACGCGGCGACGAAGTGGTCCGGATCGCCGCACTCAAAGCATCCGCCCTTGGGAGCACCGCCACGCCGACGGTTCAAGCGGTTGTTGTGGAACCGCGAGAATCGGCTGATGACTAGAGCTAGCTCATCATCCCCAAGGCTCTCCATCTGCTCCTCATCCACGGACACCAAAGAGGACAAGGCAAACGAGATCTGTGAAGGGTTAGCAGAAGAACTTAAACTACCCTTACCTGAGACGAGAGCAACGTTCGGCGCAGATGGGTTCTTAAGCTTTGCCTGGATCTGGGTCTCGATCTCGGAGGACTTGAGCTTGCTGTAGAGCTCGTCGGGTGTGAGGGTGTCGTAGTTGGCGGACTCCATGATCGCGGATACTTTCACATCCCACACCTTCCGATCCAGAGCATACAAGAGACGCATCGCCTTCTCGTGGTCGTCAAGCCTCTCCGACAGCTTGTTCACCCGAAGCTTGTTGCAGATCGTCTGAAACCTAGCAAAGAGAGAATCGATGGACTCGCCATCAAGTTGGATTAGGTTGTTGTACTCTCTCTTGTAGGTCTCATATAGGCGGGCCTTGACTTGTGGGGTTCCCTCGTGGTAGCTCTCTAGTGTCTTCCACACCTCATGAGCGGTCTCACAAGTGGCAACTCTCTCAAACTCGGTGTCTTTGAGGCTAGAGAACAAAACGCTCATCGCTCGGTTGTTGGCATTGTGTTGGGCTATTTGTTCCTCACTCACTCGAGCGGCTAGCACTTGGTAGTTCTCATCCTCGACAATCTCCCACACTCTCCAATCCATCCCCATAAGATGTGCTTGCATCTTAATCTTCCAATAAGGGATAGTTGGTGCCATCGAACTCCGGAGGCTTGCCACCATAGTGACCGAACCTCTCCATGTCGCCTTCTCAACGATCACGGACCGATTAAAGTGGATATGATCCTTAACCGGCTCCGATACCAATTGAAGGACCGAAACGGCGACCCAGAGGGGGGTGAATGGGAGCCTCGATTTTCCTTTTCAATTTTGGGTCATCGGCTCAACCCCCGACCTCAAAAGCAAACTCACACAAGGTCCGGATAACACACGTGCTAACGGTAGCAAGGTGTTACAAACAAAGAGAGCACCGAGATGTCCACGACCCAAATGATTGGGTGGATGTTCCCTAGGAACACAGCGGGACACCTCCAACTATCGCGACACCTAACCGAGGAGCGCAAAGATCGAACCGGAGGAGAGAAAATGAGTCACCCGACTTCTATAGAGAAGAAGCGAGTTTCCAAATCTAAAATACCAACGCCAACGCGTGGCGTGGAGAGTACCTAGATAAATTCCTCGGCTCGATAGAAAATCAATGCAAAAAACGGAACTCAAATCGGAGCGCAGTCGAGCAAGAGACAATTAAATCACCAAACAAATAGCACAGCTGGTAGACTCTCGTACACAGGGGCTGCAGTGGCTTCACCGATCATCATTGGTGCTTGTCCTGTATACATAACAAGAATCTCTAGCAAGCAGTAATTTTGCAACCTGTGAGAACTAATCTAATTAAATGAGTCACATCAAAGCTCTCATAATTAGCTAAAAGTTGCTTAGTAAAAAACAAACGATGCAAGCACAAACTGGAGTGCCACTACTGCTGCCTGTCCTTTGCGTGAGAACAACATGAGCATAGCAAATCAGACAACCAAGGTACTGCTCTTGGACTTTTGACGAACGACAGCAAGCACAAAAGAAATTTGTTACTGGACTCGACAAGCGGAGAGATTGTTCATCGCTGCTGCTGGTCTCGAAGAACAAGGCAGAAGAAAACTAGTGATGCATTTCGTCAAACACCTTGTGGGCACAGGAAAACAAGCACTAAGCTGAGATTATCAAAAGCTTGAATTTTGCACAAGCGAACTTGATCTAGCTACCCTGCACAACAAGCATCCGAGTGGCACGAAGACCAACTCCACAGCAAGAGAAGATTTAACCTTTGATTTGTCGTAGAGACCAATCTTGGTGCAGGGGTGGTTTGGTGCAGCCGGCTTGGTGATGCTGCAGCCTGAGTCTTGGTGACGAGCGACTAGCAGGGACCAGCTTGAGCTCCTGGGATGGCCGGCTGCCTGGACTGCTGCCGTGCGGCCGAGCTTCTGGCTCCTGCACGCGCTTGTGGCCGGTACAGTCCTTGGTCGGGTGGAGCTGGCAGTTTGGGTCGACACCAACCCTGGACCTTGGCTCCGTCCGTGCCCGGCGTGAAGATGTCGACCTGAGCTCGAGCTGGGAAAGGATCCCGCCTGCCTCGCTGCTGCACGCGGCCTGCAGCTGTGCCCCCGCTCGTGCTCCCCTGCACAATCAAAACAGAGAAACGAAAAATACCAAACCGAAACCACAAACAAGATCCAAAATCTCCAACAAATATCACAGCAGCAAGAAGAGATTTGATCCAAAACGTCCGGAGACGACAGGGAGGTTTGGGGCTCCCCTTCCCCAACGCGAATCACCACACAAAATCACCAATTTGATGTTCTTGGACCTCTAAACAAGAACCCTAAAAATAGGGAAAATAAAAACGAAAATAAGAGAGGCAAAGAGGGAGGATGGCTGCCATCCTCTATATATGGTCCTTATTTCTCATCCCTATTTTGCCCTCCGATACATATGAGCCAAACCACTAACCCTAGGGCTATTTTGGTCGACTCTGGATATTTTTCGATCCGACGGCCACCGCGCCTCCTCATCGGTAGCCTTGCATCCACGCAACCTCCCCGATGCCGCCACGTGCCGTCCTTCCGTCCCACCGAACACCTCGGGTTTTGAGGCCCAAAACCCGCGAAACCCGCGCCCGTGGTTTTGAGGCCCAAACCACGAAACCAGCGCCGATGGTTTTGAGGACAAACCACCAAACCTCCTCGACCGCGTGTCATCGCCGTCTTGACCGCCCGAAAGTCGCCAAGTCATCCGAGCTCCCCGCTCTGCCTGCACGCCGCTGTCTTGACCCGATCGACCGCGGTCCTGCCACGCCCTCTTGCATCCGTCGATGTCCCGGATGTCAGCCACCATGGCTAGCCACCCGGCGATCCGGTCCCTCAGTCCAAGCTCACGTCCGTCCTTCACCTCCGCGGTCCATCGGCCCGGCACGTCCTCCTTGGCCCCTTCACCTCGCCGTCAGCTACCATCTCCGAGCTCCACACCTGCACAACACGAACCAAGAGATACGTCTTCGACACACTCCACGTATGCCGGTGAACATAGCCGAAGCATAAAAGATAAAAGAAAAATAGAATTAAAATGTTGACCGTTGACAATCACTCAATCACAAAACTAAACACATGTCACCTAAATCAACCATGTGTTCGCACATAAGGTGTTGGAAGTGACTGGCGATGAAGCGTAGATGCCGACCTCTGTGCCGACGTGTAGGCCGCCGTAAAGACCGTTGAGGGCTAGGTCATCATTTGTGAATGGTTTGATCTGGTAGAAGCTGTTGTCCTGGGGTGGGCTCGGCACCCACAGCTGCGCGCCATTCCACGCGTTGAATTCCGCCAGTTGAACCAACTGCAGGTTCATTCCAATCCAACATATATATTTGCATTGGGCGCATTAGTATGTAGTACGTAGTATAGTATGTACGAGTACTGTACAAGTTGTTAAAGGATGTGCATGCCAATTGCCAAATATATACCTGACCGCTTCCTGTTGGGCTCGTCATGGCCTGTTTCGTAGCGACGTTCACCAGCCAGTACTTGTCGCCCTCTCCATCAAAAAGGCTCGGCAGAGGAGGGATCTTCCACCATAGCTATATATACATAGAAACATATGAGCATGCATATGCAGCAGTGCGCATGATGTGTAGGGGGTGACAAAAGCATACAGTTAAGGTAGCTGAACGTATCGATCCATCGATCGGAGAGAGCTGTCAGCTGCAGCAGCAGGTATATAGCCTAGCATACATACATACCTGTGTGGCTGTGTCGTCGTCGCCGGCGGTGGCAGTGACCAAGACAACTTTGCCGTCGCAAACGGCCATGTTCAGACTGGGGTTCTCCTGACTGTAGATCCTCACTATCGGCGGGACGTAGCCTAACAAGTGCTCGAATGGGAAAACGAAGCCCGCGCTGCTTTGGCCGGCGAACAAGAGCAGGACAGCGAAAGCCAGTAAGCCGGCAGCTGCACTGGGTCTCGCCATTGCTGATGCTAAGCTTCGTCGTTCTGGGTGGGGGTGGTGGTGCTGGTGCTGTACAATGGGCATGGTAGCCTCCCTTTTATACACCCTGAGAGCTAGCTGGAGGGCTAGCTGGAGCTGACTTGGGACTTGCTTGGGAGAAGTGCGCGCATGAGAGGCCGGCCGGGAGATTAGATGCTCTTTCTCTCTCCCCTGAAGCGTGGAATGAAATGCATTCTTAATCATTCTCTTTAATTAGCCACCCTCCAGATAGATTAGAATAACATATCCTGCCGATCTTCAACGGCATATTGCATGGATGCTTAGACCAGCAGATCGCAGATTCGCATGGTCGATCGGAGCATGGTGGAAATATATATTGGTAGTTCTGATCCTTGAAACTTTACCGGCATCGAGTTTTTTGCTACCGGCCAGCAGGGTGTGTTTGTGTTGATGAGGATGTCACTCTATGTGTAGGAGTTCCTCAGTACATTGAGAGAGGGCAACGTACAGAGTATCCCTGTCTGCGTTGGTACTATGGGGGGAAGAAAAACAGCTAGGCAGTGAAACTCGCAATTCAACGCAATGCAATGCCGGTTTGTGTTGAAGACTGCTAGTGAATCTAGCTTTCAGTAAAGTTACAAAATCAGCTGGTTTTTATATTTTTAATATTTCTATGCTACTTTGGAGCTAGGAGTATATATATAGGCTATAGCTCTATATTCTCTATAGCAGTGCAGAATTTCCCATCTCCTTTCCACTAGGCACAAGCATATATATAGATGGATACTTTAATAAATCAAAGAAAATCCGCGACGTGTGGCGGCGGCCGGGCGCTGTCGGTGCGCGCCTCCGTCGTCGTGGGCGAGTCCGCGGCGGCTCCGGGCGTGTGGCGGCGGCCGGCGCTGTCGGTGCGCGCCTCCCGTCGTCGCGGGCGAGTCCGCAAGGCTCCGCGACGTGTGCTGCCTGGCAATGGGTGGCGACCCACGGCGGCCTCGCCCGAAAGCTTAGCCCGATTACTGCGGGCGGTGACGGAATCTCCTTCTTAAAGGCGTCATTGAAGAACCTCTGTGTCGCTCCCGCCGACCACTCCGCCCAACCCCGTGGCACAAAAAAGACTCGGGCGAAAGCCTTGCCAAACTTGTTTGATTGGCCGACAATGGTGGCGCTCACGTCATCCACCTCCCCGGGAGGCATCGTAGAAGAGTTCATGTGTCTTGGCGTTGTAATTTTTCTTTTCTGTCTTTCTTGTTTTTCGTGTGTGTGCTTTGTATGGTTTTAGTCCGGTTTTTCAGGATTAATCGGACGGACGTGGGTTTCCTCCCGTTCCCTAAAAATGAGACTTTTTTTTTTTAAAACAAGTAGGTGGGGAAGCTCCCGAATTAGCTTTCAAAAAATATCAAAGAAAATCTTTGAAGTTCTAATGGTGCATGCTTTGGCACATGGGAGCATGGAACACCTTAACTATAATGTAGTAATATCCATAAGATTACGCCAGGTTCTTGCGATCTTCAACTGTCAGGACCGATCACATCTTCACATGCGCAAATGGTGCACTTAGTTGACCTTCCAAAACAAGATCCAAGGAGAACGCCTAGCTGTCAGGGCGTCCCCAACAATGACAACTAAGTCAGCTCATGGCAATCCATGTCAGCATTTTTCTTATGTGAAAGAGAGAAGATGAAAAACAAAGGATACTATCTCTTATCTTAACACCTATCTCGCTCGAGAAAATGAGATAGTTTGTGGGCCTGCTCATAAAAGACGAGAGAGAAGCAAGAGAAGATGTAGAATAAGATATCTTTTGTATGTGGAGTTTTCATGATGAAGTGGCAATGGCTCATATAAGCTAGTAGCTGACTCTATTATTGAGGAAGCCCTCATGAGTTAACAAAGCACCGCAGAGCGCATGCATGGATCGAGAAGACTGTAATTAATAACCCATCCAGATCAATAAAATGCAACATGCAACCCCAAGTGAGAATAGACATGGGCATTTTGCGGGCCAGCCCAAAAAAGTCTGAGGTTACTTTGGGCTGAAAAATCCGCCCATAACCATCCTCCCATTGGACAAATAGGACCTTATTTTCTGGGTTCGTCCGCGTATATAGTGTAAAATAGCTAAAAACAACATTTCAGACCAGGCTTGGGCCAAAAAAAAAATTCCTGGGTTGCAGGATCTATGCCCAGGCCCTGTCAATGTAATATTCGTGGCAGGCCAAACCTGTCGAGCTCAGACTAGGCCTTGCTCGAATTGCTCAGATCTAAGTGAGAATATGAGAAGCTATAGCAAATATTTGATGCATATATAAAAAGTAGTATATTTCCATTTGAGGTTACTGGGAAAATTAGAAGAACAGTATTTAAAAAAGCTTTCTAAAGATTATAAGTTATCAATAAAAACATGAGATCCCATGAAGCTCTATAATTATGATATAAAGTTACTTTTTATTTGACTTCATGTGAAAAAAAAAGTTATTAATTTTGCAACATGGCAACTATTTTTTAGGGTCATCACTTTAAGAAAATCATCTCTAATACAGTATTGTCTCGAAACGATCCCAATATGGCTAGAAATAGCTCTAATTTCTAAAGCCACATGCACGTCGTCACATTGCCAACCGCTTCTAGTAGAGAGGGAAAGAGAAGCAAATAAAAGCAACTCTAAAAAACCAATTATGTGGTTGTACGTGGTTAGCAATCAGAGGGTTGCACTATCGAATCATAGCCGTTGCCGAGTGCCAAATATTAGGCACTCGGCAATGAGTATCTACGCCGAGTGTCACGACAATGAACAAACACTCGGCTTACTTGACGTATGCCGAGTGTCTCAAGTCAACACTCAACATAGGTGGTATCTTTGTTGAGTGTCTGACGGCAACACTCAGCAAAAGATCGTCCCACCGTTACCCTACGCACAGGTGCCGTCCGTCGTTAGCCATCGTCACCTTCTTTGTTGAGTGTCCAAAGTTGACACACTGCAAATCCACTTGGCACATGGCTAAAGTTGACAATAGGCAAATCACCTTCTTTCTTAATTGTATAAAAAGAAAACAAAGTAAAAAAAACGTCCGCTGTCACCATGCTTTTCTCGCCATGTGCACGGTAGACACTCGGCAAAGAATGGATAACACTCGGCAAAGCCTAAGCCGACTGCCCGATAGTTGGCACTCGGCTTAGGTTTTCTATGCCGAGAAATCGCTGCCGTGTGCGGTATGCCGAGTGTAATTAACACTCGGCTTAGGATACAGCGAGTGTATTTTGGCCCTTGCCGTGTGCCTGGGGCACACGGGAAAGAGGCCGGATCCGGTAGTGTTGGCAATGTGTGAGGAGCCCTGAAAGGGGGCGGCCGGAACCAGTACAGAAAACATGGACCGGGACAAAAAAAATGAAATGAAAGACATCATAGGTGTACTCCTCATGAACTGCACTGTTTTCATTTACCGAGTTTATTGTTGAATTATTCAGAGTACCTCTTCGACTATCTAGCATATTGCTTGTGTGAAAATAAGAATTGTATATCATCAAGGTGAAAAGAATAGAGTTCATTTCTGGTACCCAGCAATTCAACAGCAGCAAAGCTAACTGAATCAACATCTTGGAACCCTTCTCAGTTGGCAGTGGCAGAGCTCATCAATTTTTTCGCGTAGTGCCACTACAAAAGCATATATATTACACAGACCGAATCAAAATACCTTTCACACTAGGTTTAATACTGTATAGATAATAAAAACTAGCTTATAGATAATACATTTGATTTTATACTTAAATCTACGAAACAATGGACGGAAACATAAAGTTTCAGATGATGGAATAACTCTTTCATCCGAGATTTTGGTCCTTAAAAATTATATAAAATGTCTTCATCTTGTCTAGTATATACCTCCATCTCGACATGAACCACAGGCTTACTTTACAAATTGGTGCTCCCTTTGATTCTATTATTGTTTTTATTTTTCACGAAAAATATACTGAATGTTTTAAACGAGTGTGCAGATAAGAGATCTAAAATTATGCCCTCCAACAGCTCACAGCGTTCTGAGTATGGTTGGAGTGGAATCTTCGATTATTACTACAAGTGTGGCAATGTGAGTGATCAGACCAACTTGTATGAAGGAGAGATGAATGGGTACACGACCACTGCAAGTGTGGTAATGTGAAAGATCAGACCAATGTCAATATATGCTTGCCTGTCTAAATTGATAATGGGTACAGAAGCATTGCTATTTCAAACAATTGCACTTGTGAGATTTGCAGTATTCATTTATTAATCTATCAAGTACTGCCCTCCAGGTTTTTCAATTTTCTTATTTTATTTTTTCAGTTTATTATTTCTAGCGTCCATTATTTGATATTTTTTCAGTTTTATGATTTATTTAATTTTATGAATTATCTATTCTAGATGTCAACGTTAGCGTGAATATAAAAATACTAGGACGATAAGAAAAGGGCAAACCAGTTAGAAAATAAAAAAAAAAAAGAAACATATATTATCTTCTATCTTCTACTCCCTCCGTCTCAATATAAATCAACTTCTAAAGTTGTCTTAAGTCAAACTTAAGCTTTATAAGAAATAATAGTAACATCTATGAAACCAAATAAACATATTATGAAAATATATTTTATTACGTATCTAGTGATATTAATTTGATGGTATAAATATTAGTGTTATTTTCTATAAAGTTGGTCAAACTTTTAAAAAGTTGACTTAGGAAAACTCTATATGTTGATTTATTTTGAGACGACGACGCATGTTTACTAGTACGTTTTAATTCATGATTGTAGATCTGGATGCTGTATTATTACTATTATAGAATTATTATTATTATTATAGAATTGCTAAACTAGTATCTCGCCACATATCATCGGCCACTGAATAACTATAGCAGACAGCAGCCCATGTGGCAGGCAAAAATCCAAATGTCCTATGGCCCAAATGTGCCCATTATCCTAGGTGCCCTGCTTGTTGGGCTAACGTCGCGCACTCGCATCTTGGCCCGAGTCCATCTTACTGCCACTTATACGGGCCACACTCCCTCCTCCTCGTATGGACGCCCAGCGATTTCCTACGACGATGAGGGTCCGGCCCAACGAGTCTTCCTACTGTAATCGTGTGGTTGGGCCTGAAGGCCCATCAGCCATTATCCCCATCCTTCTCTACTCTTGGGCCGCTGAGTACATGACATGACGTGATGGTGATCATAGTGGGCCCACCGCGCGCACGGGTGGCTACAAGTACAGTAGTAGGGCAGGCAGGCAGGGCATCATCTTCCTGTGGGCCGCAAGCAGCTGGTGCATGGACAGGTAGGTAGCTGACGAGTGGGTCCCTCGTCGGTGCCTGCCCCGCCGCCCCTAGCCCCCGACGAAAAAGATGCCGCGAAAGGGCGGGCGGCGCGTCCATCCCACGCGACTCTCCCACACAAATACCACCACCTCCATTGCTTCGCCACCACCAGCCACCCAAGCAGGCAGGCAGCGCCGAGGAGGATCCTGCCTCGCCCGCCGCCGATCCCGTCTCCTCCCCGCTGCGACTGCGAGCCGACTCCTGCCCTGCCCGTGCAGATGGTAAGCACGCACGGCCCCTCCATCACCTCGCTGCTCCGTACTCTTGTTATAGTTCATCGGCTATGCGATCTGCATCTTCGTTTGTCCGATCCACGGATTCACTGCTGCGTGCAATCGAATTCTTAAAATCTCCTTGAGTCGCGGCACAGCACATTCAGGTGCCCGTTAGTTAGATCCTTGTTTACTAAAGTTGATTAATTTACCCACGATTTAGAGTCACAATTGAGCATAGATAAGCAAGTGGTACCATCAAGGCACCTACAGTACTCGCTACTACAGCATTGGATTTCGTCAGCCTATTAATTAGTACAGCAATATTTTTCTCCTTTTCGTTTACACCACACACAAAATTAAGTATGCATATCCAAGAGCTAGCTGATTCACACTTCTGGTGATCACACCAGATCGTCAGATGCAGTAGCAATAGCTTTGTTGTTTTCTTTACAGTTTACATACAAGCGAGATGCATCCATCCTATGAGCTTGCCAATGCTCCTAGAGTTTATATATGCAGTCTTGCATGCTCATGAATGACATGTCCCAAGAGCATGGCATGTACCCAAACCAAGAGGAAATGTCAGTTCATCACATTGTTTACCGATCCAGTTTTGTTGCTCTTCAGTCTTCACAGTCATGATCATTGTTTCATGCCGACCGGTGTGAACTCGCGCCGATCATTATATGGTGTGGTGGACGTGTCCACATTCTGCCAGCTGACATTCAGTCAGTCAGCCAGATCCGCTGAGTACTACACCTTATCGGCTATCACAGGAATTCAGTTTGTTCAGCAGCCGTTTTCCTGCCAGTCTTTTGCATTGCATTAGTTGTGTTGAGCTCAGATGAGAGGTACAGCCTGCAAGGCAACCCAACCAACTAATCAGTTGACACGGAGGAAGGTCTCATGTCCCTCTGAAACTGCAGCGGTTCTGTTTCTGCTGCACCATCCCCCCTGGCCTGGCCTGGTCTGGTCCCAACAAGCCTATGGAACTATTTGTAGTCTTTTACAACTGTAGTATCACACGCGCCTAATCAAAGAGAAAGCCAGACACTAGATTCTGCAACCGCAGCAAATAGCAAGCGATCATTCTTTACTCTGCAATTCTAGATGCTGCTCTGCAACAAGCGAGCAGCTAATCCGTCTTGGTCTGCAGTGACTCTGAATCTTGTCTTCCTTTCCTTTTTTTCTTTCCCTGCAGGCGAACGCGGCGTCAGGGATGGCCGTGGACGATGACTGCAAGCGTCGGTTCCTGGAGCTCAAGGCCAAGAGGACACACCGCTTCATCATCTACAAGATCGACGAGAAGAAGAAGATGGTGGTGGTGGAGAAGGTGGGCGAGCCTGTGCTCAACTATGACGACTTTGCTGCCACCCTCCCCTGCCAATGAGTGCAGGTATGCCATCTTCGACTACGACTTCGTCACCGAGGAGAACTGCCAGAAGAGCAAGATCTTCTTCATTGCCTGGTATGTGTCATTCCTCATTGCTGTCTGTCCAGGCTTGCTTTGTGATGTGCTTGGCATTCATGGCTGAAATTGCAATGTGTTTGTGTGTAGGTCTCCTGACACGGCACGCGTGAGGAGCAAGATGATCTACGCCAGCTCCAAGGAGAGGTTCAAGAGGGAGCTGGACGGCATCCAGGTGGAGCTCCAGGCCACCGATTCCGCTGAAGTTGGCCTTGACGTGATCCAGGGCCGTGCAAACTGAGAATGAACTGCCGCTGCCCGAGCATGATCATCATCATTTCAGATGACTAATGTAAAGGCGGCTACAATGAACCTTCCGCATGCGTGTTCATCGAAATATCTTGGTCATGCTTGCCATGACCAGCAACTTTCTGATGATGGAATTCTAGTATCCAGAACGCGAGCAACTTTCTGATGATGGAATTCCAATGCCTTATGATACTGTTTGCCTTGTGCTTTCTCAAAACCTGGATGAAGGATACTGAGGCTGAAGTTTGAACAAGACTTCTTTACACAGATATCTTGCAGTGTAACATAACATCCATCAGTTCTCATAAGACTCGAGGCCAATGCTTAACTGATAGAGATGAAAACTGGGAGGCTACACCGTATCTCTGTTTTAATGAGACCTGATTCAGACACTCACCAGCAATACCAGACATCATATTATCTAATCAAATAGTATGTGAGTATCCATAACCATCCACGGCTATACAACTACAATCACAACAAATCATGGTTAATATTAGGCAACAACTACAAAGCCATAGATTGAAGATCGATGTCTGTCGTACAGAACATACATAACAGTCTGTTCAAAAATTATTCCTCCAAATCACTAGGCCAAGCTCTCAAACACCTAAAACGCACACGGCAACAACACAAACAGCATGCTGGATTTATTTATATACATCCATCATATTTACAGAACTGAGGGTGTGTCTGCAGAAACCAGGCGTCTCTCAGGAAGCTTCAGCAATTGAGAAACGCATTTTAGCAACAGACTCGCCATGCCCCTCAGGAAGCTTCAGCAATTGAGAAATGCATCTTAGCAACAGACTCACGCAGGAAGCTGCTTCCACATTTGGCTTCCTGACTGGCCATGCTGTAATCCATGATCCCGGCCTCATGTTTGTTGAGATCGTCTACTGAAGACTGGCCACCAGTGGTGCTAACACCTTTCAACCTGACAAGTTCAATGTGTAAATCAATAGAATATCACATACAGATGCGCATGACTCATAGAGACAAAATAGCTGTAAAAAACGCTAGCACACATACCGAGATCAGGAACCTGTGGTGCAGATAAATTCTGGGTAGAACTTTGTTGGTTCTTCTTTGACTTCCCCTTCTGTTTCTTCTTCTGTTTGTTCTCCTTCTTCTTGCGGTATTTTGACCGACGCTGATAACTGTTCGTCACTGAATGGCATACCGATGTCACAGGGGGTCATACACATCAGGAGCCCATTTGACATGGCGATTTTCTGTTGGTGATGCTATTCCATTCTTTTCACGGCCTCCTTTCATAGCAGGGATGAGCTTCAAAGTTGGCTGCTGACACATTAAAATGAAGAGGGCGGTCAATAATTCTGTTAGACAACATAAATAAAACACCACAAAAAGCCTTAATGTCTCGTCAATTATTAAACAAAGCTCGAGAGAGCAAATAGTGAATGTCCAACACATCAAGGAGCATGAAACAGTTGGTTCACATCAATGAAAAATGAGCCTTTAGTTGTTTTTGCTGCTAAATTGCCAGGTACTGTCTAGCATGCATGGATAGCAGATCAATATTCAACACAAAAAGCATACCAATAAACTTTTAAGCAGTAAATACATTTTCACAGTACCGTTACATAAACAAGCAGATCAATAGATTTAGAACAGATGTATTTATGCCTGGCTTGTTATACCTTTCTTCAGTTACCAATTACAAGACTATAACAATAAGAAGCCATAATAACATTCACTGGGAATGCCAGCTGACAAGCAGCTTCAAACAATTACAAACTCTGGTTTTTCTTAATAAAGAAAAAGGCAATCAATAAAGAAAAAGGTGCATTGGGATGCTCCGGCATGGCATGGCTGCCACTTGCTGATATGGCCAGCTGCTAGCCCTGCGTATCTTCAGCTCCCCTAAACACAGAGTTAACAAATAATAAAACCATGTATCTTTAAATTAGTCCAAAACAAATAATAAAACCATGTATCTTTAAATTAGTCCAAAGTATCATTGCATTCAGAAAGGGTGCTGCTAATTTGTACAAGCATGAGTGAATCATGGCTACAGACTAAATCAAATTTGATTACCTAAAGCAGCTAGCTAACACTATAAAACTCTAGTTGAAGTCCAGCTTGTTCTCAGATTAAGAAAGTCAACATCATATAATGGTCACAACCAAAAGGCCCCATTCAACTACACAACTTAGCAATAGAACTTAACAGAGCAAATAGTGAATGTCCAACATGTCAAGGACAGTAAGCTGGTTGGTTCACGTGAATGAAAAAGGCGCTATTAGCTGTTTGTGCTGCCAAATTGCCAGCGTTTGTCCAGCATGCATGGATAGCAGATCAGTAAAGAGGTACACCAGGACACTTTAACCGGTAATACAGTTTCGTAGTACCATTACATAAACTGTTATCACCCTGCATTTAAACATGTTTCGTAGTACCGTTACATAAACTGTATTTATCACCCTGCATTTAAACATTTCTTCGGTTACCCGTTACAGGAGTGGTTCAAACAAAAACGGCTAAGCCTTCAATTCACATGCAGGCTACCCAATTATAGACAAAGCAAGAAGAAACAATTAATTACATTTGCACTAGGAATGCCAGGTGACATATACCTTGAAACAGTTACAATTTAGCTCCATTTAAAAAAAATCAATAAAGAAAGAAATGCAAATGTGGTGAGATTGTCTTGAGCTTTAGCCACCAAACACGTAGTTAACACAGAATAAAACCAAGATGTACTTAAATTAGTTCAAATTATAATTGCACTTCAAAAGGTGGTTGCTAATTTTGTATGAGCATGAATGGATCATAGCAACAACTTGGGAAGCCAATATAAACCAAATTTGATTACGTAAGGCTGCTAGTGAACACTAAAAACCTAGTTGGAATCCAGTTATCCGGTCTGTTGTGAAGGTTCTCAAACTTTGATCATATTGTCACAACCAAGATATGCCTTCAAATACATATAGAGCAGGTACGACTTAGTAATAGAACTTAAGTACAATAGCAATCGTTTCGGACAAATGGAAAAGCAATTTAACATGAAGTACTCACAGGCAAGGACACAGAGCGCTCGTAAGCAGGAGCAACTGTGAGCCCATCATGTGAATGGCAGCATGAACCATCCTCCTGCTGAGCCTGACCAGTTGAGAGTGGGAACGTCGCACACTTCTGAAGGCCTTTCTTCACGTCCAAGCTGATCGCCTTGGAGAAACCCATACATATCTGATCCTCCAACTGAGCAGTAGCACCCACCGCGGCTTCACAGGTCTCATCAACTGAATCGCAGAGAAGTGAAATAGCAGCATGGGCCGGAGTGTTATCGGCAGATGTCACTACTGGCGCTCCTTCAGGACCAGTACTGCCCCCCGCAGCCCCACAGGTTTCATCAAACGAGGCACAGTGCTTCTCTGGCAGAAGCGGAATACCGGCGCTGCTAGGGTTACCGCCAGCTGTCACTACTGGCGCTCCCTCGAGTCCACAGGAACCACCGTCCATAAAGTGACTAGCTTAGCACTTGCAGAGTGATACACCAAGCAACACTGCAAACGTCCAACCACCAAGCAACACTGCAAACGTCCAACCACGCTGCTCTGCCAAGGCTACAAAAACATGTAGAAGAGCAGATGTAGCTGTTATTCCTCGTCATAAAAATACCACATACATCCAGATTTATATGCTAATGCTAAGTAAACGTGAACTCCAAGTATAGTATAAGCCGAGCCTAACTCGTAAATGGCACGAACGAAGCTTGTGGTAGGCTAATACTACTATATTTGCTACATATACATTAAACCATAATAAGAGTATAACAGGCTGGCGATCCAGGATGCTACCTGACCCGTAGCAGTGTAGATCCGGCCTAGAAAGCGAACAACCGATCAAAACCAACCCGATCCAGCAGAAGACAGTAGCAAACACGGCAGACAAGTCGAAATGACAGGCGCGAGCAAGGATTGAAGCGCAGCGGGAGCAGAAACAGGGAGAAGTAGAAGGGAGGAGGCAAGGGTAGAGACAGGTAGATCAGGGCAGGGGGAAGGCAAAGGGTTAGGACGAGGTGGGGGATTGGGGACGCCAAGACCAAGGTTTGAGGCGGTGCGCGCAGGTGGAGGGGGACGAGAGCGCGTCGTCGTGGGGGAGGCGGCGTACGGGCGAGCAGGAGCAGCCCGGCACGCGCGAAGGCATCCTGGATCTGCGCCGCCGCGGGGGGCGCGGCGCGAGACGGCCGCCGGCGAGGTTCCTCCCGCCGCGGATGCGGATCTGAGCAGGGGAGGCGACTGAGGCGACGAATCTCTTCGCTTCCGCGTTGGAGGGATTCACTTTTTTTTTTTTTTTTTTACAGAAGAAGAGTTGTGATTTTCTCCAGCAGCGACAGAGTCTTTTGCGGTGAGTCGGTTTATATAGGAGGCCGTGTGGATAAGGTGACACGAGGGCTGCTATGGGCTTTTGAGGGGCGTTTGCTTTGTTCACCGGAAATGACGCTTCACCTCTGTCTTAATGGACCCTTGTTTTATCTGGGCTGTCTTAAACGGGCCTAGCTGGTGGAAGCTTCTAGATGTCTGTCTTGTCTAGCGTGCACCGATCGCTCCCGTCGGATGGTGGGCAACAAGACCATGCAACAAGCTGCGAGTACAACAATCCAAATAACAATTCCCTCAAAAAAAATCCAAATAACAATTCATTCATTAATAAAGGATGTGTTGTCTAGAAGATCGAAAAACAAAATGTTAGTAATGTGCAAGTTGCACGTAACATCATACACAAATTATAATACACAAATAGATTATCTTTATATATCAAACTACCTTTAGCAAGCAATGACGGAGAGCCGAAATTGGTGGCTGGGTATGCCAAATGCACAAAACTTTGAAGCAAATATGGACTATAAGTTTCAATGGCCATAAATTTATCAAATACATAGTTTTAACCAAAGAAGTTTGAGTTTCCAACATAAATAATTAAGAAATATTACAAAAACAGTAAGAGGTACTACAATATAACTCTACGATCTCCTTGTTGTTGGAATAGATTGATGATATTCTCATCTTTCACTTGACCAAGAATTCCCTCTCAATAAATGTAACCAAGCAATTGTTCAAATATCGCCACCCATTTTGCTTACCGGGGCTGGAGAGTGGATCTAGGTTTCAATCGCTTTGTTCACTAAATCACGTAAAGTGGATCTAGGTTTGCTTACCGGGCCGGAGAGTGGAGAGCGTGGCGAGGGCGATGCTCGCCGGGGTGAGCACCGAATCGGGGGCAAGGGCGAGCGATAGAAGGGGAGGTGGCCGGTGGGCGTGCGGCGGGGCGTGGCCGCGGGCGCGGCGGGGCCATGACAAAGGGCTGGTCGCAAGCGCTGGAGAACGGGAGAAGGGGACGGAACAAATGTCACGGGGCCAAGGGGAGCATCGGCAATTTGGGTTAGTGGTTCCCATCGTGGCTGCCATGAACACAGCCTAAGAAGCACAAAGATTTGGCCCATTAGGCATATTAGCACCAGGATACATATAATATACCGAAAATGTATAGATACATGTATACATATTAGTTTTTGTTTCCAAATCTTGGGTATGCCATGGCATACAGGGGCATACCCCTGGCGCCGTCAGTGTTAGCAAGGCAGGACCAGGAGCAGATATGGGTCTAGGGCCATAGACCGCGCGGCCAAAAAAAAAATTGTTAGAGTACAAGTAGTTTTTTAGCCTAGCCCTAGCCATCGGGCCAAATTTGTTGGAATCCTAACCTAAGAGAGAGATGGGAAGAGGTAACGCCAAAGAACACGCAACGCCGAGTTTGCGACTGTAACTTACGCCATCCCTAGGCGCCACTCCACCGCGCTGCGCTTGCCCCGTCGTCGGCTCTGCTCCTCTGTGTGGTCGCGCCTCCGCCCGCCGGCTGGCAGCTACCCCGGCGAGCAGCGACCCTCCCCCGCACAAGGCTCCTTGTTCTGCCTCTGCTCTCCCTCTTCTACTCGGCATCAAGGCATCCATTTTCGACGTGGCCGGTGAAGCAGATGCGTGCCCATGCACGGAATCAGCGAGAAGGGCGGGAGCGGTGAAGCAGGCAGCACGCGTCGGCAAGGCAAAGCAGGCAGCTCACCAGGGTAATGAACAGCCTTCCCTTTTTTTCAAATATTTCAAATTCTTGAAGAAACTTGCAAAACTTCTAACATGAAAGTTGCTCAAAATTTAAGATCTACAACTTTGCTTCTGGGCTCACCCCAAAACAGTTAATTAACAATTTCTAATGATTTAATGAGTGGCCAAAATCAATCCAATTTTTCATTCACACTTCTAAGTTCAAGGGATTACATTGCTAATTTGTATGTATGTTCAGGTTCATATGATGCTCATGATGAATATATAGTATAGTGCCCGTGCTAACGCAATGGTTTTATTCTCACGGTGACATATAAATAACCAAACAACAACACTTTTCGATAGTTTAAGTCACACACAATTATATTTAATGACCATGTATAGTCTTTGAAAAAAAAAAATATGTATACTATCTGGAATACACTTATCCATTTCAAGACATGATAAAGTCATGTGTGACATAGTACCCTACTAATTTATTTGTTGAAGTAGATCTTAAAGAAGACTGCTTCCGCTCCCCACCTCCACTGATCCTGTAACCACCGTTAATGAACTTTAAAAAGCATTACAAAATTAGATAAAGTATGATCTAGAAAATAAATTCGTTTGAGTATACCCACAGTTAATCAACAGTTGAGAAGAGAACGTCTTTATAAACAATATTCTTGCACTAGTACCCAAACAATTTTGGCGTGATTCGGGCGACCGGGTTTTGCGTGGCGGCATCAGAGTCTGCCACTAACGTGAGGTCACGGCATCGCATGAATTGCGTGGCGGGCTACAAAGTGCCCGCCACGCAAAAATATCCCGCGGGCGGGCGATTAGGATGCCCGCCACGGTGTGGTTCGAAAAAATAAAAAACCACAAACCCTAGACAGGCCCGCGGAGCCCATCTACAGCCCGCCGAGCCCATCTAGGGTTCCAAAGGCCCGTCCCTGCCGCCCGCCGCCAGGATCCACACCGGATCAAGGGCCACAAGAGCCCACCGGATCGCGCGCGTCGAGCCTGGAGGCCACCGGATCCGCGCTGTCGAAGAGGGAGGCCACCGGATCCGCTGGGCCGGCGAGAGGAGGCCGCCGAGAGGGAGGCCGCCAGATCCGCCGCTGGCCGCGCCTTGCCGTGACCACCACCGCGCCCCATCGCCGCCGTGGGACGCTTTCGCCGCTACGCCATGTCCCAACCAAGGCCAGCTCATGGCCCGCCGCCGCATCTCCGCTGCCGCAACACCGCCCGTCGGCGCCGCTCGCCTCAAGGCCGTCAAGCCGTCGCCTCGGCGCTTGCCCGCCACCGCACGCGCGCCGTGGGCTGTCGCTGGCGTCATGGCCCGCAGGGGGATCAAGCGGGATCGGCCGAGGTGGAGGGGATCGAGCGGAGGTGGAGGGGATCGAAAGGCGAGCAGGGAAGAGGAGGCAGAGGCGTGGTCAAGCCGGGATGAGGAGGCAGAGGGGCGTGGTGCGTGTGACTTCCACCCCAAGTCCATCGATTTACACGTGGAGATGCTATCGGGCCGAGATGGGGATGCTAACCGGGCCACTATTTTATGTGGCGAAGTTTATTTAATTTGCCCGCCACGAAAAGATATTTTGAGTGGCGGGGGCACCTTAACGCCGCCCGCCACGGAAAATAAATTATTTTGCGCGGGCGGCCACAGCAGGTGCCCGCCACGCAAAATATATTTTCCGCGACAAAAAAAATACGCCCGCCACGCAAAAAAGAAACAGATGTGGCGGAGTATTTTCCGCGGACGGCAAAAAGATGCCCGCCACGAAAAGATTTTGCCGCTGCTCGCAAAAAATCATTTCGCTACTAGTGGAAACTAATTCCTGTTTTGGTTGCACCAAAACTCTAGTCGTCGATCTTGACAGTTAACTGATCCTATATAAAAACTAATTTTCAAATATTTTGGTGAACCAAACTAATATCAAACTCACAGGATAAATAGAACCTTCTTTTCTTGTTGCTAGAACCTGTAAGCATAATACTGAAGTCATAACTAAATATGCAGGCAGATCTCTGAACTGAATACTGAATATGCACACAAATGACGGTGGTTTTGTAGCGACAGTAATAGCTAGCCTTTTCATTTTTGGATCTAAGATGTTTGTAAATGTCTGACATAATTACGATTTCGATAACAGCATCGAACATGTCAGAATTAAGATGTTTGTAATAGCGTGACATGATTATCATTTCGATGCAACAGTAAAGACTGCTATAACAGACCGATCTGCAAGAGAGACAAACATGCTTTTCGTTTAGAAAAGGCCCTTTTGGAAATAGCATAGAAAAAGTGATTTCTAAAGAAGCGTTGTGTTTGCTGGTGTCCAGGATCATAGGAATTAATATCGTGTTTCTCAAGAAGCATTATGCTAGCCAGGGTCCAGGATCATAGGAATTATATCGTGTATAAACAAGATTCCTGAAGCACGTACCTTTATGGCCACTTACTCCTATCCGGCCTCCAGCGTTGCCCACCGTCCTTGGTTTGCGGCACCTGATAAGAGATATAAAGACTCAAGCATATTATTTGTCTAATTCTTTGCTGATGTGAGAAATCATGAAATCTGCTTACTTCACAAAGTAGCGATCCAGGTTATTTGCACATGAACAGTCTCTTGAGAAAATATTCTTTGCTACTTTCTACAAATATTTGCACATCAACAGTCTACCCACTGCTCAATGGGACCAAATCAGATAAAATGAGGATTGGATCGAGTGCAGGAAAGAGTAAACCACAGCCTCTACCCACTACTAAGCTATATTAAAAATGGAACCACAGATCCCTAGTACTCAATAATTCAATATCTGCATGTCGTGGAGACAATAACAACAATAACATGAAAAGATCTTGAGGATACTTAATTGATAGGATTGATTGAACATACCAATACATGGAGAAAGAATTGTACGACTATTTCTTTCTCCAAAATAAAACTAAATCCATAAGAAAAAGAGGAAGAACATACCAATATACGAATGGATGGTTTCGATGCAGCCAAAGAAATCAGAGGGCATGCAACGCCAACGCGATCTCCCGGAGCTCGACGCCCGCAGCTTATCTGTCGTGGCAGCACGTCGATCCGTGATGGCACCGCGTGGATCTGGGCAGTGGCGGAGTGGATTTGGGTAGGGAAGCAATCCGGGAGTGCGGCAGCGCTCATCCGGGGGCGAGCAGAGAGGAACGCCGGCCGATGAACGCCGACTGGGGGTTGGTAGAGGTGTCTGCACGGCAGCTGGAGGCAGTTGCACACCGGACTCTCAGATCAGACGATCCAGATGATAGCCACCGCCGCCTCGACACATGACGATCGGGCCCGCCGCGGCCACCTGAAAACGCGATGATCGTGGCCGCCGCCGCCGCCTCAACACATGACGATCGAGGCCGCCACGGCCACCTGAAAACATGACGATCGTGGCCGCCGTCGCCGCAACACACGACCACTGCGGCTAGGGCTGAGATGGTGACGGCGTCTGGGTTCGTCGTGGTTCGCACGGTACCTGGGGTGTTTGGATGAGGCCGAGGAGGAGGGGAAGTGCTGCCGCAGCCGGAGCTAGCACCCTCGTTGCTGGGATTTTGGAGCGACCACGGCGGCCCTGTGCAGACCCACCTTGTACCATCGCGGCAGGAGCAGCGGTAAGAGGAGGATATGTGCGTGGAAGGGGAATTTTTGGAAGGCTCCGATTGGGAAGGCTACGATTCTGGCAAGGGATTAACGCGCGGTGGGAGTGGGATTACCTTGACACAATCAACCATGACCCTTGGATTATGAGTGAGTAAAGAGAGAGAAAGGTGAGATTGAATCTGGAGTGTCCGTTTTGAAAGATTTTGAATTTTTTGTAGACATTTGTTTCCATTTGTAGCCTAGCAAAGTTGGTGCATTAGTAGGGTAGATAGATGATATGTTTACGCAGATCCAAACCATCATTAGCTAGGTAATTAAGTAACCATTTTAGTATGGAAGTAAGATATAATCTAAACTTATGTATTTATAAGCTAGTTTTATTACCTATCGGTGTTAAACCCGGTGCGGGTGGTATTTTGACCCGATGTGAGCGCTATCTGCGCTTTGATAGCGGCCCTAGGCGTCAAAATTGAAGAGCTTCGCCACTGCGGCAGGATAACGCTTTAGCTTATGAGCCGCAAGAGGTGCGGGCGAGTAGATTCGTGGAATATGTTTGACTACTAATGTATGTCTTGTTTAAATATATGAATGGATTTAGGACGAGCCACTAAATGTGGATCCTTGAATATAAAATATTAGGGTTGTTTTCAACAAGGAAAAGGATAAAGGACCTATCCTTCTTCACCTTGTTCACTACTACCTGCTTTTAGAAGTTCTTCTTGTGGTGATGCGTAGTCTTCCCTATTCCTCCATGGCCACCTCTCCCTTGCTCTTCCTCCATCACTTTAGGCATCATAAAACTACTTAATTACTTCCTCCAACTGCAACGTTGTCACTGCTAGTTGTTGTTGTGGTTCAAATGTAAATCGTTGTCCACAACACAAGTGAAGTTGGCACCTCACCATGGATGTGTGGGCGAGGCTTGTAATTCATTTGGATTTCTCCCACTTCTCTTAATGAAGAACGACCTAAGGTCGCTTTAAAAAACAAGTGAAGGGACCATGAACCTACGAGGAGGTGGCTTGCGCTTTCTAAAAACTATTAAACAACACATATGCAAGGTTTCTATCTATAATGTGCACTACAGTTTTGCTAAGAACACATATCCGGCAATGACCCGCAGATTATGGCCCCTATACCATTGTCATATTGCTAACTTGGTCAACTTCATGACAAACGGTTTGTTGCAAAAGTTTTAAAGTCCTGGTTTTGGAAACAATATAAGAAGAGTAGACATTTGATTAAAGATTGACCTAACGTTAACATGCAACATACGTTTAAGAAAAAAAAAATGAAAAGTCAGTATTTGTATAAACACACGGAAGGTTACGCAAAACTATCTAGATTGCACTATTTCTATATTATAGTTTGAATACGTAACAAACAGTTAGAATTTGAATACACATTCATAAATCTACTCGATGAGAGACTAGAAGAATTTGTTCGATGGTTTTGGAGAAAAAAGAAAGAAATGCCGTACAACATACAAGAAGGGGCAAAACTAAATACGAGTATATGAACATATACATAGTAAAGTAAAAAAATAATTTATTTGTAAACATAAAGATATATAAAATTCTTCGATAAAAATTCAAATCCCCGCGCTTTTTTTTTCTTTGAAATTAATTAAATCCCCCGCGCTTTGCCGTGCTTGACGATGCGCCAAATACGCGAAGCCCGCGACTTGAACGGAGGCACCGCATCGGCCAGGCCTCCGGTTGTGCCGGCGCTGAGATCGTGAGGTAGCTAGCGGCTGACATCCTGGCGGCAGTCCTGGGTGGGGTGGAGGATGATCCGCGATCAACGCCGCGGCGATCGACATGGTGGCCCGACGAATCGCGGCTTCGATTGGCCTACGGCGGGCTGTAAACCACAACTTGGATAAAAATTCAAATTCAAAATCAAATTCAAATCCCCCGCGCTTGCTTGACGATGCGCCAAGCGCGACTTGAACGGAGGCACCGCATCGGCCACCCACCGGCCGCTATAAAACCCGCGCCCAACTTCTCCAAATTCCAAAAACACAATCTCCCTCGCCGGCTTCCTCCCCAAACCAGATCATCACCACCACCCGTGCAAGTGCAAATCCCATTTCCATCAACTCGAGAGATGGAGGGCGGCGGGGCGGCGGGGCGGCGAAGAAGGGGGCGGCGGGGCGGCCGGTGGGCGGCGGCGACAGGAAGAAGGGGGCGGCGGGGCGGCCGGTGGGCGGCGGCGACAGGAAGAAGGGGTCGGGATCCGCTAGGCCGGGCTGCAGTTCCCCGTGGGCCGCGTCAAGCGGTACCTGAGGAACGGGCGGTACGCCGAGCGCGTAGCCTACGGCGCGGCCGTCTACCTCGCCGCCGTCCTCGAGTACCTCACCGCCGAGTTCCTGGAGCTGGCTGGCAACGCCGCCCAGGCCCCAGGACAACCAGAAGAGCCGCATCATCCCACGCCACCTCCTCCTCGCCATCCGCAACGACGAGGAGCTTAACAAGCTGCTGGCGGGCGTCACCATCGCGCATGGCGGCGTGCTCCCACACATCCACGAGGGCCTCTTTGCCTAACAAGACCTCCAAGAGGGTTGAGAACGACCCTCCCGTGGCCGTGACACGGCCCGAGAAGGCCGCTGCCGAGTCTCTCAACCCTTCCGTGGCCATGACGCGGCCCGAGAAGGCCGCTGCCGAGTCGCTCGAGCGAGAAGTAGGGCCTGCCTCGTCGTCTCTTTTCAATAGTTTATCCTCATCTCAGTGGACTGAGGAGCCGTCGTGGATGGAGTAGTGATGCGTCGCCTCATTTAGTTTTTTTTCCTTTTTTTTTTTGACTGAATTTAGTTTTTTTCCTTGTCGATCTAAGTCTAGCCCTAGTGGTGGTTTGTGATAGAATCTTTATTTTACCTACAATTTGATGGGAAGTACCTTGCTTTCTTTAATGCGATCTATTTTTTTCCCTAATGTTGTCCCTGATTCCAAATTGGCTCCATCCTATTATGGTTTGCATTCATCTTCCATGATGATTCTTTGTAGCATGACCAAACGAAGTTGCGATGGTTGAGTACATTTATGACAAAATTGGTAGATCGGCACTTCGGCAGGTACATTCAGACCTAAGATTCGTGCTGTTTTTATTTTTAAAATTTGATGTCTGCTGTGATGCCGTATCGATGTCGCTGAAATGAGAAGACTAAACTTTGAATCCGAGTTTGAAGTGGACGTCGATTCAGGACAAATTTCCTACATGTGGATTTGCTCAGATTGGTGCGCTTGTGTCCAGTTGAGGGTTCAGATATGCAACCAATTTTGATGTCTGCCGTGATGCCGTATTGACCTGGCTGAAACGAGGAATTCAACTTTGAATCCGAGTTTGAAGTGGATGTCCACTCAAGACAAAATTTCGAAATTCAGCATGTGTAATTCGTCAGATTGGTGCTCCTGTGTCCAGTTGATTCAGTTGAGGGTTTAGATATGCAACCAATTTGCTGTTGGTGGAATTGTGAACAAAATTCGACCAACGGTTTCAAGCCGGTCGATGTGTAGAACAGGCTGTGGAATGAACAAGACTAATTCTGTGTAATCTGCTTTTGATCTAAGCACTGTTCAGAGCGCGTTCGTTTCCCAAAATAACAGAGTAACAAACAAAAACGTTGAAGCCTAATTTGTACAGAGGTACATTGCCACTGAATTTCAAGTGATACAGGGAAGAAAAATTCAATCACCACCAATGGATTACACATCACAAAAGGGAATGAATATTACGATACCAATGAAGTACAACATGTCAAACATATATTGGCACTCAGGCCAGAAAAGAATATTTAGCCAATCTTGTGTTACTAGCTTCAGCTACTACCGACTCCTGAGGGGATTTCGGTTTTTGATTGACGGTTTTACTACTAGCAGTATACACGACACCATACAAAATAACAATACTCGTTCCTTTAATGGGATCTATTTTTTCGCCTAATGTTGTCTCTGATTCCAAATTGGCTCCATCGTATCATGGTTTGCATTCATCTATGATGATTCTTTGTAGCGTGACCAAACGAAGTTGCGATGGTTGAGTACATTTCTGACAAAATTGGTAGATCGGCAGGTACATTCAGACCTAAGATTCGTGCTGTTTTTATTTTTAAAATTTGATGTCTGCCGTGATGCCGTATCGACGTCGCTGAAATGAGAAGTCTAAACTTTGAATCCGAGTTTGAAGTGGACGTCGATTCAGGACAAATTTTCGTAGTTCTACATGTGGATTTGCTCAGATTGGTGCGCCTGTGTCCAGTTGATTCAGTTGAGGGTTCAGATATGCAACCAATTTTGATGTCTGCCGTGATGCCGTATTGACCTGGCTGAAACGAGGAATTCAACTTTGAATCCGAGTTTGAAGTGGATGTCCACTCAAGACAAATTTTCGAAGTTCAACATGTGTAATTCCTCAGATTGGTGCTCCTGTATCCAGTTGATTCAGTTGAGGGTTTAGATATGCAACCAATTTGCTGTTGGTGGATTGTGAACAAAATTCGACCAACGGTTTCAAGCCGGTCTATGTGTGGAACAGGCTGTGGAATGAACAAGACTAATTCTGTGTAATCTGCTTTTGATCTAAACAGTTTTCAGGGCATGTTCGTTTCCCAAAATAACAGAGTACAAACAAAAACGTTCACGCCTAATTTGTACAGAGGTACATCGCCACTGAATTTCAAGTGATAGAAGGGAAGAACAAATTCAATCACCACCGATGGATTACATATCACAAAAGGGAATGAATATTACGATACCAATGAAGTACAACATGTCAAACATATATTGGCACTCAGGCCAGGAAAGAATATTTAGCCAATCTTGTGTTACTAGCTTCAGCTACTACCGACTCCCCAGGGATTTCGGTTTTTGATTGAGGGTTTTACTACTAGCAGTATACACGACACCATACAAAATAACAATACTCGTTCCATGTGGTAAACGGTCTCCCAGTTTTTCGTCAACATCCTCCACCTTCCGGCCGGCCACCAGCATCCTACCTCCTCAGGCCCTCGACGATGTAGGTAGCATACAGATCCCTGTGTAAGAACATCACAATGCTGGGTGGTTAGCTTGATGGTCGATAGGAGGACATGTCTTAAACAAATCACTGCTACGCGTTTGATCAGGACAGAAGAGTTGCAATCAATCAACTTACATGGAGTGCTGTATGACTTCATAAGCCTCACTTGCAGGCAGAAAGTCATTCACAGCAACCTCCTTATTCTCATTCTTCTTGTCTGAATGTCCCGGTTAAAGAAACCATTCAATCTAATAGGACAGGAGGTAAGCATGCTAACATTGCATCATCTTAAGATAGTTAGCACATGACAAGTATTTTTCTTCTAAAAGTGACAGAGGCCGATGCCATGTCAAGTTTGGGGAATTTTGCAAAGTAGTATCTTGTAGATAAGTTAGATGAATCCATTAAGCACAATGAAAACATTAATCACTTTATGCAGTATTAGACTCTAAGCTAGGAGGACTAAATACTGATGAATTATAAAAGGATACAGTCCTCGAAGAAGCGCCTGATTTCAGCCAAGCGGTGAGGTGGGAGGTCCTTGATATCGTTGTAATGCTTGTACTCAGGATCATCAGCGCACACTGCAATGATCTTGTCATCTGCCTCTCCTTGATCAATCATAGGCATAACGCCGATGGCCTTTGCACGTAGGAAACAGCCTGGGATAACTGGCTCCTGCATGCATAGAAGTAACAGTTTATGGACATGTTTTCAACTATAGGCAGAAATGGAAAATGGTAAGACTGGCAAATGAGTTACCTAATACTGCTCTGAACACTACAAATATAACATTTTGAGATTCATATAATGATATATAGGGAAAAAAAAACATACCTGCATTATAACCAGTACATCCAAAGGATCACTGTCTTCACAAAGTGTGCGAGGAATGAATCCATAGTTGTGAGGGTAAACAACTGATGAATACAGGACACGGTCCACCTGCACGTGCACACACATTGAAATGGAAAACAGGAAATGTTAGAACTGGCAAGAAATATGGCTTTGCAATAAGATAAGACTCTGGGGTAATCAGCATTGCTTTACCTTGATCAGTCCAGTTTTCTTGTCAAGTTCATATTTAACCTTGCTGCCCCTGGGTATCTCAATGACCTGACATAGGAGTAGGAGTCACTTCTATGAGTCTTTCTTAAACATTTGAGCATGCATCAGAAAGTGTCAGGTGGCACAGGAATATGGATGACGCAAACAGTTCATAGGCATTTGAGTCCATGGAGAGTTTTTTCTTTAAAAAAATCCGGAAAAGAAAATGCATTATTCCATTAACATGACCATATCCCAAGAACTATACAATGATCTCAAGTAAAAAGAAGAAAGGTCAATCAGTTGAAGCATGATAGCGTGGCCTTACACAGTTGAATATGGTTGGAGCACCAGGACCTGCATGAATTCAAGATGAAGAACGTAAGTTCTGATTGCAAATAGCAGAAATTGATGGATGGATGGCCATTTGTCAAGACAAGTGTGTACAATACCTATCTCCAGATCATGCCAAGGGTGTGCAGCAACAGATCTCCTGGACATGGACGACAGTATCCTTTCGTTCAAGGCAGGAACCTTTTGGAACGAGCCTGTCTCCTTCACGGCTTCCACAGCGGGCGCCATCACGACAACCTGGCAAGGATTACAATACACAGTCTCCCGTTAAGTTGGATTTGATTTGGTCTTCCAGGAGAAGGAAGAGCAAAACATTGCACACTCATGACAGAGTCCAACATTGACCGTGCATGCTAACACCGGTCCATGCTGAAGACATGGTCCAACACTGACTACACTTGGAAGCTTTGATCGGTGTTCCTTGCTTTGTTACTAATATATCCCAAACGAAAACGACATCATTAGGATACCTAATAGGAGGTGGGTCACACCTTCACAGGTCAGGAGCAATCGTGAAACTAAACGGAAGGTAATAGTTTTGAGAAAGAAGGCAGGGCAAAATGAAGATAACAGGGTTACTAGGCTACTTTATCAGAATGGATGGATGGCACTATCTATCTTGTCTGGTTTAACTAATAACAAGTAGTACAATAATAAAGGCGAAATATAGACAGACAAAGTCACCATCCTCACCACTCTAGCTAGTAACGCCTTAGATATTATGCAATATATAACCCACGTTTTTTTTTCCTTTGCATATTAATTATCACACGAGCACGCAAAACGTATGATCAGCAAAACAATGATCATTCACGAACCAACCACCAGGAAACTGAAAAGCATGATGCGAGCTAACAAGTGAGCCTGCAATGCATGCAGAAGCATGAACGTTGCACATAAAAAAACGGATCCATTGTACATGACGCGTTTCCTGGACTAGCAACAGTACTGATGGGCAGCGAGCGTTGCAGTAAAGTGTATGACGTACTCGCAGCCTATCAATAGATGCAAGTACAGGAAGATGGTTAGCAGATGCAAGTGGCAATTGCAGAGGACTAGTGGTGCTTATTGTTATTGCAGAGGACTCATCGTGCCTACTGCAGAGGACTGACTAACCATGATGTAATCAATAGCTGCCTGCCTGAGGGTGGTGAAGGAGCACCGTCTATTGCGTGTAGAATTGTGGCAATTAATTAAAACTGAATCAAATCGGGGTGGGGGAGTAGTACGTTTACGGTATGAATGCGTTGAGGAAATTAGTGGGCAAGGCAGGCTGGCAGGCGTTAAACATGGTTTGAAACTTTGAATGATTGAATCGCTCGCATACACGTATTGTTGACATGGCTTCAGGACACGGCAAAGCAATCAGAGCAGCGAGCGTGGTCAGTTGATGCAGAGAAACGCGATCCGAATGACTTTTGTCATGTTTTTTTTTTGTTGCGAGATGCAAGAACAAGTTTGAGTTTGAGGAAATCCGCCCGAAAAACTGAACACCAAATTGGGTGACAACGTAACAACGTCGGACGGACGGACAAGCTTCCTGATCGGCGAAGAGGACGCGAACCCTCCTCGTGGTTGCTGGCGACAACAACAACAAGGGATGGATGAAGGAATGGAACTATGCAAGGGAAATGAAAACCAGCCACCGCAGCTGTGAACCGGAAGCGGCGGCGGCGGCGGCGCGAGCTGGCAGAGCAGAGCTTCCCATCCGTCCGCAGTTCCCGAGGAAGGAAGCGGGGAGCGAGAGCCTAATTGAGACGCGAAGCGGAACGACACGGGGGATCGATCTAGTACCGCAGCAAGCTGGTTGGGGGCCGGCCGGCGACGGCGAGGCGGCAGGAACTGGAATGAATGAATGAACTGAAGAAGAGGGAAGACGAGGTAAACACGCACCTGAGTCGGTCGGCGGCGGGCGGCGGCTCAGATCCAAATCTGAGGAGGCGGAGACGGGGAAGGAAGGAAACCCTAGAAGGCAAGGCAGGCGAACGGAGTCGGGATGGATGGAGGGGGCGGAGCCGCGCGGTCTGGTTTTAAAGCGAGCGAGCGGCGGAGCAGAGGACGGAAGGGAGGAGGGCGCGGCGGACGAGGACCGACAGAGAGAGAGAGAAGAGAGGGTGGTGCCCCGCTGCTGCTGCCACGGTGGAAGGGAACCGAAGCAGCAGAAGTCCACTTCCCGCTTCCTCCTGGATCCTTGGTGGTGGGTTCCGTGGGGCCCACCCCCACTCGCTTTTCCGCGTTTAAAGCCACGCTTGCTTGCATTATCAATTTTGTACTAGTAATTAATAAATGAATAATAAGTTAAGGAGAAGCAGCTGCTCTTCTGCCTGGTATGGTCCAGGCAGTCAGTGAGTCAAATGTGGAAGAAGCCCCTACGACACCCCTGATGTTTTCCCGTAATTGCAAGCGTACCCCTGGATGGAATGGTGCCCTGCCGGCCGGCGGAACGGAACGGAGACGCGCGGCTTGTTTATCCACTCCACGTGGCGGTGGCGCAGTCTACTCTAATCTACCGAGCGACTGGTGGGGGTCCGCTTTCATCCTGCTCGCCGTGCGGTGCGTTGATGCCATGCATGCCATCAGACGGGTGGCCTGGTGTCGGTGTGTGATTTTCTTTTCTTGTTTTATATAAAAACAATGAATTAAATAAATAAATAAATTGCTGCCTCCGCGCAGGAGGAATATGCGTGTGCGGGGTTGGCGGAGGCGGAATCCGATTCTTTGGTGCGGTGCGGTGCGGATTGATTGATGCTTCACGCTTGGCTGGCGTACAAGCGACGCGACGCCTGCCCTGCCCCCCGCCCGTCGGTGGCACGGTCAGGCTGCTGTGCTGTGCGCCACCAGCAGTAGAGCAGCTACAGCGCAACCGATCGAACAACAAGTGATGCGTTTCCTGTGCACCAATTTTTTTTTTCACCTTTTCGTCGATTTTTAATTATTATATGATGACCACAATAAAAGCAAGAGGCAGGCGGAGCGGGGCGCGTCAACAGCAAACGATAGGGAAAGAGAGGAACGGTGCAGCTTATGTCGCGGCGGCGGCGGCGGCGGCGACGGCGACCAGTTGCAAGCGACCCAAAGAAAGCGTGGTGGTGTGTGGTGTCGGTCGCACGTCGGTGGCGGTGGTGGTGGTGGGACGCGGCCGTTGGTGAGCCGCACGCACGACACACAGAGGCCGTAGCCGGTGGAGGCCGGCCGGCGCGACCAGGCTGGCGTGGATCGCCAATTCACCTTCACCCTGCTGATAAGGGCAGCGCCGCCGACGACCGCCTCCACTTCATCCTCCCGTCGTTTGCTTTTGCTTCCACGGTGTGAGCCGTGTGTGTAAAGTGTAAACGCACAAGCAACAAGGGATCAATGGACAAACGCACGCAGCCTGTAGATGGATCATAGATGCTTCCTTCCTACTCGTCATAGCTTACCTCCCGCATACGACCAATTGTACTAGTATTTCAATTTTTTATTTTCCAGTTACTGCTGCAAGTCAAGAGAATGGATCCATTCCCCGCGTGGCGGGCACGCGTTTCAGTCCTCCATTCCCCGCCTACTCGGACGTTGACCTCGGATACTGCTCCCTCCGTTCCAAAACTCTTGCAAGTGTAGGAAACGTGCCATCAACTTAATACGTGCAACATTTATATCTCTAAATAAATTTATTAAAAACTAGACTTAAAGATCTTTCCGATGATACTAATTACTTAAGATAAATATTTATATATTTTAATATATAATTGTCGGTACATTATTCTCGAAGGGAATTGCAAGAGTTTTGGAACAGAGGAGTACTTCAAAAAATTTAATTAGAAGGAATATACTAAAAAAACATATTGCATCAACTAATATTGAATATAGTTTTATTCAAAACTCCAACTAAAGCGGTAAAGCCTAGTTTACTAGCTGAGCAAAGAGAGCAAATAAGAATAATAATAATGATAATAATGAATTCGAAAAAAGATTAAAATAATACTGTAATGGCCCATATGTACCCAAATAGTAAACTAAATTCTAGTCCTTACAATTAGTTTCACCAACTAGTAAACCATATAGATCCTAATTACTGAGTGATTAAAATATGGGATTTATGTATACTTTGCGGTAGCCATATGAATTCACGTGAGGATCTTTTTTTTTGGGAAAAACAACCACATAAATTTTTGTAAAACTTATACAACTCTGTTACGCAGTTAAATGTTTGTGCGTAGACACGTATTGTAAATTCATGACGGGTGACTATAGGCCGGTATAGACTACACCCTATAAATAAAGACAATCCTCACAATTTTTTTCTCAGAAAATAAAACTATACGTACTAGTGTTATCTTTTTTTTTTTCTCCCTTTGCTCTTTTCTCCAACTACTAGTTAAGGAGATCTCGTCTGCTCTGAACTCAAGTCAATCGTCGTACGTAGTACTAATAAATATTTGCTGGATCTGCGCCAGTGGGTATTTAGCATATGCCAGCAATATCCCACCGCATCTTCTTGCTTCGATCCATTGCCTGGTCAGTCAGTCGGTCGGTTAATTAGTCATCAATTGAAAACACGGCAAAGTTGTTAATTGAACCAGCAAGCTAGTACTGTACAGCAAAAAAAAAGTCTCCGTCTCCCTTTGACATCATGACATACGGCTCCATCTAGATCCTAATACGTAGCACTCACATATGTACAACGACTACGTGATTCTAGTATTAGGTAGGAGTAATAAAAATCACAAATACAGCTTTTATACCACGCTTTTGAATTATTATGGACCTCCATTTGGTCTGATCCAATGGTCAAAAAGGTGGAGGAACCAAATAGAGGAAACCAAGTGGCGGTAGGAACTACAGATAGAACTGAATTATAATAAATATTGAAGGGTATAATGGTCTTTTAATTTAACGAGGAGCAGCTTCTCACGGAAAAAACGCCGCCGCCGCGACTTCACCGCCGTGGTCGTCCGTCCCCATCCCCCATCCCGCCTTCGACGCCGCCGCCGCCGCCGCTGGGTTCCCGCCGGCGTCGCTGAAATGCTGTTCCTCCTCAGCCACCGCCTCCCCCACGCTTCGCAAGCCGCTCGCCGCCACATGCCCTTTCGCTTCCTTCCTGCCCGCTAAGGCCTGGCCGTAGACCGCCACTGCCGCCGCCGGTGCCGCGACGGCACGGGCAGCAGCGCCGCCGGAAGGAGAAGCAGACATCCATCCGCCCGCTCCGGTCGTCAGAATCAGCGAATGATGGTTTGACGCATTCGCCAATCGCCGCTACCGCTGCTCGCACGCCGCCGCGCTGCTCGGCGTTCACCGCCGAGGCGCTGCACCTGCTGCGTCGGCGGCGCCATCCCCACGTGTTCCCGCGTACACCTCCCGGTCCCAGCCCCAACAGCGGCAGCAGGAGCAGGGCGGTGCTCGCGCTTCGGGCGGCCGGGCGTGATCGTCGCTCACTGGGTGGCGCTGGCCAACGCGTGATTAGAAGCTGTGATTAGAGCTGTGATTAGGAAAGTACTAATCTACCCCTGAATTACTATAATTAGGTGTAGGAACCGGCAAAAAAGATTTTCAACGGAGGAACTCCAAGCACTGTAAAAATCACAAATGGATGCACCACTGCACTGCCATTTTGTGCACACTTTTCTTTTTTGTAAATGTAAAGCTCGCCACATCTTTTTCTAGCTAGTGTGACTTTTTGTTTCATGACACTTTTGCTCACGCTATTGTGCATATATTTTTCTTTTTTTAAAAGAAATTCTCTCGATCGAGAGAGAGAGATTAAAGGACCACGCAGAATATTAACCAAATATGTCACCATACGTAATTTTTTTCCTTTATAAAAAAGAAAGACCAACAAGTACGTACAAATCCGGTACCATAACTTGTCTTTCACAATCTTGTTTGACAAAACAAGAGAGAGATTTTCCACAAACAAGAGAGAGATTTTTTGTCACAATCTTGTTTACCGGCTAGCAACACGTCCGCCCCCTTGCTTTGCGGGGTTCTTCCGCGGCCGAAAGTTGTGACTTTCCTCTTAATGAAAACACAGGTGGGTTGTACCCAGGTCGTGTTTTTTTTAAATAAGAAAGAAAAACACTTGTGCGGGGAGCTGGGCGGCGGTGGTTGTGCGGGAGGAGATGGTTACGGAGTCGGGGTGGTGAAGGATGGGTGAATCAATGGGAGCCGGGTGCAGAGAAGTGGGTGTAGCATGGTAGGGAGCGGTTACCTAGAGATGCCAGGTGTGTTTGGTCAAGGTGAATCGAAGGAGGCAAATAAACGATGACATTTGGTTCTTTTTTTAGTAGTAGAGAAGAGATACACGGAGTGAGGGAAAGTTGAGAGAGGTAGGAAAGAGGGATGAGCTGTCAGCATCCTAAGATCGTGCATGCTCTAAACTGGAGTAATTAAGTCAGTCGTCGTGTGTGCTACACATATTGGTGTGCCACTAGCCTTAAGCATATGCTCAAAATATCCCACCGCATCTTGTTCCGTTGCCAAGTCAGTCGGTCAGTGAAGTGCCATGACGACACAAGACAAGGCAAACCCAACACAAGAAAAGTATTCCATCTTCCCTTTTCATTAGGTCCGGCTGTCACGGACAAGCAAGTCAAGACATCTTTAACTAATTCGAGGGGAAAAAACGCGTACAAACCGGGTGTGTTTAGTTCTAAAAGTAAACCTAAAAATGATATAATGTCTATCACATTAAATTTTTTAACGTATAAATGAACATAGAATGTAGGAAAATAAAAACTAATTACACAGTTTTTAGTAAAAGTGTGAGACATCATTTGAATATATTTAGTCTATGGTGGGACAATAATTATTAAATATATATAAAAAAAATACTACAGTAGCCAAACTCAAAATATTGCACCAACTAAACACCCCAAAAAGAAATATATGCATGCTTACTTTTGGTGTCAGATATCATGACACGAAAAAATATCAAGACACGGCAAAGCCAACACAAGACAAGTACAGTTTCTAAGCTTTGACTATTTTGATGGCCGGTGTGTTTAGTCAGTCGTGTCGGTCGCACTCGCACGTCAATCGGGGACAGATCGATCCATCCATCAATGCTGATGGACTCGATAGATCATCGACAGGCCGGCCCATGCGTGGATCAGCATCACCCTTGGCTTCCCCTGGTGACGAGGGATCCAGTGCAACGGAATGGTTCTTGCCAGCTGACTGCATCACTAGTACTACAACCGTTTTCTACGTGTACAACTCTTCTTTTTTCCCCGTTAGGCCGGGTATACTATGCACTGCTACTAGTCGTCCTTCCTCTCTAGAAGCACACAAGTTTTGCCTTTTTCCACGTGCAGAGAGCACCGACATCGTCATCACCCAAAAACATCGATCTAATCTAAACTATAATTTCTCCTATATTATATATAATCATGTGAGTTTATAGATTATGTAATTCCGATATTTTTGTTCATAGTCAACTCAAGTCAAGTCAATCCGGCATGGCCAGTTCGACCCAAGAACCAATGGGCCGGATTGGAATGGATCGGCCCGTCTGGAAATGCAACAGTACAAAGGCAAGCCTGCACGCAATGTTATGGACAGGGCCCGATCGGCCTCTCAGCTTCAAACAGGCCCAACTTTGCAATGTTATGGACAGGGCCCGATCGGCCTCTCAGCTTCAAACAGGCCCAACTTTGCATCACATTCACATGTGTTGTGTTGTGTTGCTTCCGAGTCCGCCGTCCACGATGCATCCATCCACACTTGCACAGCAGAGCAGACAGAGAACTCAATCGGAGCATTCATTGTTCGCGTTAATGTATTGATTTGAGTAGCTTCGCAAACTGCATATATTTGTTTTTTGATTTGTTTGTTTTTCTCCCAAATACGTAGCTTCGCAATTGTTTTTGTATTTTACATTTCATGAGTATTTGCGAATGCCTAATTCGTGTGATATCGTCTTAGTCTTTTTACTTGAATTTTGTTTGACGTGTGACCAAAAGGCCGAAATCAACAATTCAAAATAAAGAAAAAAGGGGCCGAAACTACTCAGTTTTTGTTTTGTACTACTACATCTGTGTGATTTGTTCCCTCAAATCGCTTGAGTTCTCAAAGGGGACCAAATCACCAGGAGGATAGATGAATTTGTGCAGCCTGCCACCGGCTGATTGGTGGAGTGAGCTCGCCAAAGACGGAGCTCCTTTCACAGAGGGTTCCACAGCAGGAGGTGGCTTCACAAAGACCAGCAGAGGAGGGGGTCACGCCACCTTACTGAAAAGCGGGTTGTCGGGTACCTTGCAGCAGCCCACCCCTTTATGCGCTCAGAGCCGCCGCAGGGGCGGAACCGACGGGCGCGTTCTCGAGGGGGACGCAAGCGCGGCGGCCAGCACAGCTCGAAGTTGCCGCCCGCCGGGCGCCGCCCTCGCCCCGGTGAGTACGGTCGTGCCCCGACCGCCGGTGGCTCCAGACACCACAGCCCAACACCGCCGGGCCACTACGCCGCTTACGACACCGCTGACACCGCGGTCGCCCTCCATGCCGGATGTGGATGACTTCGTCGACTTTCTCCTGCTGCCCCTAGAGCAGCCGCTGGTGGCCTCACCACCCACCTTGCGCATCTCACGGACGCAGAGACGTGAGCGCCAAAGCGGAGTGTCCGTTTGGCCGCCAAGTCCTCCTTCCGATCCCAATCAACGCCGCAAACGGCATTTCCTCAACAAATGGGAAGGGAGGGCGGTGGGTGCTTCATCTCAAACCCCGGACCCACCGTTCATAAGAGATTCCAAGATCATTTCGGCGGTAATCTCCCACAACACAAGCGAACATGGTGCAGATCCTAGTCCTCCATGGCCGCTTTACGTGAACCGCCTTTGACGACGACGACGAGCAATTTGAAAGCAGGCGGTTTTCTTTTCGGTCGCAAAATAGGTTTCTTCCAAGTACAACTTGTTAGCTCCAACGTTTTAGCCGGTGCCTTTTGTTAGTGTGTTGTACTAGTATACCCAAAGATTCTTCAGTTGTATGTCTAGGGATGTAACTAAACTATCCCACTTCTCTTAATGCAAAACGGGCAATGTCCCGGTTTCGAAAAAAAAAAAAAAATTTGTGCAGCCTGCCAGAGGACGGAGGAGGTCCAGGAGTAATTCAATTCAATGATCGCCATCTCCAGCATGCAGATGAGATGCAGGCCTACCAACATTGTTTTGTTGTTCCCCAACCTGAATGAAGCTGAAAAGCTTGCGCTTGCATTGCGCGTTCGCCGTTCCCAAGGAGAATAATGTCGCCGTCGTCTGCCCTCACCGGCCGGCGTGCCGCCCTGTCGCCCTGTCCCTGCCGGCTGCCCAATGCCCAACGATAGATGCGTCGCCCAATGGTAGCATGCATGCGTGCTTTATCCTTTCGGGCGACCTCGAACCGCGGTCTCGCCTCCGTCCGTCGTCGTCTCAGCTAGCTCATCGCGCGCCGCCGCATGGCACGGCCTGCATCGGCGTGCACACAGGCACGAACGCACGCGGGCACGCGCCAATGCATCCATCCTCCATCCTCGATCGCCATGACATCCATGACCGTCTCGAATTACCCGGTGCCAGTGTCATGTCTTCGCCAAGCGGCGACCACCCAAAAGCCTCATCCTGTGTCGTCGTCAGAACCTGGACGAGTGCGTCGGCGCCGGCTTGTCGCCGCCGCCGAGTCGCGCGAAGAAGAGCGCGGCGACGGGGCGGTGGTCCGAGAAGCGCGACTCGCCGCGCGCGTACCACCGCTGCTCAATCCTTCGCCGCGCCACAGGATGCGGTCGCACCTGCGGCCATGTCAAGTTGTCAACAACCAGTTCATGTCAGTACGTAGATGCCGGCGAAATTATATAGTTTTCATGTCAGAAGGATCGTCGGAGTTATGGTTTTACTACTTACCATGCCGGCGTGCGCTTCTTCTTCCTTTCCCGGACCGGGAGCCACCATTGCCGTCGGCGATGGCGGCGGCGCCGGAGGAGTCGGTGATGTTCAGCATGGCGTAGGCGTCGGAGCCGGCCACGAACTTGTACGTGGGCGGGAACGCGATGCGGCCTTCCTCCCACCCAGCAAACACGCGCCCGGCCTTCTGCTCAGCCCGCAGCTGGTCCCGCTCCAGCAGCGCCGCCCACTCGTGCCGCTCCACCAGCTCCCGCGTTCCGCCGACGCTGCCGCCGTTCGCCAGTAGCCGGTAGTTGAGGTCCCCAGCCATATCACCTTGCTGCACGCAATGCACGTTTCCTTTGGTCAGTAATGGCGCGCGCGTGGACGACGTCATCTGGAGGGCGGCTAGGCCTAGCTTGGCTACTTTACTCGTGCTCCAAGATGGTCACCGGCGACTCCGCCGCCCTGAACGGCGACGTCGAGTTCCGCCGCGGGAACCTGGTCCGCCTCAGGATCTCAGCCACGTCGCCGTTACGTCGCGCGCCGTCGCCGTCCCTGTCGCCGGACGCGAGGTGCGTGCACACGAAGCACAGCGACGCGCCGCCGCGGATCGAGAGACTGACGGACACGGATCCTTTATTGCCCATGTAGCCCATGACGCCCCTGCCGACGCACGACGCCCTGACGCCGGCGACGCAGGGGAGGACGTCGGCGCGGACCCACACGCACAGCAGGATCCCCACCATCTGCTTGCTGGCCGCCAGCCGGTACCGGTAGTGTCGTTCGCCACGGTGCCGCCGGGCCGCCGGCTCCTCCTCGCTGCTCGACTCCGGTGCCGACGATGACGTCGACGGCTCGCTGCCGGCGTCGTCGTCGTCGTCTTCGTCCGGCTCTGATGATGCTGTGCTTGGCCTGCTGCGGCTGTCGTCCTCCGCGGCCAGTAGGTCCGAGAAGCTCACCCGGCTGCCTTCTGGAGCAGGTGCGTGTCAGAGGGAGACCTGTGGCTTCTGCTGCTCGACGACGACGACGACGACGATGAGGAGGTGGTGGTGGCGGCGGCGTCGGATGCAGGTCCGTTCAGAGCTCGCCGGATGAGGTCCAGCCACTTGTGCGCCGGTGCCTTGTCCTCGGCGCCGAGCACGTTGCCGGCGTTCAGCGGCACGATCTCCTGAACCTGTGTTTCCGACATGCATGATTAACCAACGGAATTCATTCAGGAGCTTTGGATACATGCAGTTTGCAGAGACATCATAAAAATTTTTACTGTAAAAACATTCTGTAAAACAGGTCAAACCAACTTGATCATGGATTCATGGTTACAACATAATTTTTTACCTTTCTGTTTAAGCTACTTTCCAGGTAAGGTATGATGATACTTGGCAGGTAAAAAGGAACAATTGAGTACAAAATTACCATTTCTTTTGTCTACTACTAGGAATGAGTGAGTGAGTATGTCGGAGTAATCATCATGATTAGCTTGGATTCAGAAACTAATGCAACACTTAAATCCAACAGCACTCATAGCTTCTGAAAGGGGAAATTGGGAAATGCCGGAGTAATCATCATGATTAGCTTCAGAAATTAGTACTAATTTGCAACACTGAAATCCATGAACATGACGTACTACTACTCATAATTGCAGGCACTGCCAGCGTGCGGTTTAGTGCACTAGTTTACACTGAAGTCCACACAAAAGCTAGGGCTGCCAACTCCTATGCCTGTCAGGTCAGGACACTCTGGTTTCATGATTACCAAGAGTGGATTGGAGTGGGAGCTTCCTGACAAAGCAGGAATTAGCTCTGAAACGAGAGCAAGTGTTTAGTAATAGCAACCATGTTGTGTTCAGAGTTTCAAACTAGCAATACGATGAATTGCTTTCTCTGTGAAAAAAGTTTCAGAGATGATGAATACACTGCCAAGAATTGAAGATAATGCTAATACAGATACGTACCCGAGGACGTAGATGTGAGGAGAAGAGGAATCAGGGCCGTCGTCGGTGAGCCAGTCCGAGAGATCCAGCCCTCCGTGTGGTGCTCGCCCTCCTACGTTCCATGTCCCAACAAACATCCTGAATGAAGAGCACAAGGAAAAAATACAGTTACCGACCATTCTTTCCTTGATGGCTTCATGTACCCTTGTATATTACAACACATAAAGTATTGGATTAGTTGAGGTTTAGGTTCTAAAAAAAAAATACTCTTTCTCTTGAAGTAATCTAAACACTATTCTAATACTCCCTCTGTCCCATGGAGTTTATCGTTTTTGACTTTTTGAACTTCATGTTTGACCATCCGTCTTATTCAAAATATTTATTCAAATCATAAAATAAATTAATCAATATTCAAGTATCTTCATTGATAAACTAAGTCGTAAAAAAAATAAATTATATTTATGCAAATAATTTGAATAAGACGAAGCATCGAATAAGATGGCACGGAATCTAGGGTGACAAACTCAGTGGGACGGAGGGAGTACTAGGTAGCAGCATCATTACTCATAGATAGCTATGAGATTATACAATCCCTACGACTGCAACCGCCTGTTCTAGGACTAGGAGACTAGCAGCCTATAGGCAGAGGTCGGCAGTCCCAAAGTATTCCCATCACCCATGTTCAGAAAACATAGCATCATTCAGTACATTCAGAACCGTCGACTCGACGAAATCCGTTTGAACTCATCAGCACGATTTGACTTGCGAACTCATGAGCTGGATGATCCAGTTGACTCACCACTGGATGCGTCGATCTTGTCGACATGATATGATATGACAGCAAGAACTCAACAAGCAAACATATAACACCCACACAAGGAAAACATGCAGAAGGATGTGGGTTTTATTTGCCCCATGCTGCATGCTCTGAACTTTGTGATATAAAAAACTGAGGTCGGCTTGCAGATTAAAAAACGAACGGTGGTTCCAAATTCCAATGGCGGAGGACGTACGCAAGCAAGCCAAGGCGCAGAGAGAAGCGTCCAGCTCAGAAGGCTCGCTCACCTGAGTTGGTTTGGAGGCCGCCACGTCGATCTCGGCGCCGCCGTGGAGCCATACCGGGGGCCGGGAAGAGGCGGTCGCCGCAGGTCGTCGTCACAGCTCTCCTGCTCCACCAGCCAGCCACCTGGATCGATCGGAGTTCAGGTACAGCGGCAGTCGATGTGCATGGGCAGGAGACAAAACAAGACCATTAGGAAATAGTTTATAGATACATACGAGAAGGAATCGAATGGTTAAAAACCAATCTGTTACATTTTTTTTAAAAAACATGTACCTATTATTCTTGGTACTAATAATAAAGAGAAAGATTGCAACTACTGTACTGTAAAAGCATTGCAGCAGCTAGTACTCTGCATGTAGTGCTCTGTAAAGGTCATTGTACTTGCAAGAACAGTGTTGTGCCGTCTCTCTGTATCGTCGCTTGGTTTTTCAAACACATCGAGAGAAGGAAGCAGATGCTTGCTGGTGAAAAGTCGGTTGCTTTTTCAACACAGACACAGCGAGAAAGGGAAGGGTGTTGTGTTGTGCTTGAAAAAGTTGCAATGTACTCTACCTGACAGGTGGTCTCTGTCGGAGCAGCTCTTCCTCCTCCTCATCGTCATCGTCGTCGTCTCTCCTCCAAACCTCGCATCTGGTCAAAGAAAGCAACCACATATAGAGCAGAGGATGTCAAAGCTTGGAGGTAAAAAAAAAAAAAAAAAAGGAGAACTGAAACGAGATCCTAGAGCTGAAAGAAACAAAGAAAGGAGGTGGTGGTAGACTGGTGCAGGCTGCAGCAGCTCACCGATGCAGTCGGAGTGGAACTCGGAGTCCTTGAGGTTGAGCCATTTCTTCACCACCGTCTTGGCGTTTGGCCACGACGACGACTGCACGACAGATCAAGAAGAAGAGACTCGGTTAAAAGGCATTCATCCCTTTCCTTCTGACCAACTTTATTTATTTGTACAGACGATTATTACAAAGAAAGAAATGCTCGTCCTCCCGATCGACCAACCTTTGACATTGTCGGATTATTCTTCCTTGTCCTCATGGCTTCCAGCTGAATTGTTCGCTCCTCTCTTCCGATCCTGTATGTCAAAAAAAGGTCATGTGATCAGATAGACCTGCCGGAACAAGAATATAGTATATATACAAATACAACAGGAAAGCAGCAGGCATAAAGCGGGAGATAGCTACTGAATCTCAAGTAATGTAATGTAAGGTATTGATGATGATGAGACTGAAGAACGCGAGGAAGCTGCTGGCAGGCTAGTGCGGCTGCGATGCGGCTGGACGGAGACAGACCTGCCGAACTGGGAGACAAGTAAACTACTAGGCGCCGCGCAACAGGGAGGGGAAGTGGAGAAGAGATGGGGAGAGAAAAATAAGAGCAGAGTGGACGGTGCACATGCGGCGGCAACAACCTGTTTGGCAAGAATTAATTAACAGTGGACAGACAGAGTTGTCATCGTGGTCATCAGAAATGAAACATGGATCTGATGAACTGAACAGAAGAGGATCGAAAGAAAACGGCCGCAGGGCGGAACCAACCAAACCAAGACACTAGATGATTAGCCATGGCAGAGCTCGATCAGCAGCGTGCGTGCGTGCGTGCGGACGGATGCTGCTCACCGGCCGGAGAAACACGACTGGCCTTGTGGGGAATTGGAGGATGAAAGAGAGAAAGAAACCATCTGAAACTGAAACGGCTCTGTCCATGGCCTGGCCGGATTCGATCGGCAAGAAAAAGGACGGAAGGAAGAATGGACGACGGACCTGACTGGACCTGATGATGATAGTGCAAGACCATGTACTCACCTCGAGAATCGGTTTGTTTATCTGTATGCTGCGGACCGGCCGGCGGGGAGGAGGCGCTCTGCGGCGGCGGAGATGGAGACTGGAAACGGAGGAGAAGAGGGGAATGAAGGCGGAAACCGCTGCGGAGCGGTTGCTAGTAGCCGGAGTGAGTAGTAACTGAAGACGAGGAGAGGAGGGAGGGGAGCCAAGCGTGGAACCGTGGGGCTGGACGCTGCCTTTATAGGTGTGCCGTGCGAGCTGCCCTGCCAAATGGGCGCACCTCCCTCCGGCCAGTCCACACGGTCACCCTGTTGCTTGTGGGCCCCATTCTGTGATGTGGCAAGTGAATGAAAAATAAACTGATCCGACCGGACCTACAATATGAGTATTGAAACTACCCGACCTACACTAAAAAATACAACTCATCTATGTTTCATACTTCATTCAAAGACTCTCTATAGGTATTTGAAATAATAACCCCAAACAATATGGTCTGCTAGCTAAAAAAAATGCTAAGCACGTACGATTACCATACATGCTTGATTCAGACATGTACCTAAAGCACCAATTTAAGGTCAGACTTCACTTACAAGCTGCACTCGCTTCGATTGTCCGTTTCAGCGTTTATCAGCCAACCATTTAGCAATATTTTTTTTTTCTCTCAGAGCAAATCAGCACTAAGCAGAATCAGCTCCAGGGTTATGCATCAAGATATGGGGCTATGCGAAACGACGAGGTGCCACAAATGTTCATGCACAAGCGCTGCAGGTATGCACACCGCACGGTGTGTGAATGAATTTTCTGTCACACGCACGCTAGCGATAAACGATGAGATGTGCACGGTTTGTGAGTCTTCGGCAGGGAGGGAGGTGATATTGGACTCTTGCTCCCTTTGATCACTAGTTGATCTAAAAGGAAATTTTAGTGCATGCACCCATCCATAAATCTCTAAGCTCTCTCCTATCCCGTCAATCTCTCTTGAGAAACTCCTCATCTGAAAGCAAATTTCAGTACCGGTGCCCATCCATCGGTCTCCAAGTCCTCTCCTATCTTATCAACCTTTCTTTTGCCAGCCAGTTAGGATTGTAAAACGCGGCGCGGCGGTGGAGATCGATTGCCTATGACTGCTGCAACTGTGGAACAAGAGAGATTCTCAAAAATCGATTATTAATTTGAGGTTGCATGAGATTGTTCAACTTAGGCTATCTCCAACAGCGTATGAATAATTTTGAGACCCATACCATGGTTTGATGCCGCACGCTGAAAAACGCCTCGATACCCGTAAACTCGCTTCTCCAACAGCAGACGCAGCGGCATCCTCTTCTTTCCTTCCTCCTCGCGATCTCCGTCCGCTAGCCTTCCGTCGCCTCTTCTCCCGCCGAGTGCCGCCCCTCCTCCCTCCAACCGAGCGTTGCTTGTTCCCTCCCGCCTGCGCTCGCCGCCCGCCTTCCTCCTGGTTCCCCACCGAGCGCGGAGCCGCGATGGACCCGCCGCGCCGCGAGCAAGCCTCGCCGAAGTCCGGGCGCCGCCGTGCTCCTCATCTCCGTCCCTAACCCCGTCGAGCCCGCGGCCTCCCTGCTCCTCCCCTTCCGCCTCGTCGTCCCTCCTCCCCGCCGCTAGCGCCGACGTGGTTCCCCGTCCGTGCATGGCCACGACGCAACAGCCGGACGAGCACCGCCGCTGGCGGACGCCACCACGGACGAACGACGCCGCGCGAGCACCGCCGCGGCGGACACCACCGCGTCCGCGAACGACGCCCGCCGCGGGCGGACACCGCCGCGCGCGAAAGCACCATGCGGACCCGCCGCCGCGCGCGGCCCCGCTGCCGAGCTCCTTGCCGATCCCGCCGGCGGCCGCCGAGCTTCCCCACCGGCGCCACACCTTTGACCCGCCGCACCTCGGGGCCGCTTGTCGCGCCGGCCGCGAGGTCCTTGCCGACCGCCGAGCGCCGAGCTCCAAAGCCCGCACCGGTCATCTCGTGGTGGTGGGCCCGCGCAACGGGAGATGCATAGCGGCACCGAGGATACGCAAGTATGCGCTCTATCTGGCCATCAACGCAAAATGCGGTTGGAGTTTGCATGGGCTGTTGGAGGTTGCTTTTGTGGCCCAAAAACACTGTACAAAGATGCATTATGGATTTTGGGTGTGCTGTTGGAGACAGCCTTAGCCTTTTACTTTTCAGTCATTTGCGCTTTCTTTTGTTAGTAGACTTTGTAATAAGGTGGCACATTCTCTAGCAAAAGAAATGTCAGTGTCACATCGCATCGCTCGAAAATGTTACATGTAATAACTGCGGCTTGCGTGTATGATCATATTATGTTCGAGGCTTTCTACCATGATCTGCCACTGGTCTTGGGGCCCATTTCAAGGTCTATATACTGTGGCATCGCCGCCACGTCATGTATTTTGCTTTGGATGTGTTTTTAAATGTATCTCTCATCATTTCTTCCTCCTCACTTCTTTGGGACTACATCTTTCTTCTTTTTGTTCAGATGCCTTATTTAACAGATTTATGTTTGTCCAAAAGTTTTGGTTCAAACTTTTTTTCACTTTCCTTACCATGGAAGTTGGAATGTTGTTCTCACTAGGGATTCAAAGGTTCACGAAATTTCAATGGGTTATGTAAACTTCCAGTTGCGGTGAAATTTTAAACTGTAGCGCCAAGCCGCCAATTCAAATCAAATGGAAGAAATATCATCTCACTGGGCTCCATTTGACCGTCCATGCATGTCGTCCCAAGTTGCGCGTACTACAGCAGTTGCCAGCCGATGTACATGCATCATGCATGGTGGTGCCCACAAGACCACAACCATGCACACGTAAGCAGTTGGCGTTGACTGGTCTCAGCTGCATGCATGCTGCATGCGTCAGTTGAGAGGAACAACAGCAAACCTGTCATTATGCCGACATGTGTCCAGATGTGTTCCCCACTCATTTCTCTCTCTTGCTTTATTGGTGCATGAATGTGTTGCACGAATCTTGATGTATCACGTGCCGATAGATAATAGGTGTTGCAACACATAGTCGCTGAAAATAGCACTTGGAGAGAGGAGCCCGTAGTAGGGGCAGTAAAAAAAGAAAGAAAGAGAAACTGAATCACGGTAAGAAAGACAAAATACACGAACGCAAAGAAACCATAATTAATGTGCTAATGGAATAAATCACTTGCTCTTTTTTAAACCTGCTAGTACTAATCACTCATATATTGACAGCTAATTAACTTGGTCCTAGTAGTAGCCTAGTAGGTACAACACATGAATTCCTTTGATACTATCTTCGTAGGATGGCGTAGTAGAAGATATCGATCACATGCATAAGCATAAATGTCGTTAGTGCGGCCGTAGTGGTAGTGGTATAGTTACCTTTGCGGCGATCCCGGCCCAGCGCTGCATGAATAAAATTATACTTTTTTTTTTAAACCGTGCCCATTTACATATTGCATTAAGAGAAAATTGTTCCTGATCCTCATATTTTACCAAGGGCCGACAACCGTCCAAGGCGTACACTACTTAAGAGGATTACGTGGATTGATGTATATGTGTATCTATAAATATTTGCTCTTTCAGTAAAACTAACGCCGCCCGGGGTGATTGAGGCCGACATCATCGACCACACTTTCTTGCTCGATATGTTTGCAGATATTTTTGATGACCCAAGCAAGAGAGGCAATGCAAGCAAGATACTTATTAGAATATATGATCAGTATCTTTAGCCCGATCGTCAAGTTGTAGTAACAAAAGCTTATTATCCCCAGTGATCGATCACTTTGCTGCGCCTTTTTAGCATTTTACATTAGTTGACGCCAGCTATAGCTAAAGATATATCTCTCTCATGCATGCAGGCTCGGCGGTTACTGACTTGGTAGTGATGATTAATTAACTGCAAGTATAATATACGCGCATGTAGAACCTGATCGACGTACTGTACTACTGTTGAAAACCATAATGTCATCAAGAGATATTTAGCTAGTAATTAAGCCTTTTCGTTGTGTCTGAATCATCGTGGATTAATGGATTATTCTGTATGTGTGTCCTGCTGTACTCGCACTTGGTTCATGATCATGATAAGATTGTGCAGAGATGTGCGCCTGCTTATTAGTTTCTTCTTAATTGTAGTCGTCGTCGTCGTCTTCTTCTTCTTCACATGAACATGCGCATGTTGTGGCATGCAAGTGTTGCTCTGCAGAGATAGATAAGATCTCAACTAGTGGTAGTAAACTAGTTGAAATGAATTGCAAGCACTAGATGAGATCTTATAATTCACCAAATTATTGGGACGTGGGGGCGTGGATCGGAGGAGGGCGAGTGGGCATTAGATTCACACTTCTCATATCGAGGTTGAGCATGTGAAATTGGCTGGAGAGTAAGGTTTTTATCGTTATAATAGTTTCATAAAACATTATGTTTTTTTTTCCTATGCATACAAAATTTTTACCAGAGAATGTGGGCCAATTTATCATATTTTATATTGAAACTATGTTTCATAAATAAATGTAATGATGTTATATATGACGTTAATCTGAGGAAGGCATTTGTGACTTATGTTGGTGTTCGGTAATTGGATGACAAGCTATTAAGAGGCTAAAGAAATTTAGTGAGCATCTTATGAGCATATATTAATTAATTAATCCGATGAAGAAGACAAAACATGTTAGCAACGGTCATAAAGAATGTTGAGTATGTTCCAAATTCAGGCCCAAAGGAAGACCGGCTTCTGCCGGAGCGAAGCGGAGGCCCGTGTAAAGCCGGAGGCGGGGCGAGCGGCGGTATGGTATACCCTTTAGGGTTTCCCGAGTACTGATTCATTCATTCTCTTGTAAGCGCCGCATCGGCGTGTAACCCGACTCTTGATAATAGTGAGGAGTGTTTGCTGGCTGGCGCCCGTGGTTTTTTACTCTCCCGCATTGGGAGGGTTTTCCACGTTAAATCTTGTGTCTCTCTATGGTTTGATCTTGTTTACTTCATCGTTTGTGCGTCGCGTTTATAACAAAGAAAACGGAAGAAGCGCACATGTGGCTAATTATTAGATACATTTATATTCATTTCATTTTTAAATCTAAATATTACAACTATCAAAATATTTTTGGGCATACTATATCTTATTTAAATAGGTGGCCATTTTTCCATGGCCTCTCAGATAATCTCTCGGGCCAAAGGGAGAGCCCCACCTCTAAAAAAATCAACCTAAACAGAGGCGACCTATTAAGACGTATCCGCTCGCGACCGAAAAGACGCTTAGAACCATTAACACAAACTCAACAATATACTTTGTTCTCGTTGTTTTTACTTTTGGTAATGTGTCGATTCCGGCTAGATTGGGCCGGAATTGACACGTGTTACTCGCTCGACGAAGCTTCGTGAGGTGGTGTATGCGGGGCTGCAGCGTCTCGCCCGGCGACGACGAGCAAAGAAGACGAGGATCGAGGTAGACGCGAGGAGCCGTGGCGGAGGAGGGGGCGGCGGCCGGCGGCGGCGCGCCAAGCGGCGGGCGGCGCGGCAGCGGGGCGCGGCGCGAGGGCAGGGCGGCGGCGACGGTTGGAGAGTTGGGGAGCTGAAGATATTTTTTATTTTGCTTGCTTATCCCCTAGAGATTACATGCCTCTTGTTTATATTGCCCGACTAGTGGGACTCGTAATCTAAGCAATCTCTATAAGGTTTCCTTATATGATTGGAATACCTTTTACAAGCTTTCCTATTTATTTATTTTGCTAATAAGGGTCTCCCCTTATAGATGAGATAGCCCCTTGCACACCAAAGATTACCTAAGATAATCCTAACTTGTAGACGAAGTAGACTCGACTCGTGACGGGAGGAGGAGGCGGCGGCAGCCGGGGCCGCCGCCCCGCCTCGCGCGCGGCCCTGGCCCCCTTCCGGGCCGGTGGCCGTCGCGATCGGGCCCACTTAGCCACTCTCGGGGGCGGCCCAATTCCGGTTCATTACATCTCCCCACCGCTCGACGAGGCGGCGGCTGGCCACGTGCCGCCCAACCCACCACGTGGGGCGAAGGGGCAGCCCGATCGGGAGGTGACTGTAACACCCCAGGTGTTACTTACTAGTTAAGCCATGGTTTGGACAGAAATAAGTTTATTTTATGCATGGTTACGTTGTCGGTCGAAGAGACGCGAAAAAGAATCGAATCCGAAGTTACCCCCTTGTCGGAAACCCCGATTTGAAACCCTAGTTTGTCCCCTTTTCTTTTATTCAAAAATTTATCAAGAATTTGAGGGTGGTCACAAAAAGTGAAATGGTAGAGTTTTCAAAGTTGAACAAAGTTGGTGTTTTGAGTTTTTAAAGTTTTTACATAAAAATTAGAGCAATTTCGAAAATACCAAAATTAGGGTTTTATCCCCTTTTGATTTAAAAACCATATTTCAAAATCTAAGCAAAATTTCACAAAACTTCCAAAACCTAGTTTGTAGATCTTGTTTTGATGTACAAAAGATATGTACAAAGTTTTTGAAGTTTTAAATAAATTTGAAAGTAATTTTGAATTCAAATTTGTCCCTTTTTGACCCCATTTCAAAAAGTCATATTTAGAGGCCGAATTTGAAAATCTTCCAATTGTGAAAATTGTAGATCTTGAAAAATTAGGTCAAGTTACTTTTTGGAATTTTTCGAGTTCAGTTCAAAATTTGGGAGTAATTTTGGAAAATAAGAAAAGGGGAAGAATTGCTACGATGATCGTGATGTCATCCTCACCTCTCTCCCTCTCTGTTTCTCCCCGTGCGTCCGCCATGCCGGGCTGCTGGCCGGCCGTCGCCGTGGACGCCGTGACTCTTCTCGCGTTGAGCAGCCGGGCGAGGCCGCGAACCATCCTGGCCACGTCCCCCGTCCTCTTCCCTTTTCATTAAAGACGACGAGGTCGTTGTTTTCTTCTTCTTTCTTCTTTTCTATCGCCGCGGTCGCCTTCATTCGCCGAGTTGCGCCGTCGTTGTCGAGCTTCCACCCGCCAAATTGAGTGCGCGCAGCGGTGTTCGCAGCTTCCTTCTACGCACCTTTTGAACCCACTAGCCCAGCCCCGCATCGCCGGAATAGACCGGTGCGCCGTCATCTTCCCCTCGCGGCCCGCGGCGTGCCAGCCGCGAAGCCGCTCGCCACCCTTCTTGAATGGTGAGCCTCGAGCGGTTCCAAGACTCGATTTATCTCCGTCTTGTTGTTGTGATCATGGTCACCTCGTCGGTTTGTGCGCGGCGCATCACCGGGGGACACCGGAACGCCGTCGTTGCCGTCGGAGAGCGCCGCCGCCGACCGCCGTCACCGTCGTCCACCCATTTCCGTTGCACCTTGGCCTCAACCATCTTGCCAATTCAGTCCGTGGTGAGCTCCACGGTGCTAACCCCTTCCGCCCGTTCGCGTTTTTCCGTGCGGGAGGGCGGAGGAACGGCGCCGCCGGGCGAGTTCGAAGTTGCCGCGCCGCCGCGCGTGGCCGTGTCGTTAGGGAGAGTTGTTTAGCTTCGATTAGATGGGGGATTAGGTCGCCTGCTCGCGGGAAGGAATGGCATGCTCGCCGTCGCCGGAAAAGCTCCGGTTCGCCGTTGCCGCCGTTTGCCGCACCGCCGGCCGCCATGGCCGCCGTTCTTTGGAGCCGCAGCCAAGACTAAGTGTAGAGTTTAGGTGCCATCGCGTCGCAGGGTCGGTGAGGGTCGCGTCGGGTAATGCCGTGTCGCCGGGCGAGCTCGCCGCCGGCAAGGGAGCGCCGGTCCGGCGTCGGGAGCTCGCTCCCCCGGGCCTGGGCCGGCCTCTTGTCGTGTTCGGGTCGGCTCAAGGGCAGTCCAAGTTAGGCGCTTTCGCCCAATGGCCGATTTCTGATTTTTATTTTGTTTTGCGATTTTCTTAAGTATGAATAGTACCTGATTTTGTGATTTTCATATAAATTCATATGCTTGTTTAAAAATTCTGAAAATTTTTGTAGAGCCTTCCTATGAGTATGTCTACCCATGAAAATTTGAAACTTAGGTTTTAAATAGTTTGGGCATGATTTAAAAATACAATCTTTAATTAAAAAATGTATCTTCCATGATTTTTAGAAAATAAAATATTTATTCAAAAATCATAAAAAATTATTTGGTACTGTTTTTATGATGTGTCCTACTTGTATAAAAAGTTTAGAGTCATTTTGAAAAGTTTAAATTATTTTCTATCTTAAGCCCTATTATTTTATGTGGTTTATAAATTGTTTAGTGTCAAATAAATTAGGTTTTTGTGTGACTTTTGGGTTGTTTTGTGAAACTTGGATCATGTTATAGTCGATGGTCCTTGAGAACTCCTTAGGCAATGGTGATGATATCTTGTAGAGTAGTCCAACAAGTTGGTTTTATTGGGTTGCAACTTTATCGTGAAGTACGAATTATATTCAAGTGTTTATCATTTTATGCATCCATCAAGCATCATATTTATACTTCATCATGCTAACGCATGCATCATCATCTACGTGTAGAATATACGAGAGTGAGATGGTTCATGATGGTCGAGCTTCGAAGAAGATTCATTCACCCGAGGTGTCGGTGTCAAGTTTGACGTTGGCAATCCAACTTCGAATCGACTTTCCTGCAATACGAGGCAAGCCCCTGAGCATAAACCCTTCTCTGTTTATAAATGTTTTATTCACCTTAAGTCTAGTGCAATGTGCATTAAGTTAGTAGGAGTTGGTTGATACCGTTCTTTTGCATGATTACCTTGATCTTCGATTATTCCTATGTTATCCTACTAGTATGAGTAGGTCGTTTTTCTAAATGCTTAGTAATGCTTAGATGTCGGTAGAAGTCGAATGATGGCTTCATCATTCGCGAGATATAGGTTTTATCTTTGTTCCTCCCGGCTATGGAGAAAGAGAACACCCCGATGGTGGTTCATGAGAATACATATGGTAGTGATGAATTTGAGATCGACGGGGACGTAGGTTGAAAGCCGGCGGGATACCTAGCTGTGCTTGTTCCGTGTTGGTCGATAAGGACCGGGCCCGTTGTTTGGATTGTTAAGTTCGGGACTTTTTGAACGCAAATACGCTGAGGCCTTCCCGCAAAGGCACGGTTGCCTGGTTGTCACCCCAGTCGGTCGACCCTAACTAGCCACATACTCCGGTAAGCCGGATCTCGGTGGAGCCAAATCGGGAATGGCAACCACGCGCCGGGAGTGGAGAGATGGCGGGGAGTAGCGTGTACCCACCCTACTTTTAGTAAACCGTCACCGTCATTAGGGCCTGACGGGGGTAGGACGGTGGAGTACTTGTGCTCTCGGGTGGCGCAGCCTCGTTCCCGTTTTGGACAAATCAAAAGAAGGTTGATATATGCAAGCTTAAGTGCTACATATGTCGTGTGGTTAGGGATCCCACCGGGTTTGAATCGATTCGCGGATCGCCGTTGCTTCTCGGATATGGAGACCCGTTCTTCTGCCCATTCATCGTAGTAATTGAAGAAACAAGTTTAATCATGGTTATGAAAAGGAAAAGAGATGCGAGATAAGTTGAGGTGTGATGCTTAAAAAGTGTTTGAGATAGAACAGGTGCAAATCTAGCTTATTTATGTTCCAACAAAAATTGATGCTAAAAATATTGAAAGTAAGGATCCACTTGTAGTAAGCTTTTACGCAAACTCCCTTTTTTCTAGCTCTACTTCCCTTAAGCCAAAGATATCCTTGGAGTCTTTTCTTTTGTCGGGTAAGTCTTGCGGAGTACATTGTGTACTTTCGGGATTTGTTAACCCTTGTTGCGGTGTTGACTCGTCTTTGTTAACCAAGGTTATGTCGGTGGGCTCGACATGATCCGGTTGTCTTCTAGTCTACTCAGCTTCCGCAAATTAATTAAGTTAAGTTCTCTTAAATGTAACTTACTCACATTTTATAAAATTAATGTTATTATTCTTCCGCACTCTGATCTGTATTTTTATAATAAATGTTGTAATGTTGTAGCTACTCCTTTGTTGATCCTGGTATGAGAGTGGTGTAATCGGGGTTTCCGATGACACCGACAGACTTCTTAAGTTATTGGGTGCATCTGCACAGCTGTCAGAGGTCTTTGGGACAAAGACAAAAAGGTGGGCCCGATGAATTAGGAGTTTACTATTACGCTGACCACTCCAGGCCCGAAGTAGAAGACGAGAGGGCCGCACTTGTCATTGTAGTCGTTGCAGACACTGGCATCGTTGTCGGCGAAGGCGAAATCAAGGTGGAGGTCGCCGAAGTAGATGCTGAACTTGAAGCTCTGCGGGGGGCTGCACGAAGGGACGTTCCGCCCATGCACGGCGCATGATGACGGAGGGCGCCGAGGGTCCCGGACGAAATTGATCATCCGGCGGGTCGGGCGGAGGAGACGTGTAGGTGTATGTCGTCGGCACCGTCACCTTAGCATGGAGCTGCCTGCGAAAACATGTCGTATCGGCGTAGGCGGCGAGGAGGTGAAGTCGAGGAGGCAGCCGTGGGAGGTCAGCCGGGCGTGGACGGGCGGCCCACTGGATCTCCCGGCCCATCTTTGCACCGACGGTGACGTTCCCGATGCGGAAGAAGACGTCACCGTTGTTGTCGAAGAGGAGGACGGTGGCACCCTCGATCCGCTCGTCGGGGGCGTGCTTGGAGAAGGAGGGGACGTCGTCGAACGCCTGATCTTCCCGGGGCGGTTGGGAGGTGGAAGCCCACCGCTACGCCATGCGCCGGGGGCGTTCTCCCCAGCCAGGAAGTCTTCGAGAAGCTCGGCAGCGGGGGATGTAGTAGCGGTGGAAGTACCGACGATGCCATAGTGGAGGCTCCACTCGGCGCTGTAGCTCTAGCTCGATGGCATTGGAGATGATGCCGAGCTCCTTGTTGTGCGTCGTTGCCGGTGCAGCGACGTGATCATGTCGTTCGACGCCACGCCGCCGATGTCGTCCATGGCAACAGCGAGACGGCTAGCGGCACCGTAAGCGGTCAACCAGGGCTACCATGATGTCGTCGTTGAGGTTGCCGATGTTCTTTGAGGTGGCCGCCTTGGCGGGCGCCGTTAAGCGGCGCCGGGGGGTCGTCGTCCGGTTCGTCCTTGTTGTATTGGCGCGCCGCAAGGTCGATGGCCTCCTCCAAGGAACGGGCTCGAACCACTCGAGTGCCGTCCGTAGTGAGGTGCGCAGCCTTCGACGAAGAGGGGTCGACGGGTGGCGCGTCCCTCAAAATCCATGCGTGTAGCATAGACCTCGAAGGCGTCGATGTAGTCGTCCGACTTGCCGCCACGGGACGGCGGTGCGTGCGCCGTGGCGGAGGTGTCGAGGAGGGCGAAGTGATGTCGGAGGCGCTGGTGAACTCGTCCCACTCGGCGGGGACTTATTCTTGGGCGGTCGATGTACCGCATCTGCTGCAAGACCGGTGAGGTGGAAGGCGGCGTAACTCACGTGGTAGTCCGGGTCAATGTCCGTATTGAGCTCGAAGAAGAGCTCCAGCTTGCGAATCCAGAGGTCGGGGTCGTCGGTGCCGTCGAACTCTTGGACTTGCAGGCGCGTGACGTAGCGTGGAGGGTGTATCTCCGGTGGCGACCACGGTCGCTGGGCGCCCGCGGTGGCCGACAGCGGGGGGCGGGGGCATTGGCGCCGCCGCAGTGGCGCTGGGATAGGGGACGGGGCGCCCGCGGTGACGTCGTCTCGTCGGGAGTCCCCTGCGGTCGCGGTGTCGGAGGAGGAGAGGGGCAGCCCGGTCTTCGCGGGTATCGTCGGGCCGCGTTGGTGGCCGCCTGCGTCACGCATGCGGCGTCATCTTCCTCCTCGACTGGAGGATGGCGGGGTCGGAGCCGACGTGTAGGGGGCCGTGGCGAGGAGGGGGCGGCCAGGGTGGCGCCTGGGGCCGCCCCGCGTGTCGGCCGCGGCTGCCGCCGGGCCGCCAGCGGTCGTCGTGCGTGCCGGGGTCTTCGGGCTTGCTCCATGCAGCGGGCGGTCCTCCATGTCGTCGGCGCTTGCTGATCCGGCTGCGTGGGCGTTGAGAGCTCCCTCGGCGCGGCGTTGAACTCCCCGGATCTCGGAAGCCATGGGTGGTGGGAATCGCCCCGGTCTCCGGATACCACCGGCCGGTCCCAGCTAGATTGGGCGGAATTGACACGTGTTCCTCGCTCGGCGAAGCTTCAGGGTGGTGTACGGGGCTGCGGCGTCTCGCCGGGCGACGACGAAACAGCCAGCCACGAGGATCGAGGTAGACGCGAGGAGCCGTGGCGGAGGAGGGGGGCGGCGGCGGCGCAGCGGCCTTGGGGGGGGGGGCGGCGGGCGGCGGTTGGAGAGTTGGGGAGCTGAAGGTATTTTTTTTTTTGCTTGCTTATCCCCTAGAGATTACATGCCTCTTGCTTATATAGCCCGACTAGTGGGACTCGTAATCTAAGCAATCTCTATAAGGTTTCCTTATACGATTGGAATACCTTTACAAGCTTTCCTATTTATTTATTTTCCTAATAAGGGTCTCCCTTATAGATGAGATAGCCTCTTACACACCAAAGATTACCTAAGATAATCCTAACTTGTAGACGAAGTAGACTCGGACTCGTCACGGGAGGAGGAGGCGGCGGCAACAGAGGCGCCGGCCCACTGCTGCAAGCGCGTGCCCCCCTTTTTCCTCGGGCCGGTGGCCGTCAGCGTCGGCCCAATTAGCCACTCTCGGGGCGGCCCAATTCCAGTTCATGACACAATGTGTAGTTTTGAGATTCGGGGTGTGAATATTCCCTAACCTTTTATTTATTTCTTCCCTCTCCCTCTTAAAGCTTCTTAATTTTTTAGCAATAATTGAAAACTGGGGATGAGTTTCATCAAAAAAAAAAAAACTGGGGATGAATTTTTTAGCAATAATTGAAAACTGGGGATGAATTTTTTTAGCAATAACTGAAAACTGGGGATGAGTTTCATCAAAAACAAAAAAAAAACTGGGGATGAAGGATTGCAAGCTAAACAGTACACTTTCTCTTTAATCTCCATAGGTCGTTTTGAGTGAATCTATAAATTCTTGGTGGGGGTTGCTCTCTCTGCCGACGTTGACATTGAAGCAACAACAGCAAGAAACTGTAAGCTTTCTCAAATGGCATACATTTGTGAAACACAAGGACACTAAAATATTGAAGTTATTAATAGATCATTGTACCATACTGACATTTGAAATGTCAATTATCACCGAGTAAAGGCTTTGCAATATATAAAAATATATGTAAAGAATACATATGAGTGACTGAAGTGAGCACTACCCATCATGCTATCTTTGAGTGGACACCAGTATTAGAAGCAACAAGCAAGCATAAACACTGAATCTACCAATAAATTACTAGCCAGTGATGATCCGGCCCAAGAAAAATGTGAGCATTGTGCATATATCAACACGTACCAATAGCACACAGTAACCTCTATGCACTATGGCTGTTGCTTCTTGGCATATTGCTGTCAGTGGACCGACCACGCAGCGGTCCACTGCCTTTTATTGTTGATCCAACATATATAAACTCGCATCAATGTCAACATAAGCAACGAAATTGCACATGACAGAAACACGGACAAGAAACTAAAGGCACACATCAAGTGTACGATTGATGTTAACTGCATCTACTGGCGGCATCATCACTGATAATATTTAATCACCTTTGCCTGATCTCATGATCCCACCATGGGGTCCGGATCCGGCCGCTAGGGATTAAGAAAATGATTTGGCCAGGGACACGCGCCAGCACCGTGGTTAACAGACAGATTAGGTGGCTAATTCGTAAGCATTATCTCTCCCTAATGAACGCTAGCTATGTACCATACATTACCAAATCACTTGCTATGTGTTGGTGAAGGGTCACTGGATCAAGAGTATAAGCACCCATGCATGCATATGGATGCATGCTAGCCTTTCAATTTAGTGTAGCTTGTTGTTAGTTTGCTGCTTTATTAGTACCCTATTTGGACTTGTCTAACACATTATTACACTGTGCCCCTGCTAGGTAATGACATGTAGCAAGGAGATAGAGTAATGTGGTGGGGAAGCAAGCATAATGTAATAGTGCACGCACCACCTGTCTGAAAATGTAGCATGCATGCAAGTTCATTTTATTGGCCACCACAAGAAGGATGCAATGCCAAACAAAAAAGAGAGAGAAGAGAGAGAGAAAAAAAAGGGATCGGATGCTTGTATTTGAGGCCAGGACAGCCTTAATCTGCTGGTGCTAGGGTACAAGGACTGCTTTCAGATGGGCGATTAGTTGTCAACTGATGGCACAACCAGACAACTAAAGGCACCCATCAGCAGATCAAAGTCCACCATGTTATGCATATGCATCTGTATGTATGTGATGGCGCCTTTCTGATGAGTGGTGTTGATGGCTTCGTCCCCGGTCCTCTAATCATCGTTGAAATGACAGGCATGTAGCGGCAGCTTAAATATATACAATGGCGGCAACTTTTCAGAGGAAAGCACACAGAAAGGTTGCTGGAGTAGTTAAGTGAAACATGAATCTGTGGAGGACAATTAGAACTGCCCTGTTCATCCTCTAATCATGTGTACTAGCTCGCACATATACATGCATATGGCGTGCAGAGTGGAAAACATATAGCTGCTACCACTGAAAACTAAATATTATAATATAATATATATAATGGAGAACTAGTGCAAAAAAAAAAATACTTGAGTCTTGGTGAAGTCCTCTTCTTTTATAGCAACATATATAACCATTAATCAGGGGTCAACACCCCCTTTACATCAAAAAAAAAAATCTCAGGCACTCTTCAGAATTTTATTTTTCATTATTTGGGAGATTAACAACATATTTAGAGGATAGATGAGTGGGCAGACACAGACAGCAGACGAGTTCCAAATTAAACACCAGGAAACTATATACTCTATCTGTTATATATAAAACTGTAAATTGTTTTGATTTTTTAGACGCCTACACATAGTGTACATCTAGCTAGGTAAATACATGCATATATATAGCAAAATTTATGTATGTTTGAAAATGTGAAACCAACTTCCAGCTCGGAATAGAGTAGTACTTAGAACATATCCTGTTCCTTTTTTTCTTAGCATAAGAACATATCCTATTCCTTGGCAAATCAATGTATGACAAGTTTGTGCATGTACAGTGTAATATACAATAGGAGCACAGATGAAAAAAGTGGTCCGATCTTTTGGGAGATGGTGAGTGGTTGGCTTCCAAGAAACCAGCAGAGAAGTTAATTAATCAGCATGAAGCAAACAGAGAGTGGTTTGCTAATCAAACAGTTAGCACTAACAAGCTAAGGCATAGGCAGTAGTGATAGGCTGATTGCGATATATACCCAGGATTAATAATAAGCTTTGTGCTAATCACTGGTGGGCTCATATCCTCACATGCTAATCAACTTTTGTGATGTCGACTTCCTCTTGTATATAGGATGTCTTGTGCTTTGTATTGAGGAAGAAGAAACATCTACGCAGTTCGCTTGGTTGCGAGCTGAAGGCAAGGCTCGATGATCGGCTAGGATAGGTTAATATTTTTGCATGACACACGCGGGCGGTGCTAAATAACAATTAATGTCAATCAGGTGGTTTTTTTTTTTTTTTTTTTTGGAGATTAGTCAATCAGGTGGTTTTGTGTATTTAATTGCTTGGAAAAGAAATCTGTCTATATACGTATTAATTAACTAACAACTGAGTAATCCATTGTTGCCGTTTTTTTTTTCTTTGTTTTGCTCGTGAGCTCGTCAGTTCTTCTGTTCAATGTAATTTCCCCACGGCGGCGACAGTGAATGTGGATCAATCCCACGCGCGGGAGGGAAATTATTTGGAATTTCTTTGAGGAAAGGAGGGAAATCACATAGGTGGGCCAATCCGGCCTTCATCTCTTCTTCGGCCCTCCTTTCACACTGTGGGCCGTCCGGTTTGCGTTGCATGCGTTTCCGTGGCGTGGACTCTGGGCCGGCCCACTTTGCATCAGCCCGTGCCGACCGTTGTTTCGTCTGCGTCAAGGGAATCTCTGGACCTGCGGGTCTTCGATCCTTCGGAGGTGCTTCATAGGGGGTAGGGTTTGCGTCGTGTGTTCTTAGGGGAGAGTGTGCGTGCGTGTTGTAAGCGTCTGCGTTGTAATGTGTAATTCTCAAAAAAAAAAAAAAAAAAAAAAAAAAAGCAATTGCATTTGCTCGTCTCGTCATGTCCCGCGCCCGGCGACAATCACCACAGGTGGTCCGGTCCAGTCAGGCCGGCGTTGGTTGGTCTACCACTTCGCCGCGCGTCCAGCGGCAGCCACGACCACGAGAATATATATGCCGCCGCCGACGGTCTGTACTGCTGTTCTCTTCTGGACAGCAAAACAAAATGCTGAAAGAAACGCCGTCTCCGACTCAGCTAGCTTAAATGCTACCTAAACAAACATGTGTTGTGTATATCCATCCATTGTTGTGTATTATTAACAGGACACACAGTTTGTTCAAACCATCGGCGCAATGTGCCATGTTCCACAATCGCACTAATCTTTTAAGTATTTATGCAGAAACACACAATTTGTTCTCAGTTCCCATCTGCTATCAGTCGACACATAAACACTACAACTTCACAATCCACGAGAGTTATGCGAGTTAAAATGTTATATGCCCAGATATATAACCACCAGAAAAGAGAGAGTATTTGTATTTGTATACATACTACCTGATCACAGATGGACAGTAAGAACGCGGATTGGACTAAGCTCAGAGGGCAAAATTATCATTATATATGCATGACTTGTCATACCAGATGGCTCAAGCGACGATACCAGTACCCTGCTAATCATCAAACACCTCCAGAACACACAGTTTTGATTACCTCACCTCTTTCTTCACAATGATCCAGGCAACTAGGAAAGGTCTACCTTGACTGATACACGGCAGTACAGCACCGTCAACAGACTTCACTTGCCACTTGACAGATCAGCCTTTGAGCTAATAGCTAAGAGCCACTGTTGTCAAACATCATAGCTTTACTCAATACCATGGGGTCAAAGGACAACAAGATATCAAACAATCAGCATTTCAGATCAAGTGTATGTAAACCAAATGAATCAGTACCCATTCATCATTTATTTATTCTGTCAAAGACTGATATTGAAAGGGCTTCCCACAATGGGAGACAGACCATCAATACGGATTGTAGCGTTAAGTTTAAACTTTAAACCCATTGTTATGAAATCAACTATTATAAACAGTGAAGCCATTTGATGATGCAAATATTACCTACGGTAGTACTATTATTATGAAAAAAAAAAAAAACATAGGTGATGATCCATACCCTTGCCCAATATGCTTAAACCTTCATCAAAACACGTACTCTAACGATGGCCCGAGCCACCGTCTTCCCCAACTCTTGGTCCGAGCGGAGACCGATGTCAGCTTCCTGCGCACGTTCGGGTGTGTGGCGTACGTCAAGGCGACGAAGCCGCACCTGAAGAACTTATTCAGCTCGACGACCGCGGTTGTCTTCATCGGCTACGAGCCAGGAGCCAAGGCGTGGCGTTTTACGACCCAGCGACGCGTCGTGCCGTCGTGTCCAGGGATGTGGTCTTGGACGAGCCCAAGTCTTGGAGCTGGAAGGACGAGGACGTGGACCTGGAGATACTTCATCGTGGAGTACCACGAGATGGAGCTGGGCAGTGGGCAAGGTGACGTTGACACCAGTACAGGCTCATGTGTGCCTCCAGCAACACCAGCAAGCCATGGCGTTCCGGTGGCTGGCACACCTGTGATGTCGTCCACTATACAGAGATGCCTCCAGCACAAGCATCGGCTCCACTGGTCCAGCCGGAGTTCGTCTCGCCACCTTCGAGCCGAGGTACCGCACCATCGACAATATCCTTGGAGCCGAGGTACCGCACCATCTACGTCGACGACCTCATGATCACCGGGAACGACTCCAGCGATCGAGATCGCTAAAGTTCAGGCGAGAGATGAACTCCAGGTTCAAGATGAGTGATCAGGGTGGCATTGAGGTGCGTCAGGGTGGCAACGGCATCAAGCTGTCTCGATCAGGCGGCGTATATATGCGCGCAAGGTGCGGGTATGGCGAGCTGCAATCCGTGCCATACTCCTATGGAGCCTCGCCTGAAGCTAGTACAGCTGCGCCGGTGGACACCACTGAGTACCGTACCGAGGTCTTGTCGTCTGCCTCCGGTACTTGGTGCATACTAGGCCGGACATGGCTTTCGCCGCCAGCTACGTCAGCAGGTTCATGGAGAACCCCACCACCGAGCACCTCAACGCGGTGAAGCGGATTCTACGCGGGCACGATCGACTACGGCTGCTACTACAAGCATGGGCGGTGATATTGATACGAGGAAGAGCACTATGGGCGTGCTGTTTTTCCTTGGCTCCTGCCCCGTGACTTGAGAAGCAAAAGGTCATCGTCCTGCGAAGCTGAGTACCTGTCAAGGTGTATGGTTGGCGCAGCTGCAAAAGCGAGCAGCGCACAGCTTTCCTGCTCAAGATGGATAGCCAATCGGCTATAGCCCTCAGTAAGAATCCCGTTTTCCATGACCCAAGTAAAGCGTTGGAGTAATCTTTTTCCAAACGGGCCAGGCCGATGGGCGCCGGCACGGCACGAAAAAAAACGGCCCGAGAACGGCCCGACACGACGGCCTGCGTGCCCGTGCACAGCGCGACCCGTCCCCCGCGTGCTTGGGCGCGAGTTTGGCCCGTGGGCCGACCGCGCGTAACGGCACGAAATCTGGCGAGGCCGCGGCTGCGGCACGGCCCTTTGCATTCCAGCCGTTGGATCCGTGGCCAGCTTCATCCGACCGTCCATTTTCTGCCGTTGTGAAGGCCCGCTATATAAGCGGTGCCGCGCGCCTCTCCCCCAACCCTAAAATCATTCCCCATCCCCCTCCGCCCGCGCGGGCCCGCGCCGGGCGCTTCCGTTCGTCGCATCTCCTCCTCTCCTCTCCGTCTCCTCCGCTCTCCCGTGTCTGGTCGGCTCTCCGGTCTCAGAGCTCCATCGTCGGCCGTGGCGCCCGACGGGACCGTCGAGCGGCGAGGCTGACGGCGGCTCGCCGCGGCCGCCCTCGGCGATGGTGGCGTGATGGCGGCGACGCGACGGACTCGAAGAAGCGGTCTGCTGATCCATTTGCTGCTCGGGCTGGCTGGCTGCTGCATTTCTTGCTTCATCTCCGTCGCCAACGTCGGGAATCCAAGGTAAGCAGGGCCGTAACCCTAACCCTAGCCTAGTCGTTCGATACGTTCTTCTTCTTCGTCTGTTCTAATCTTCTTCTTTTTCTTCTTCTTTACGTTTCGCAGCCGTTTGAGGTTCCCCCTCTTCTTAGTCGGTGGGCGAGGCTAGTGGCTACTGGCGTATGCGAGAGGAGGCGGGGGAGAGGATCGTGACCTCCACAGAGGAGAATCGGATGAAGACGACTTCGGTCAAGAGGAGCCGGAGGAGCTCTTCGGGCGTGATGCTGAACGTGGAGGAGGGCGAGGTGCGGAAGACCCCATCGACGTTGAAGGTGACGCCGGCGGCGATGGTGGAGCCGGGGCGGAGGGGCGGCGAAGTTGCTGACAACGTCGGCAAGGACGTGAAAAAGACCGTCCACCTCCGACGTCTGGAACGACTTCAAGAAGCTCTTCAAGAAGGTGAATGGTAAGGACGTCAGGTATGGAGCTATCATCCACCGCAAAAGCGATTCGCTAGATCTGCCGGTTGGCAATCGGTTCCCCTTCGTAGTCATAGGGATAAGTGTCTTTGTTAGGCGAGAGAAAGTTAGGGGCAAAAGTCGGACTCATATATCATTTAATCCTGATGGTTCTATGCGTAATTGGGATTATTGTCCTATGCGTGCTCGTACTGAACTTGTAAGATTGCTTGCTAGGTCTGATTGTCCTATAAGTTTTGGTGAGTCTGCTGCATTTGAGGAGTACATCTGTAATGCTCACAATCCTAAGTTTAAGGCTGTCTCTACACAAACCACCACAAGAGACATGGCCAAACAGTTTACTGATAGAAAGGCTAAGCTTGTTGAGATGCTTAGTTCTGATTCTGTTAATTGTGTGTGCTTAACTTCTGATATATGGTCTGGCAAAGCCAAAGAGGACTACCTTAGTGTAGTTGCTCATTACATTAATCCAGATTGGCAACTAGAGAAAAGGGTGCTTGGTCTTGTGTTGATTGATTGTTCCCATAATGGACAGAACATTCTTGAGAGAGTTGCATCTGTTCTTCCGACTATGGTGTTATTAATAAAGTGTTTCTTTGTTACTTTGGACAATGCTTCATCTAATGCTTCTGCCATGCAAAAACTTAGACCTATTTTGTCTAATTATCTTGGTCTTGAGGTACCTATTGAGGATCCAAGAAATCCTGAACCTGAATCTTCTGTTAATACTATGTTCTTGCATCAGCGTTGTGTATGCCATATAATCAACTTGATTGTCAAAGAAGCACTTACCTTTCTTAAGCCTTTGATTGAGGTTTTTAGAATTGCAATATCATTTTTAAACTCATCTAATCAAAGGATTGCAGCATACAAGAGACTTTGCATTGCAGCTGGTATTAGGCCTAGGAAGTTTCAGTTGGACATGGATGTGAGGTGGAACTCTACATATCTCATGCTTAAGACTTTGCTTCCTCACAGAGAAACTTTCACTACTTTCATACATGCTAATTATCCTAGAGGTGAGAATGGTGAGTTGCTTCTGACTGATGAACATTGGGCTGTTGCTGAGAAAGTATTTGAGTTCCTTGAACTGTTTTATGATGCTACTGTTGCTTTGTCTGGTATTTACTATCCTACATCACCACTTATGCTTCATTATCTTGTTAAGATTGCTATACACCTGAAGAAGTATGCTAATGACATTCATTTGAGAACTGTGATTCAACCTATGATTGACAAGTACAATAAATATTGGAGGAACATACCTTTGCTCTATTCTTTTGCATTCATCTTGGACCCTAGAGCTAAAATGAAGGGTTTTGCAAAAGTAATGAGGAAGTTGATGAACCTTACCAGTACAGATTATACTTCTTACCAAGTTGCCACTAGAGCTAGGCTGACTGAAGTTTACAATAAGTATGAGGAGAAATATGGTGATGTTAGGTTGAGGAGGACTGTCCCTCAAAACCTGTCTGGTAAGAAAAGATCTGCCTGGGATGAAATATATGATGATGATGATTCTAGTTCTGGTGGGGGTACCTCAATGCTGCATTCATCTCTTAACTTGTCTAGAGATACATCTGCTACTGCATTGCTGCATGCTGCTACTTCCTCAGCTTCTAATGCTTCTGAACTTGTTTCATACTTGGACTGTGACACTGTTAATCAATTGGATGATACATTTGACCTGTTGAAATGGTGGCATGAGCACAAACTGACTTATCCAGTGCTGTCCATCATGGCTAAAGATATTTTGACTGTACCAGTTTCTACCATATCTTCAGAATCCACGTTTAGTATGACTGGCAGGATCCTCGAGGACCGACGGAGGAGGCTGAATGCGGAGACGTTGGAGTGGCTCACCTGCATCAAGGACTGGGAGCTGGCTGAGGCAAGGCTGCAGCACAATGTGGAGGACCCTGAGCTGGAGGAGATGTTTGAGGATTTGTATCTTGATGCCCCTGCCCCTGCAGCCAAGGTAACTGTCTAATTTCTAACTCTCTTCTTTGTATCTTCATTGCTCTGTGATTCTAACTCTCTTCTTTTGCAGCAGGCAGCTGGGAGCGTGGGAGCTGGTCCAGCTGGAACTTGAAGCTTGAATCAAGAAGCCTAGGATGCTGGAACTGGAACTACAACATGAAGCTTGAAGCTTAAAGCCTGGTAGCATAACTTAGTGATAATTACTTAGTGATGAACTAGAACCGTTAGGCTGTGGGGATGAACTAGAACTTTGGACAGTGATGAACTTAAACTTTGGACAATGATGTGATGATGTAAGAACATTGATGTTTGACTTGGAGCTAGGCTGTACTCTTTTCCTGACTAGGGTTTTATCTCACAAGGGTGAGTTTTACCTAGCAGGTTTTTAATGAGGCAGCCATTGCACATGCTCCAAGTTCAAATATAATCCATTTGTGTTGATTAACCTGTCTTGTGTTGATTGATATTTGATTATGTGATTGTTCCCAACCCCATACTGTTATAGTGCCTGGGCTGGCACGGGCACTGGCGTGCCACCGTGCCTACTGGCACGGCACGGCACGTTTCAGCCTCCATAGTGCCGTGCCTGTGCTGATAGTTGGGCACGGTGGCACGTACAGGCACGGCACGGCGTGCCATCGTGCCTGATCGTGCCGTGCCAGACCGTGCCGTGCCGGGGTCGTGCCCGTGCCGTGCCGTGTCGTGTGGCACGTTTGGAAAAGATTACGTTGGAGATGGACATTGAGGAGCAGATCGCCGACATTATGACGAAACCACTCTCGCTAGATCGCTTCTGTGAACTGCGTCTAGTGTAAAGCTGAGCGTCGTCAAGATCGGCGAGGAACTTGAGGCTTAGGGGTGAAATGTAAGCAAGACATAATCCTGAGTTCCCTTATTAGCTTCCTGATAGAAATAGCATACGTCTTTGACAGTGTCATCGCGGGCGGAGGCGGAGCGAGCACCCCAAGCTCCATATCGTGCCATCACCCATCATCAGAACGTTACCTGGACGAGTGCGCCGGCGCCGGCTTGTCACCAACGAAAAAAGCGCTGCGACGGGGCGGTGGTCGGAGAATCGCGACTCGCCGCGCGCGTACCACCGCTGCTCAATCCCTCGCCGCGCCACAGGATGCGGTCGCACCTGCAATGCAACAACACCACGCATGCGATCAGCCAAGCCCGCCATTGATTAATTCAGTAGCTAAGATCGTCGGTCCGTGTAGAGTACCACGCCGGCGTTCGCTTCTTCTTCCCTGTCCCGGGACCGGGAGCCGCCGCCGTCGGCGATGGTGGAGAGTCGGCGATGGCGTAGGCGTCGGAGCCGGCCACCAACTTGTAGGTGGGCGGGAACGCGATGCGGCCTTCCTCCCACCCGGCGAACACGCGCCCGGCCTTCTGGAACGCCCGCAGCTGGTCCCGCTCCAGCAGCGCCGCCCACTCGTGCCGCTCCACCAGCTCCTGCGTTCCGCCGCCCGCCGCCGCCAGCAGCCGGTAGTTGAGGTCGCCCAGCCATATCACCTTGCTGCACGCAATGCACGTTCCGATATCCCTTTGGTCAGTGATGGACTGAGAACGTGGACGACGTCCGTGAATGCATCCGGAATCCTAGGCCATGGCTTTATCTACTTACTCGTGCTCCAAGATGGTCACCGGCGACTCCGACGCCGCCCTGAACCTCGTCCGCCTCACGATCTCAGCCACGTCGCCGTTACGCCGCGCGCCATCCCCGTCCCTGTCGCCGGACGCGAGGTGCGTGCACACGAAGCACAGCGACGCGCCACCGCGGAAGGAGAGACTGACGGACACGGAGCCTTTATTGCCCATGTAGCCCATGACGCCCCTGCCTACGCACGACGCCCTGACGCCGGTGACGCAGGGGAGGAGGTCGGCGCGGACCCACACGCACAGCAAGATGCCCACCATCTGCTTGCTGGCCGCCAGCCGGTACCCGCCGCCGCGCCGCCGGGCCGCCGGCTCCTCCTCGCTGCTCGACTCCGTGCTCGGCCTGCTGCGGCTGTCGTCCTCCGCCGCCAGCAGGTCCGAGAAGCTCACCCGGCTGGCTTTCTGGACCAGGCGCATGTCCGACGAGCAGGTGGTGGTGGCGTCGGATGCAGGGGCCGTTCAGCGCTTGCCGAATGAGGTCCAGCCACTTGCGCGCCGGGGCCTTGTCCTCGGCGCCGAGCACGTTGCCGGCGTTCAGCGGCACCATCTCCTGGAACCTGCATGTGTTTCCGACATGCATGATCAACCAACGGAATTCATTCAGGCCAACAGGAGTTTTGGAACATTGCAGTTTTCAGACATGGTACGACTTTGACTGTAAAAACAAAACAGGTCAAACCAACTGAAATCATCATGATTAGCTTTCTCTTGCCGTGACACAACATAATTTCTAACCTTCTTCTGTTTATGCTACTACTCTCCAGGTAAGGTATGACACTTGGCAGGAAAAGAAGAAACCAAAACCAATTGAGTGCAAAATACCATGTCCTATGTGCAGTACCAGGAGTGAGTGAGTTGAGTACTACAGCCTACAGCACTCATAGCTTCTGAAAAAGGAAAATGGCAAATGCCGGAGTAACCATCATGATTAGCTTCAGAAACTAGTAACGCAACGTTGAAGTCTATGACAATGACGTACTACTACTGCTCATAATTGCAGGCACTGCCAGCGTGCGGTTTAGTTTAGTGCACTACTTTACACTGAAATCCACACAAAGGGCCTATGAGCGAGTCAGGACACTCCGGTTTCCATGATTACCAAAGAGTGGATTGGAGTGGAGCTTCCTGACAAAGCAGGAATTCATGCCTGGCTCTGTCAGTGTTCAGTAATCGATCGGTAGCAAGTAGCAACCATGCTGTGTTCAGAGTTTCTATGATGAATTGCTTTCTCAAGTTTCAGAGATGATGAATACGCTGCCAACATAATACGTACCCGAGGACGTAGATGTGAGGAGAGGAGGAATCAGGGCCGTCGTCGGTGAGCCAGTCCGAGAGAAGCAGCCCTGCGTGCGGCGCTCGCCCTCCTACGTTCCATGTCCCAACGAACATCCTGAATGAATAACAATGAAGCAGTTACAGCCACTGACCATTCCTTCAATCACACAACACATACAGGATTGGATTATTCACGACGGTCTAGTTTCTAAGAAGAATTGTTCTTTCTCTTGAAGTAATCTAAAAATTATTCTATTCTAGCTGGCTGCATCATTAGGCATATATAGCTACGAGATTATACAATCGTCTACCACTGTAACCGCCGGCTCTAGGACTAACAGACAGGCCACCAGCAAAAAATGAAGGCAAGACACGACACAGGCTACAGGCAGAGGTCGGCAGTCCCAAAGTATTCCCATCACCATCAGCCACTGTTCGTTCAGAAAACATAACATTGACATCCGGCGAGCGAACTCGACGAAATCATCAGCACGATTTGACTTGCGAACATGAGCTGGATCGGTTGAGTCACGGCTGGATGCGTCCATCTTGTCGACATGACATGATATGACAGCAAGAACTCCTCAACAAGCAAACATATAACACCCACAGAAGGAAAACATGCAGAAGGATGTGGTTTTTGTTTGCCCCATGCTGCATGCTCTGAACTTTGTTTGTGATATATAAAATGCTGAGCTGAGGTCGCCTGCAGATTAAAAAAACGACGGTTCCCATGGCGGAGGACGTACGCAAGCCAAGGCGCAGAGAGAAGCGTCCAGCTCAGAAGGCTCGCTCACCTGAGTTGGTTTGGAGGCCGCCACGTCGAGCTCGGCGCCGCCGCGGAGCCATACCGGGGGCGGGGAAGAGGCGGTCGCCGCAGGTCGTCGTCACAGCTCTCCTGCTCCACCAGCCAGCCACCTGGATCGATCGGAGTTCAGGTACAGCAGCAGTCGACGTGCATGGGCAGGAGACAAAACAAGGCCATCAGGAAATAGTATATACACATATACATACAAGAAGGAATCGATGTTACAATTTATTTTTTTTTCAAAAAAAAAAATGTATCTATTTTTCTTGGTACTACTAATAAAGAGAAAGATTGCAACCACTGTACTGTAAAAGCATAGCAGCAGCTAGTACTCTGTAAAGGTGACTGTACTTGCAAGAACAGTGTTGTGTCGTCTCTCTCTTTCATCGCTTGGTTTTTCAACACAGCCAGAGAAGAGAAGGATGCAGATGCTTGGTGAAAAGTCGGTTGCTTTTTTTCAACACAGCGAGAAAGGGTGTTGTGCTTGCTTGGTGAAAAAGTTGCAATGTACAGTTTAGTACTCTACCTGACAGGTCGTCTCTGTCGGAGCAGCTCTTCCTCCTCATCATCGTCGCTCCTCCAAAGCTCGCATCTGGTCAAGAAAGCAAGCACATAGCAGTCTTGTCATTAGAGCAGAGGATGTCAAAGATTGGAGGTTAAAGGAAAACTAAGGGTGTGTTTGATGGTGTAAAGTATCACATCGGATATTCCGGCACACATTTGAAGTATTAAACGTGGACTAATTACAAAATAAATTACAGAATCCGTCTGATAATTAGTTTTTTATTTCGTCTATATTTAATCCTCCATGCATGTGCCGCAACATTTGATGTGACAGTTTTGTAATTTTGAAGTTTGGGATCTAAACACAGCCTGAAACGAAACCCTCATCCTAGAGATGAGAGGATGAAAGGAGGTTTTCAGTAGACTGGGCCCCAGCTTGCCGATGCAGTCGGAGTGGAACTCTGAGTCCTTGAGGTTGAGCCATTTCTTCACCACCGTCTTGGCCTTTGGCCACGACGATGACTGCACGACAGAACAAGAAGAGACTCGGTTAAAAGGCATTCCTTTCCTGCTGACCGACTTTGTTTATATACAGATTATTAGAAAGAAGGAAATGTTCGTCCTCCCGATCGACCAACCTTTGACATTGTCGGATTCCTTGTCCTCATGGCTCCCAGCTGAATTGTTCTCTCCTGTCTTCCGATCCTGTCTGTCAAAAAAGGTCATGTGAGCAGATAGACCGGCCAGAACAAGAATATATATAGTATACAAATACAACAGCAAAGCAGCATGCATAAAGGGAGATAGCTACTGAATCTCAAGTATTGTAAGGTATTGATGAGGATGAGACTGAAGAACGCGAGGAAGCTGCTGGCTGGCTAGTGCGGCTGCGATGCGATGCAGCTGGACGGAGATGGACCTGCCGATCGAACTGGGAGACTAGTAAACTACTAGGCGCAACAGGGAGGAAGTGGAGAAGAGATGGGGAGAAAAATAGGAGCAGAGCGGGCGGTGCACATGCGCCAACAATCGACAGGCAGAGTCGTCATCAGAAATGAAGCATGTATCTGTATCTGAACAGGATCGAAAGAAAAACGGCCGGGGAGAACCAACCAAGCTGATTAGCAAGGCAGAGGTCGTTAGAGTTAGAGAGAGATTGCAAGCTCGATCAGCAGCGTGCACGCGCACGGATATGATGCTGCTCACCGGCCGGAGCAGAGTATTTTTGTGTGTGGAGAATCCGAGGATGGAAGAGAGAAACCATCTGAAACTGCAGTGCGCGCAACAGGGACTGCTGCCTCTGTCTCCATGGCTTCTCTGGGTTCGCCGAGAAAGAAAGGAAAAAAAAAACGGACGGACGGACGGACCTGAACCTGATGACAGTGCAGGAGCATGTAGTACTCACCTTGACAAGAGACCGGCAGCGGCAGGGAGGAGACGCTCTGCGGCGGCGAGAGGGAAACCGCTGCGGAGCGGTTGCTTGCTAGTAGCAGGAGTAGTAACTGAAGACGACGAGAGCAGAGGGGAGGGAGCCGTGGGGCTGGACTCTGCCTTTATAGGTGTGCCGTGCGAGCTGCCCTCCTGGCTCCCCTGCCGTCCACACTGTCACCCTGCTTGTGGGCCCCATCTTGTGACGTGGCAAGTGAAAAATTGTCCCATAAGCTTAAACTGACCCGACCGGACCTACAATGAGAATTCAAACTACCCGACCTACATTGAAAAATACAACTCATCTCCAATAACCCAAAAAACATGGTGTGCTAATAAAAGGCCAAGCACGATTAGCACACATGCTCGACTCAGACCTAGACCTAAAGCACCAATTTAAGGTCGGACTTCACCTACAAGCTACACTCGAGCTTGTAAAGCTTCACTCGCTTCTTTGCAAAGCCTGCAGATTCCGCCTGGCAAAGGATTGGATCTATAGCTACAAATCATGAATGAAGATGAAGCTATGCGATACGTACGACGAGGTGCCACACATGTTCATGCACAAGCGCACGGTTTGTGGGTCTTAGGCAGGGGCGGGAGCCTCATGGAGGGAGGTGATATTGGACTCTTGCCCCCTTTGATCAGTTGATCTAAAACGAAATTTTAGTGCATGCACCCATCCATAAATCTCCAAACTCTCTCCTATCCCATCAATCTCTCTTGAGAAGCTCTTCTGAAAGCAAATTTCAATACCTGTAGCCTATCCATCAGTCTCAAGCTCTCCTATCCTATCAACCTTTTTTTTTTTTTTGCCAGCCAATTAGGAGTGCAAAACGTGGCAGTGGAGATCGATTGCCTACAGCTGGTGCACCTGTGAAACAAGACAGATTCTCAACGATCGATTATTGATTCAACGTTGCAGGAGATTGCTGTACTTAGCCTTGCTTTTCAGTCCTTTACGCTTTCTTTTGTTAGTAGACTTTGTAATAAGGTAGCACATTCTCTAGCAAAAGAAGAAATGTCAGTGTCGCATCGCTCGGAGATGTGGCATGTAACTCCGGCTTGCGTGTATGATCAAATTATGTTCAAGGCTTCGGCCGAATGATAATGGGTGTGTTTAGTTGGTTGAAAAAACACTGTTCGAATCAAAAGTCACTGTAGCACGTTTCGTTTGTTTGTGGTAAATATTATCTTACCATGGCGTAACTAGGCTCAAAAAGAATCGTCTCGTCGTGCACATTCAGCAGGAATAATTGACGAACTGGCAGAGAAGGTGTAAAAGTAGCAGTAAAAGGTGGTGCACATTCAGCAGGAATAATTGACAAACTGGCAGAGAAGGTGCAAAAGTAGCAGCTTTACACCATTTTATCTGCAGCTAATGACAGATTTGCCAAGAAACTTATTAATATTCTAGCTGGACGAAGCTGGACAAAAGGAACTTATCTCATGAAAAAAAAATAGCATCCACACAACGGCATCGCACAGCGACAGCGTGCGGCCAGCGGTAGTTGCATCAGTACTATTTCTTTCTTATCTTTCTATTTTTTAGAAACGATCACATCGACCTGATTTCCTAGGCATATAGTAGTATCTAAAATAAACAGAGAATTAAGGTAGAGCATCATCGGCCTTCATGACCTTTGCATTCAATCATTTATACCACCATTACCATGTCTACACATATATTATTATTAACCCATGATTATGAGAAGGCACTGGAACTATCAAAGAGGCGTTTTACCGAGCAGGTTACGAGCACAAAAGCAATCCTTTTCTTTGAAAAACAGAAACAGCGGTCAAAGGCAGCATGTTAAGAGCAGAAGCAGTAAAGGTTTCGCAACTTCGATCTGCACGGCAAGGGGGAGTGAAAGGGTTGGCGCACCTGGTGGCCCCAAACAGCGGGCAGATGGAAGCCGGATGACGGGGTCAGCGCTGTGTCCGTATCAGTTGTCGTCGAAGAGTCCTTGTGGACGTTGCGGCGCAGCATCGGACGGCAACGGCGGCGAGACGCAGTGGCCACAGACGGCAACGGCGCTGGGGTCGAGCTGGTGCGGCGCAGCGTCGGACGGACGTCGGCGACGGCCGTACCAAGGGCCGCGAGCGGCTTGTCGCAAGGGAGACAAAATATGATGCCAACGTCTTACTATCATTTAGAAAATGAAAAGAGTTATCTTTGTCTTAGCTAGATCTTAAAATATAGTATCGTCGAACTTTAGTGAAGTAGATTATTAAACTTCCTATTTTTAATCTGTCGAACAATGCTTTCTTAGACTGAAATCTTTTCCTTGGACTTGGTTAGAAAAACATAGCAACATTCATGTATTATTATTGTCTAAAGTAAGATGACATAATTAAGGCAGCTTCATCCATTCTTCGAGTGCATTTTTCTCGTTCATTTTTTTTGCTCCTGTTATTACTTGAATACACTGATTATTCTCGATCAAGTTTACATATGTTCCAATGTCTTATTAATTATTCATCAAAATTGATTATTCTTTCATTTTCTATCTCCTGTTGTAACGCCGACTACAAGAAATTGTGGTTGTGTGTTAATTCAATGGAAAATAGTGGCTCTCGTGCACCATTGGTTGACAAGACTAACACCACTAATGGAGGTAAACCAAAATAAAGCATCCTTTTACCCTATTAATTAAATTCAACGTGGTGTTGACATTATTAAATATGAACAAAACTTTCAGATCTGATCAGACAATGCATTTTGACTTTTGGTAACTCCTTTTGGTAACTCACATAGGACAGAGAAAAATGCTTCCATGTTTTGGTAACCACAGTGTCTAGCATGAGGCATGCCTAAAGGAATACTATTATAGGCACATGAGCATCCATGTTTTATCTACTTAATTATTTAAAAAATAAATAAATATGTCTTTGTTGTTCAGGTCTCGATGGATAGTCCAGATGCGGAGGTTGCGATGGAAGAAAAAGGCCATTCAGAAGATATTGTACAAACAGAAAATTCCAATGAATCTGAATGTTTGGCAATATGCATGGATACAGGTCTTACCCATGAAGTTCTATCAGATGACGAGGGCTTCAACACTGATCCAACAGCAGGCGGAGGACTTTCTGAACTCTTACTCCTACAAAATAAACCCAAAACATCTATGTCATCACCGGTTGCCCCAGAAGGTATTGGAATTGTTTTCATTTTTTTTATTGATGGATTATTAACTTACTATAACTCCTAACAATTTATGTATAAACACTTTTCATTTGTAGATATTTTATATTTGCAGCTGACTAATATACCTTTCAGATTATATTTGCACCGAGATGACTTAAAGTTTATTAAGGCAACGAAGCGCATCCCTGCTGACCCGGGGAAGAGCAGGTAGTCGGATAGATGATGTCGTGGTTACGAGGAATTTCATCGACTGCCTTTTGAAGTCGAAGCACATTTGAATGACGCGGTACTATGTAATTCTCTTAATTATACGTAAGTATAAACGTACAAATTTCTAATCACCATTGTGACTTAAATCTGCAGGTCATAAATGCATACATACGCTTATTAAATTACCAAGATCATCTTAAGAAGAGGTCCGATGGTAGGGTCTGCATGGAGAATACTTTTCTATCTGAAATATTGATTAGGGATGGTTTGCAAGGATGCAAGCATCTTAGTAAAGAGATTGAAGAAAGAACCAAGCTGCAAAACAGAGTGCATGAGTACCTGAAACATGACATGGTAAGTGCAATCTCTAAATTATGTTTCATCGTAAGCTTCTATGTCTAAATTCTAATCTTGCATTATTTTAATGGTTCGTATATGCAGGTATTTATTCCATTGAATATAAGAAAGACACACTGGTACCTTGCTGTTGTTAATGCTAAAAAATGTGAAGTACAAGTGCTCGACTCAATTAGTGATGCGCTTGGTCGTAAAGACCTTGAACTGATGGTGAGTGTGATGTCAATATTATCTATATTGAAAATAAAAATATCTTTCAACGTCATACTAACTTGTGAACGTGAACATACTGTATAAATAGCTCAATGGGCTGCAAGCATACATTAACTCTATATCGCCTGGTATCAAACTTGATGATGAGGAAATCAGGTGGACAGACCTCCAGGTTGCTTCCTGGCCCCGAGAGGAAATACGAAGTTGTTGGGGAGCACAAACAGATGGGTACATGCCTAGCATTTTCCCTTTAATCTCCATATGTTGATTCAGCATCCATGAGTCATGATCTACTTTCTCATGTAGATCTTCGTGTGGCCTTTTCATGATAAACTATATGGAGTACTGGTCAGGGGATGTCCTGTCTGACGACGTAACTCAGGTACAACTACCAATGATCCAATCTTGTACTCCTAATAACTTTGTTATGTCTAATAGTATTATATACATATATATTATTACACATGCATTAACAATGAAAATATTGTGCAGAAAAATATGACAGACTTTAGGGAGAAACTGGCTGCTATTTTGCTGTCGTCAGAGCTAAATATACTAAAGGGGTGTCCAATGGTGCCGTGTAAACCTGAACCTGGAAGCGCTTCTGATGTTGTAATCATAGAAGGAACAAACAACACACCAGATTCCACATCTAGCAAGAGGAAGCGGCAACAATCCCCATGCTCTGATGACCAAACAGTCGATGACCTCTGTTTGTTGCTAGACCTACCCTCGGTGGACATGCCAAGGACAAAGGAGGATTTCAAGGATGTCATATGTGATTATATCATGTCTATTAAAGACGATAAGACATTGTTGTAAGCTACTTGTACTCGGTTTATATCAAATCCTTCCTATATCCTTGGCTAATATTTATTATATTTTACAGGACATATTGGGTAAGAAGCTTCAGCCCATACCAAATTGACTTGAGTGTGAAGGATCTTCAAGGACTCATACAAATGGGTACGACAATGTCCAAAAAAATGCTTCAACTTGGGTGTTCGGGTACATGCAATGAATGAAGCAGAAAGGCTTCAAAATACAAAGGATAAGATCGTGACAAACCATTACATGGACTTGCGATTCCATGTGAGTATGCTTAATTTTACTATTATCATATTACAATAATATATGTTATTTTTGTCTTGCTGACCTCCATTTTTTTAGGATTTGCTGAACTATGAACGAACCAATAACACGACTTTGAAGGATGAGGAAAGAAAAAAACTACTTAGTGAAACATTTGCATGTTGGCCTCGTATGCAAAATGATCCCTCTCGCTCTACATTTGTAAGGCTTCTTTTCTTTTCATTTATATTATATATGCTCTAATTTAATGCTACTATACTATAATAATTTTGTAATTCCTATGGTTCTATAGGTCTTTCTCCCATGGTTATGCTTAGAAAACACATATATGCTTTATGTGCTCGACCATGACGATTTAACTATGACTATACTTGATACCACACCACTTCCTGAACGGATGAAAGGCGATATACCATTCAAGAAGTATGCAAAAACAATTATTCAAATGGAGCATTCCTATAGGATGGGTATGCATGCTCAAGGCTCTGGATGGCATAAGAAAAGCATTTTTCATTGGAAAAGTATAATTCCAAATTGCATTCCAATTGATACAGATACGTAAGTTCCTTTGAACCGCCCCATAAAACGATATACTGACTATATTATTTTTCTTGTAATATAATGTATTGCTAACGATTCATTTCTGCTGCAGAAGTTTGTCTGGCTTCCATGTTCTACAACTAATGTCAGCTTGGAATAATGGGCAAATCACACGGATCAACATGGTAAGTGAAACTGCTTTTCTGGTTAATAATTTATTTATATAATGCTATTGATTATACTTTCTGGTTCTATTTTTGACTATGAACAGGATGGCCAAAGAATGCGAAATGACTTGGTGATCAAATTGTTGACATACAAAGGGAATTCAAGAAAAATGTTAATTCCTAAAGAAGTGCAAGATTGTCTTTCGCGTATCGAACACATGAATTGATTATATAGGTTCTTACATTATGTACAGTTTGGCATTGATATTTAAATTTGGTAACAAACATTAGAGTTATATTTTAAATATGTAGCTTTCTTAAAGACTTATGTAATATTATCTTAATGTTTCCATCATCACGCTTGCAGTATAGGTTATTACATTATGGATAATTAAAGTCGATGTTTCATATTTAAATCTTTCTTGCGCTTGTACATATGTTACCATGGTATTTGTGTTCCCGTAAGAACGCACGGGCATTTAACTAGTCAAATGGAAAAAATATCTCACTGGGCTCCATTTGACCGTCCATGCATGTCGTCCCAAGTTGCGCGTACTACGGCAGTTGCCCGCCGATGTACATGCATCATGCATGGTGGTTCCCACAAGACCACAAGCATGTACACGTAAGCAGCTCGCGTTGACTGGTCAGCTGCACGCATGCATGCGTCAGTGGAGGAGCGAGTAGGAGATAGGGAGAGAAAGAAAAAAAAATTTGAGAACAAATGAAAGCATCACGGAAAGAAAGAAAGAAAACAAACAATGCAAAGAAAGCTTAACTAATGTGCTAATGCAAGTAAATCACTTGCTGTTTTTAACTTGGTACTAAGAGCATCTCAAAAATATCCTAAATTTTACTCCTAAAAACATATAGTTTTACAACTCCTAAAAAAGTATTGGAAGGAATAAAGAAGACCATCTCCAAGAGTTCCTAATAATCTACCCCTAAAATAAAAAAAAGATAATTTTACATCAGGGAATCCTATACTATTTCTAAATTATCCTAACCACTTTGATATATTCTTTCTCTTTTGTACATTTGCATCAGTAACCCTTTCCTACTCTTTATTCTTTCCACGCCCTTCCACCTTTAGATACGCACGAACTTTTACGCGGAATGGGGTGACTCTTCCGAAGTTCTAAAAGATTAGGAGGATAAATTAGGAGTTGTTGGAGAGGGATTTTTTCTTATCTTACTAAAAACCAAGGATTAGGAAGGGATTTAGGGCTTGGAGATGCTCTAATCACCCATTGACAGCTAATCACTCAATAATCATCATCGCTAGCTGAGGTCATAACTACATACTAAGTACTAGTAATTGATTAAGTAGGTAGTAGGTACATTAGTGTCCTGGGAATGGATCATGATCCAGCCCTAACCCCGCCTCAGCCCTAAATATTTTAGAAGTGACTTGATCCTAATCCAACTTATATTTTAATAGGTATAATCCGATCCAGTCCTATCCATTTTAAAGTCTATCCTGCTCCAACCCTGGCTCTGTTTAGATCCTTGGGCACGATCCTTTTACAGCGTTCGGGCCTATTCATCTCGTCTGCGCTCGCTGCTTGATGGATTGTGATCCTTGGGCACGATCCTTTTACAGCGTTGGGGCCAGTTCATCTAGTCTACGCTCGCTGCTTGACGGATTGTTCGGGCCGCCGGGCCACGTCCACAAGCATATCGACGTGTCCGTCGTGTAGGGCATTGACTGCTTGCATGCGTTGAGTAAGTACTTATACTTGAGTAGTTACAAACGAATAACAGTGTTTACTTGCTTACAATCACAAATAATATTATGAAATCACTACACCAGTCTACTTAAGTTTTGCATAGAAACTATAATATAGCAAAATAGAAGAACAAAAAAGCCATGCATGCTCGAAGTGTTTCACTCCTAAGCTCCATTTCTGAAACTGCAAAAAAAAAAACAACTAAATAAGAAATTAATATCCACCGGCTAGTATACAATATAAATAAAGGCACACGTTGGCTGGATTTAAAGGCACACTTTTAATTATAAAAATGGCCACTACTGAGTTACAACTTTTACTGTATTAGTAACACTGAAAAGAGACCAGCAAGGCTGTGCAAACGTACACATATTTCTCCATAACGAGAATAGTATTAGTACAATGAACAAGGAGTAAAACCATTCATGTTTGGCAGTTAAATTAACAAGAAAAAAAAACTAAAAATAGAACCATACTGGATGCACCCTGAAAAAGACTGAATGCTTGAACAAGTGCAATTAAAAGATTGAATGCTTGAACAAGTGCAATGAACACTACATTTGCATCCCAACTATGAAATGGAATTTCTCTGAAATAATGCAAACATTAACACTACGGTCTTCTGCTATTTTTTTCTGAACATCAAAGGGGCATAATTACCTGCATACACTATCAATTTATCGGTTAATCACCGTGTTACAATTCTTTAGTAGGATGATCAGTACCAGAGAGTACCAGGGCTTGTTTCTTTGCCCTCACATCTTCAGTATGAAGCTCAAGGAAAGAATGATTCATTCTAAGAATATGGCAGCTGGAAGTATTTGTATTTCAAAAAGGAAATAAGTTCAGAGTAACTGATTGGTAAAGATGGAAGTATTTTTCCGGTAAAAAAAAAGATGGAAGTATTTGCCTACAAATAGAGTGCTCGCTGCAGCTTTTCCAGGCTGCAGGTGTGGCTGCAAACAAGCAACTTAAACCTACTGTAGCTAATACGTGAAAGCATTTCTGAATATAGGTACATTTTACTATTACAGTTCACAATCAAAGAATTGCTGACTACTGAAGCAATTAAATAATGATGGCAGCTTTAGAATGCTGATAGTAAATAATAGGATAGGAAACAACGATATCAGCTAGTAATTGAAAACAACTCATTGAGCCAGGTAGATACAAATACAACTACTCTGCATATTCCAGATGAGTAAACAACAGTACCATTTAGTGAATCTAGCTCCATTGCAACAGTATCATTCAGTAATGGATTTCATAAACAGTACAAACCCGTTAATAAACAGTAATGAATCCTGGGAACAGTACTACCCGTTCTGAAACAGTACGGATCAAATGAATAGCTACAAACCGATAACCCGATACCGCTGTTAGTGTTCATACGGGACCTGATACTGTTCATTGTTTCCCCTTTCTTTTTTCCTCCTCCCCTTTTCTCCTTCCCATGCGGCGTGAGGTCCCACACTAGTTCCTTATTATATCGTAGGATGGCGTAGTAGAAGATCGATCACATATTCACATGCATAAATGGTAGTGCGGCCGTAGTGGTAGCCAGCACACGGCGACTCCAGCCCTGCATGCTTTACTCTTATATGGTTAATGAGTAAATTATCATTCCTGCTTGTAGTATATATTTCTTAGTAAGAGAACAAAGAGAAGATTGATCTGCTGATCTATGCACACTTAGGTTCTTTTGCCGACCTTAATAATAAATACTTAAAGACGTTTCGGCTTTACCTGCGCTAGCACTATTTATATCATTGTATACATGAGTTTTTTTCCTCACTTCTCCTCAAGTGAACTAGAAGCGTTGAAGCTATTCTTTTTACTTCATTGGTATCAACTTCTGGAATTTAAAAAAACGCTCGACCCAATATTAGTGTACCAGTCTCTTGTTTTTTTAGGTTGTATGCTTGTATATGTAGAGGTTGGAGCGGGTTCACAATTATTATATCAACTCGATGTAACAATTGTGAATTAATAAAACCCTTCCTTTATCAAAAGAAAAAGAAGAAGGAAGAAGTTTTCTTGAATTGCGGTCGGTCGAAAAAGACCCTGAAAACAAACTGCTCAAGACTCGCCCCTGCAACACGTATATTGCAGCACATATGTTTCTGTAGATAGTTACACAATGTGTGGCCTTTTCTTGTGCAACCTAGGATTTGAATTCTGGTCGGTACCCTCCGTGCTATTGACTTTTTGTCTACTGTAGCAATTAAGCTAAAGCCGTTGAAACCCTGTCAAATAAAGAGGGATCTTGTGCTCCTCTCGTAAGCAGACCCTACCTAGCCCAAGTTGTTGTGGTTCGCGTGCGGTATGCACACTCTGTAAAAACACACACACACACAAAAAAAATAAAGAGGATCTTAATAATAATAAAACTGATCCTCGTATTTTACCAAGCGCCGCGGCAACCATCCAGGCGTATAATAATATATACACTTACGATGATTACGTGGGTCAATGTTTATCTATCGATAAATATTGGCTGTTGCATTAAAAATAAACTAACGCCGCCCGGGGTGAGGTCATCATCATCAACCACACTTCTCGCTCAGTTTGGAGATATTTTGACCCAAGCAGGCTGGCAATGCAAGCAAGATACTTATTAGAATATGATCAGTACGTATCTTTAGCTCGATCGTCAAGTATAGTAGTAACAAAAGCTTATTATCCACAGTGATCATTTTGCTGCGCCTTTTTTAGCATTTTACATTAGTTGACTCCAGCTAGCTCAAGATATATCTCTCATGCATGCTCGGCGGTTACTGACTTGGTAGTGATGAACTAACATTCGCACTTGGTTCATGGTCATGATAAGATTGTGCAGAGATGTGCATCTGCTTATTAATTTATTTTTCGTTATAGTCGATCGTCGTCGTCTTCTTCAATTCTTCTTCACATGAACATGCACATGTTGTGCATGCAAGTGTTGCTCTGCAGAGAGGTATAAGATCTCATCTCTAGTAGTAGTAAACTAGTAGTAATGAATTGCAAGCACTACATGAGATCTTATAATTCACCAAAAGCTGGCTTAATCTAATTATTGGGGTGCGGGGCGTGGAGGAGGGAGTGGGCATTAGATTCACACTTCAATCAATAAATAAAATAAGGCGAAACTGGAACATAATCTATTCAAGACCATCAATACAACTTTACATATCCATATCGAGGTTGAGCAGGAGTAAGGTTTTTGTCGTTATAACAGTTTCATGAAACACTATGTTTTTCTATGCATACAAAATTTTTACCAGAGAATATGGGCCAATTTATCATATTTGTATATCAAAATTATGTTTCATAAATAAATCTAATGATGTTATATATGACCATAATCTGAGGAAGGCATTTATGCCTCCCTATGTTGGTGTTGGATAATTGGATGACAAGCTATTAAGTGGCTAAAGAAATTTAGTGAGCATCTTATGAGCATATATTAATTAATTAATTAATTAATCCCATGAAGAAGACAAAAGATGTTAGCAACGCTCATAAAGAAAACGGAAGAGGCGTACATGTGGCTAATTATTAGATATATTTATATTCATTTCATTTTTGAAATTAAATATTACAAATATCAAAATATTTTTTGGGCATACTATATCTTATTTAAATAGGTGGCCATTTTTCCATGGCCTCTGTAAATAATCTTAGGGCCAATGGGAGAAGCCCACCTCTAAAAAAAAATCAACTTACAGAGGCGACCTATTAAGACATATCTATGGTAAAGATATTTTTCATGGCATGGGGATGATGCCTCAGTGGGTCATCTCTAGCCTGGTGGTAAATTAAAGATATCTTTCGTGGTATGCCCGCGCATGAGGATTGTTCCACCAGGTTTGTCCTATATAAAATCCCTCCCTCTTTGGTTCTTCCTCTTATCCTGCCATGGCAAGTGGCTGGTTAGTCTGGTTGAGGCGGACACTGATTGGATCTTGCACAAGCGAAGGACATTGGCGGTTGATGTGGAACCAGTGACCACGACATACGTGACCTTTCTTTTTGTTTTTTACGATGATTTTCAGAGGCGAACATAAACACCAACCTCTGTAAATACAAACAACATAGTCGTCTGTATGGCTGCCCTTGTATATCTTTTCATTTTTATTAGAGGTGTTGCTCGCATCTACAAATTCATTTTGCCCATCTCTTTAAACAGGTACGGTAGTAGTGTATATGTATATGACCTACTACTACTATCAAGGTTGGACGCATATAGATCAAATGAAAACTTGAGTATCCCAAAACTGTGTTCTGTTGTTTTTACTTGGCAATGCCTAGTTTTGAGATTCAGGGTGTGAATATCCCCTAACCTTTTATTTATTTCTTCCCCTCTCCCTCTTAAAGCTTCTTTTTAGCAACAATTGAAAACTGGGGGTGAAGGATTGCAAGCTAATAAACAGTACACTTTCTCTTTAATCTCCATAGGTCGTTTTGGGTGAATCTATAAAATCTAGGTGGGGGTTGCTCTCTCCCCGCACGTTGACAATGAAACAACAACAGCAACAAACTGTAAGCTTTCTCAAATGCCATACATTTGTGAACACAAGGACTAGAATAATGAAGTTATTAATAGATCATTGTACCATACTGACATTTGAAATGTCAATTATCACTGAGTAAAGGCTTTGCAAAATATTAAAAATATGAAAAGAATACATATGAGTGACTGAAGTGAGCACTACCCATCATGCTATCTTTGAGTGGACACCAGTGTTAGAAGCAACCAAGCATGCATAAACAATTAGCACTAACAAGCTAAGGCATAGGCAGTACTGATTGGCTGATTAAGATATATACCTAGGATTAATAATTAATAAGCTCTGTGCTAATCACTGGTGGGCTCATATCCTCACATGCTAATCAACTTTTGTGATGTCGACTTCCTCTTGTATATATAGGATATCTTGTGTTGTGTCTTTTGTATTGAGGAAGAAGAAGCATCTATGCAGCTCGCTTGCTTGCAAGCTCAAGGCAAGGATCGATGATCAGCTGGGATCGATAGGTTAATATTTTTGCATGACACACGCGGGCGGTGCTAAATAACAATTGTGTGAGTTTTTTTTTTACCTCTACTTTATTGTAGCTACTCACATCTTCAGTAAACCACTTTGCATATGGGTGCGTACTCATTTATTCATTTGAGTATGTTTATATGATTATTTTAAGATGTTTTATAAATCATAATAAAAAATAATAAGGCCAGTTTGGCAGGGTTCTAGTTTCTCCTAAAATGGATCCGGCTGCTTTTGTGGAGCAGTTTCTGTCATGTGCCAGGAGATAGGCCTGGGATGACCGCCCCAAGAGGCCCGCGCGCCGCCGGCGCGCGCCCAGGCCGTCTTGTGGCTGCCGCTGCGCCGCCGCCAGCGCCGCCATCCCGCGGCTTCTTCGGTAATTAAAGTAATAAATAAAGTCGAGCTTGGTTAGGATTATCTTTAGGCGATTTGGTGTGCAAAAGATATTCCAACTCTATAAGGAAATCTCTTATTAGGAAATCAATAGGATTGCTTGTAAAAGGATTCCAATCTATAAGGAAACCTTTAGAGATTGCCTAGATTACAAGTCTCATAGGAGGGCCATATAAATAGGGAGCATGTAATCTCTTTGGGGCAAGCAATAAAGATCAATTTTCCCTTCCTCTACCCTAGCCGCCGCCGCCTCTCCTTGCCGCCCAAGCGCCGCCCGCCTGCCGCGCCGCCCGCCGCCGGGCCACCACCCTCGCCGGCCCGGCTGGCCACGTGTCACGCCGCCCTTGCCTTGCGGTTTGTGATACTGGTATCCGAGGCCACCGATCCACCCCACCACCATGGACGCCGACTCGAAGAAGGCTGCTGATCGACCTCGCCAAGCGGTTCAACACCATCACCACCCTCCTCGACACGCTCGCCGACCAAGTCTCCATCCTCTCTGGTACCGATCCGGTGGAGGAACGCAATCGCAAGGTCCTCCTCGATCTTGAGAAGGACATGAAGACGTGCATGGAAGAGTCCGCACGCCTTCATCAAGGGCTACAAGGAGAAAGCCAAGACAACCGTCGAACCACGATGGCCGCCGAGATGGAGAAGAGGCTGACCTCCATCCTCGGTGCTTGTGCAGCGCCGCGGTAGCGACGACGACGGCGATGACGGGCGCCAACCGCGCCACCCTTCCCCCCCCCCGGAGCACTTTCCGACCTCGCCCCCGCCTTGCACAAGCTGTCCTTCCCGACGCGACGACCGCAAGGATGATCCCCTCCCCATGGCTCAACCGCCGCGAGCAATTCTTCGAGGGGGTCAAGGTACGCCCGACCACGAGATGTGTGTCCGTGCGCTTCTTACCACCTTACAGAGGAGCACGGCGAAAGTGGTACATGTGCCTATCCCGGGAGAAGGCGGTGGCAGATTGGGCATGCTTCTCGCCCGAAGACGTCAACGAAGCGCCGGCCCGGCGACGGCGCAACCCGGCGGGCGACCGGCATCGCCGCGCAAAACGGCACCGCCGATGAGTACAACGGCGGTTCCTCGCGCACGTCGTCAGCGCGCGCCGGCAACTCGATGACCAGCCGGGAAAAGTCAACATCTACACAGGGGATCCGGGCGAACGGCGAAGGACATGGAGACGGCCATGTCTCTCGCCAGGGCGTACGAACGACGATCGCCATCCTCTACAACTCCGGCAAGACGACGCAGCAGAGGAACCGGGCGGCCGCGCCTCAGTGTGACCGCGGGCACCCTCGGCACCGACATCAAAAACGTCGGCAACATCGACCGCCATTCAAGCGGCGACTCCGGAGGAGATGGCCGAAGCGACGCAAAGGCGGGCTTGTGCTTCAACCGTGATGAGCCCTTCTCAAGGGGTCATAAGTGCAAGCACCTCTTCGACATCACCTCTTCAACAACTTCGATGACGATGACAAGGGCGACATTGCCCAGGGAGGGTGCCGCCCACCCGCCGGCGCCATCGTCGGTCCTATTCGGGGATCCCAACTCCCGGTACGTGGTGTCCACTCCCTCTACCTCGTCGGCATGATTTCAGCAATCGACGCCGGCATCGTCGTCGACCGGGCGCTCACGCACAACTACGTCGACCCTCGGCGTGGTGGCAACGGTGGCCTTTCCACGCGACACCGCGGCCCGGTGCGTGTGACCATCACGGCCGCACGGGCGCCACCTCGACCGCCAGGCGGCAACCTATGTTGTTCAAGTCCGCGCCGGCGCCGACACGTTCGACATCGACGCCTCGTGTTGCACGTCGGTAACGACATCGACGTCATCCCTCGGTATGCCTTGGTCGGGCGATCAAGGCAAGGTGACTTGGGACTTCGCTCCAACGAGCCGGAGTACTACCGTGGGACAAGCGACGACGTTCTGCGCAGCCCCCTCCCCGCGGCCGCACCGGGGGACCAAGGCCTGGGCCGCTGCGGTCGCGGCCACCGCCGCCAAGATCCTGCGGCGCCGCCCGCGCCTCGGCAAGCCCCGGGCGCGCGCCGACCCTTGACCTCGACGACATCCACCGTCGCCTTAAATGACAGCCCGACGGCGACACTAGAGGAATAGCACCTTCGGCGGATCGCCCTCGACGTCACCATGGGCACCGCAGCTCCGGCTTGGATGCTGGAGGACGGCTTCCTCCTCTTCGACGGCCGCTTCTACCTCCCAGCATCCTCTCCACTGCTGCCGGATTTGCTGGACGCCCTGCTTCAAGGAGGAGTTCGCAGGACGAACTACCTCGCCTTGGGTGCCTATACGGCGCCCCGACGTCTTCAGCACCGACGGCGATCCTCCTCAGCGGGATGTGGCCACGCCGCCACCACGTAGGCGCTGCCCGCGTCGTCTTCCTCTACAACTTGGACCGCCAGTTCTTCAGCGTCGACAACGTCTACATCAACTACGACGCCGAACGGGAGACACATCAGCTCTCCCCCAGCTTGTTCGACATCGGCTCCTTCATGTACGGTACGATGCTGAACCTAGCTGCCTCGCCCACGACATGTCGCGACGTCACCATATGGCGTCTCATGCCGCTCTACATCACGCCTCCTCCCCACGACCGCTTCATGTTCTTGGAGAGCCCTCCTCGAGATGCGCTACATCAGCACCTCCTGGCCGGCATCCCAAGGGACACCCTGCTGGCAGCCCGTCGTCAGACTACGACACCGCAAGGACGTGCGGTGCATCAGTACATCTACCATGGCTATATCGGCAACCTCCACTACCTCATGGAGTTCGCACCCATTCGCACCAGGGAGAACATGATCCTCAACAACCTAGTGAATGGCCCGACTCGCTTCTACGTGGAGCTCATCATGCCGTACCCCCGATCTTCCTCCGTGTGTCACCGAATGGACCTTCATCCAAAGGCGGGAGGACGCCGGTCGGCCGAGAAGGGGGGGGAGAGATGTCATGTGCCGGAGAGATAGGGCCCGTGACGACCGGCCCAAGAGGCCCGCGCCGCCATCCCACGACTTCTTCGGTAATTAAAGTAATAAATAAAGTCGAGTTTGGTTAGGATTATCTTTAGGCGATTTGGTGTGCAAGAGATATTCCAACTCTATAAGGAAATCTTTTATTAGGAAATAAATAGGATTGCTTGTAAAAGGATTCCAATCTATAAGAAAACCTTTAGAGATTGCCTAGATTATAAGTTCCATAGGAGGGCCATATAAATAGGGAGCATGTAATCTCTTTGGGGCAAGCAATAAAGATTAATTTTCCCTTCCTCTACCCTAGCCCGCCGCCCCTCCCCCTCGCCGCTGCCGTCGCCAGCGCCGCCCCAAGGCCGCCGTGCCACCCTCGCCGCCCGGCGTGCGTGTCACGCCGCCCCTTGCCTTGCGGTTTGTGACAGTTTCATTGGTAGAGTTGAAGCTCAAATTGTTTTGGAAATGTATGGTAAAAACAGGTTCAATGGCAGCTCTATAATAATTTATGTTAAGTTAGTGAGGAGGAGCTGAGAGAAGCTATATTTTCATAGCTCTAGCTCCTCCAAGTTCCTTGAAAGGAGGCGTTTTTAATGACTGTTTGACACGCGGCTCCTGGCAAGAGCTGCAAGAAGTCGGAGCCATGCCCAAAAAGGGCAATTGCTATGCTAAAAAAAAAAAACATAGCCACATTTTTAGTATAGTATATCTTATAATACGATTGTATAACACTATATAGAATAAGTCTAACTTTATATCCTATGTATATACTTGATGTATACTTGACCTACATAAAAGCTCAGATGGTTTGGTATTGATCACATACTCCGGCTACATCATAGCAGCAAAAATGATTTTTTCGTAAGGCTAATCTGTGGCCAGTCATAGAATAAAACTTATTATGTATAGCCATCTACTATAATGTTTATACTATTTTTTTAAGATTACACAGTACAACGCAGACGCTCAACACGCATGCACACTACACGTACGCAAACCCTGCCCTATGAGCACCTTCGAAGGACTAAGCTGGCAGATCTTGATGAAATAAATAAATATTTATCATTTATGATACATGTGTTGCTAATTGCTATACGTAACTTATAATGATACTTATGATAATGTTATACTAAGCTCGTAAATAAATTAATATACATTCAAAATAGCCATAAAACAAATTATTTTATATTGCCGACAATATGGAGTTATACAATACACCACACACCTGGTGAGATGAGCTCGAGTGTCCCGTCTCTACTCCCGTCGTCTCTGCTTGGTAGCTGGCCGTATTTGCATGCGCTTTTTTCAGTGTTGCATGCTCCCTCTCACTCCTGTCGTCCATGCATGCTGGGATCAGAGGAAGACACGATATATATATTTAATTTGTGGCAGCGAAACAACAAGGACGAGATCGGGATTAGTTGGACGATTTCGATCTCCTTGCTGTGCCCACCTGGAACATATAAAAACGCATCAGATGCGCATGCATGCATGTGTTCTCTCTGCAGGAGGATCATGCATCATGCACAACAGAGGTAAGCTCGCTCGCTCGTTGTAGTACGTGCGACCATGTGTGTACTGCTGCAAAGAATCAGTTTTGAGTGCATGCATATTGATAGGTAAATATCACTCAGGTGGTTTTGTGTATTTAATTTACTTGGAAATGAAATCTGTATATATCATAACTAACAACTGAGTAATCTATGGACAATCATCAATTACGCCATGTTTGGATTATTTGGTTGGCATTAATCCATGTGTGTTGGGTTGATTAGGATGTAATTTAGTTTAATTAAAATTCCACTCCAATTCACTCTAACACATATACGGATTGATGCCAAACAGAATACATCTAAAGAAGGTCTTAATATTTTAAAAAACAATAAAGTATGTGATCATACTAAATCTACCTTTCTCCACCTTATTTTCAAAAAAAAAAACACTGTTGCCGCGGGGAAATTGCATTGAATTTCTTTGAGGAAAGGAGGGATTTTTTTTTTTTTGACAACAGGAGGGAAATTACATGGGCCAAACCGGCCTTCATCTCTTGTTCGGCCCTCCTATCACACAGTGGGCCGTCCGGTTTGCGTCGCATGCGTTTCCGTGGCGTGGACTCTGGCTGGGCCGGCTCACTTTCCCCTGCCGTTGATGACACGACGACCGTTTCGTCTGCGTCAAGCAAATTGAAACGTCAATCGTCATATCCCGCGGTCGGCGACAATCACCACAACAGTCAGGCCGGCATTTCGCCGGTCGTCAGGGGCAGCCACGAGAATGCCGCCGCCGCCGGTGTGTGCTGCTGTTCTGGACAGGACAGCCAACAAAATACTGAAAGAAGCGCCGTGTATCTCCGACTCAGCTAGTAATGCTACCTAAACAAACAAACACGTTTGGTCCATCCGTGACAAATTTCATGGTAACAGGATCAGGAGACTGAAGCCAGAAAATAACCCTATCCTGTAAAACCAATCTTCAAACAACTTCAAACCATCTGCCTAATGTGCCATGTTCCACAATCACACTGACCTGTTTCGTATCCTACCAGTATATAATCTTTAAGTATTTATGCAGAAACACACAATTTGTTCTCAATTCCCATCTGCTTTATCAGTCAACACATAAACACTACAACTTCAACACTGATGCTACACAATGCAAATCCGCCAGAGTTAAAATGTTATATGCATCTACCAGATAACCAGAAGAGGGAGTATTTGTATTTCTATACTACCTGATCACAGCACCTCAGAGGACAAAACTATCATTATAACATATTTGACTTGTCATACCAGATGGAAAGAACACGGATACGACTAAGCTCAAGCGACCATACCAGTGCCCTGCTAATCATCAAACACCTCCAGAACACACAATTTTGATTACCTCCTGTTTCTTCACAATAATCCAGGCAAGAACTACCTTGAGGTCTACTTTACTGATACACAGCAGTACAGCACCGTCAACAGACTTCACTTGCCACTTGATAGATCAGCCTTTGTACACTACTCCCTCTGTCCCAAAATAAGTGTCATTCTCGCCTCCCGAGAAATCAACGTTTTCAAAATGTCGGCAATTATATATTTAAATATATAAATATTTATGCTAAGTAATTAGTATCATCGAAAAGATCTTTAAATCTAGTTTTTTAACAAATTTATTTGAAGATTTAAACGTTGCCGCGTATTTTCTACAAACGTAGTCAAAGTTGAGAAAGTTTGACTGCACGCTTCCCATAACGTCATTCTTTTTGGGACGGAGGGAGTATTGTTAAACATCATAGCTTTACTCAATTAATACCACTAGCAAGGACAACAAGATATCAAACAATCAGCATTTCAGATCAAGTGTAAACCAAATGAATCAGTACCCATTCATCATTTGTTCTGTCAAAGATTGATATTGAAAGGGCTTCCCACAATGGGAGACAGACCATCAATACTACTTGTAGCGATAAGTTTAAACTTTAAACCCATTGTTATGAAATCAACTGTTAGAAACAGTGAAACCATTGATGATGCAAATATTACCTACGGTAGTAGTATTATCATGAAAAAAAAAGTGTGAAGTGTGAACACTTGGCCAAACATAGGTGATGATCCATACCCTTTCCCAATATGCTTAAACCTTCATCAAATCAAAACACTCTAACAATGAATTAATAGCAGCAATCAGTTCATGCCTAATTCAACAAGGAACACCTGGACCTGTCAGATGCTTGTTAATTCTAACTTCTAGGTTTATAAATCAACCAACAACATGTTGGAATAACCTCATAATGAATATAACTGGATTTATTTGGATCTCAGAACTACAAATCCAAACAGACCCTGAATAGAATCCCGCACACACACTAGCATCATGTCGAATATAACTACTTGTGATGTTGTACAAATGTAGAATAACCTATGTTCCTTGTCAGCAGGGAATCATTCAAAGCAATACATATTCTCCCTAATACGAGCAAGCAAGTTACAAGTCATATACAACAGCCGAAAAACGAAGCTATAATCTGAGCACAAGAGCTTGCTGGGGTAAAAAACACAGACAAATTAAAGGAGCACGCAGCATGCTGTAGAATTATGGTGATGGTTGCAGGCTAGCAGCTAAAGTGATAGGTGAAGCAATGACCTAATTACCAGAACAGGCAAACAAACAATCAAACAACAATCAAACTCTCCCTCCAGTTAGGAAATACTAAAACCATGTACCTGGCAAGAGCAGAAAGTAATTAATGGAGCAACAGACACCGGGGCACATCTACGTTAGGAAGATGCACATGTAATACCTAGTGTGATAGCAAACACAGGCAGAATTAGAAGAAACTAGGCATAATTATTCCATTCCTTGCATCATCAGGCAGTAATAATTCTCAAGGTAAGGAAAGTAGAAAATATAACAGAAAGGGCACCATTAAGTTGACTGACATGTAGGGTTTCCATCTGCAGATCTAGCTGAGATCTAACTCGAGAAAGTAAGGATCAAGCAAACGCTAGGCAACAACAACAAGCTCGCCATACATAATTCATTCACCACCCAAAAACCGTCTGATCTGGTACTGTGATCCGATCCGATCCGATGTGTGGATGGATCGGATCAGGCTGAGGCCGCGGCGGTGCGGGAGCGGTAGAGCTTGCCGAAGATGTGGAGCGCGGTGACGAACCCGATGAAGCAGAGCGACATGACGAGCACCATGGTCGGGGAGAGGCGGAGCCCGGGGGCCTCGTCGGTGTAGAAGCGGAGCATGTTGCTCCCGCCTCCGCCCGAGAAGCCTCCTCCCCGGCGGACGAGGTGGCGCGGCGGCGACGCATCCCGGCGGCAGCAGCGGCCGTGCCGCGCGGGCCGACGGTGGCTGGGCGCGCGCCCGCGCCGCGCCGCCGCCGACGGAGGACTGCGACTGCGAGGAGGAGCGCGCCATGGGTGGGTGGCTGGTTGGTTGGCTGACGGCCGGATCTGTGGCGCGAGGTGGTGGGTGAGGGAGAAGTCGCAAGGGATCTGCTCCTTCCCGCAGCTGGGCTTGGCTTCGTCGGAGTCGGAAGGAGTCGCCGAGTCGGGAGGGGAGGGGATAAGCTCTCTCTGCTCGGGGGGTGGGGTCGGGGGTAGGCGCCGTGCCCGTGCCACTGCTCTGCTTGTTAGGCCGTATCCAGCGTGTCGGCCCACGTACTCATAAATGGCAAAACGCAGCCCACGACTCCCAAATTGTCTTGTGCTCTCGCTGCAGCTTTTATGGCAAAAAATCTACGGCTGTGGCTGTAAAAGAGCACAGTTTTTTTTTTTTTTTTTTTGGGGGGTGGTGGGGGTGTGGGGGTGGGGGATTTCAATTCAATTGTAGCCAGTATATTGAGCCACAGCAAAGGTTTTTTTTTTTTTTTTTGAGTTTACACAGTACAACGCAAGTGGATCTGCTCATAGCTTCATTAGCGACGAGACTCGACCTCGGTCCTTTGATGCCCAAGTCGTCGCTTGCCTTCACCCTCGCTTGGTCATTCGGAACCCTTTTCATGTTATCTTCACCCTCTCAAGGCATCCCAAGTCACGCTGTGATGATCAGCACTAAGCATATAGATTCATATAGTGATGATTACCATCTTCATCTTAGTGCGTGTTAGGCGAGCTCCAGATGAAAAAAAAACCCAGCTCCGGTCCGTATTTTTTCACCAAACGGTTTTATTCCAACAACTCCACCGAGTATCTAAAAAAAAAATGGTGGAGCATCAAGGGGTACTCCACGAAATCGGTTTTTGTGAAGTTGGGAAAAATTACCCAAAGACCGCCAATCGATTAGTGAAAAATGATCGGTTCAATTTATTTCTCTCTCTTCCTCGCATAGTTTCCCCGCGACGCCCACACCTCTTTTCTCCCACACCACGAGCGCCGCCTCCCTCAACCATGAGCGCCGCCCCTCCCCGACCCACGAGTGCCGCCTCGGCCCGGCCACTAGCGCCGCCCTCCCACGGCCCGCGCCCCCCCCCGGCCACGAGCCCCCTCCCACGTCGCCCTGCTATGTTATTTTTTCCTTTTTTTCTTCTAACATGCGGGCCCTACATGCTAGTGACATGGGAAAAAATGAAGCTATGATAAATCTCATGTCTCATATAATCTTGATAAATGTGCATGCCTTCATATGATACAAAGATATCCCACAAAATATATGCCATTTCATCAATTCTATGTGCATTGTTGTCTTCTATTTGAACAATATTATGAACTTCACAACAACACATCATTTTGCATTTCCTTTCAAATTATTATGGCATATCATCTAGTTTGTCTTCTTATTGAAGCTTTGATACAATTTAATTATACAAAAATATCTCAAGTGTATATATCAAATCCCTATTCCTTGTTAGACCTTTAATCTTTTTTTACGGTAAAGGACTATGGGGATGTCCCCGCAATATCATAAAATTCTCATTAATAAAGGAGAAATGTTCATACTTACCTGTTAACTAAAAGCATCAAGACAAAACCAACAGGATGAGCTTGGATCGTCCTTGAATTTAACCGTCTGAAGAAGACATTAATTGACTCTTAAAATTGGAAAACCAGACGAGGCGCTGGATATCTCTATTGAAGACTTTGCCATTTCTTAATTTACGCTATAATTAAGCACCGCTTCAGTGAAGAAGCGGATGTTGTGAGTTGATCAGGGCTTCGCAAGCACTACAAGAAATAGTGCTTTACATGACGTTTATTGGTGACGTTCTAAACAACCATCATAGAATTGTATTGTCTGTGACGATTCAGTCATGAGGTGATATATCTATGATGGGTGGTTTAGTTATTGTCCGGGTTGGACATCCCAGATCATATTTCTTTCTAATCGATGCAACTTAAGTATTGGATATGCAATATGCAGTCAAGACCGGAACCCTCGCATATAATAGCATTGGATTATAGCTCAAGATTAAAGGCATTTGCAACTAATGGCGCTTATAAATTTTGATAGCCCGATGGTAAGCTCCTTGATATTGTGATCGTGCGGTCGCTTTTTCCATTCCCCCTTGATGGCTTTTTTTTTTTTTATTTTCAATTTTTTTAATATATATTTTCCTTTTTATGTTGCCTTTAAAAATAATTATATGTAATATCGTATATAATATACGTACATGAGTTGGCCTCCTCTTTATTGCTCGTGAGAACTTTTATATTTCCCATCTAATGCTTCCTTTATTTTTTTTTAAGGTTATGCTCCGTTTTTAGCAACAAAAATAATTGTATGCGATACGTATGTACATTTATGACTTAGCCTCCTCTTATTGCTCTTGAAAACAATTATCGGTAGACTGCCGAACAGCAGCATGACCCAGCAGCCCACCAAAGCCCATAATCAACTTCAGTATATAACCTTTTGTGAAACCTAAGTCCAGCACATCCTCCTCCTCCGCTCCTGCAGCCGCCACCCAACTCCCACATCTCTTCGTCCTCTACATCGCGAGTCTTGACTCTTGAGCGCGGTGCCCGGCGTTGCAGGACCATGCCCGGCGTTGCAGGACCACCGGCCGACTCATAGCCCCTCTTCTCCACGACGTGCTGCACGGGACGGCGGCCTCCCCTCCCGCCCGCTCAGATCCGGCGACCTTCCCCCGCTCCGCTCAGATCCGGCGACCTCCCTCCCGCTCCGCTCAGATCCGGCGACCTTCCCCCGCTCCGCTCAGATCCGGCGACCTCCCTCCCTCTCCACTCAGATCCGGCGCGGCGCAGGTACGGCTCCCTTCCTCCCCTGTGTTGTTTTTCTCTCCTCTCCATCTCACTCACCCTCTCTTAATATGTCAGGACGGTGCGTCCGGCCAGAGCAGCGGCAGTAGTTTCGGAGGAGGAGCAGCGGCGTTTGGTTGGTTCGGAGGAGGAGCGGCAGCAACGCGAAGGAGCTCGGCGTGGACCACTGACGTGTTCGAGCAAGTCATTTGAGTTGTACCGAGAAATCGACATCTCACTATTGTAGCTACTTTAGTGTACCTTGGTTATTGCATCAGTACTTCCTGTTAAAATTTGTACAGAAATAAATGTTGATGTTTCATGGAAAAAGATGAGCAATGTTTTCTAGCAATGTTGTGATATTTGGCAAATTTGTGATATATATAGAAACTAATTTGTAGCAATCTTGTGGATTTTTGGCATTAATTTGTGACGTTCTTTTGGTCACTATGGTGTGGATTTGGGCTTGGATATGGGCTGGAAATAGGAGACGAGCAACTAATTCATGACAGACACAAATGTCAATCTGTGACGGCATAATTTGGTTTAGCAAATCTATGACGTGAGATACATGACAGATTTTTCGATCGTCATGGGAAGTTAACTGTGACAGATTTTTGACTGTTTATGACCAAATTGATCGTCATGTAAAGCACCATTTCTTGTAGTGAAGGCTATTCAGAATTGGCGATCCATTCCACGTGATGCCTCCAACAGTCCTGTGCAAATGAGTAGTTGAAGAACACGTGATCTATTGTCTCCAAGTCGCCAGTGAGACACATCACACGAGGTGCGTTGCACATTCAGATGCCTTCTTTTCGCCTACTCACTCTTTGCGAAAACTAACTTTTATTCTCGAGGGTAAAAACGCGGTTACTTCTGGCTAGGAATACGGACCTTTACTCCCGGTTCGACTCCCCGGTGGGAGTAAAAGGCCATGCACGGTGATAGCGCCCCACGCCCACGACTTCTATTCTGGGTCGTGGGACAAAGCTGGAGTAAAGGTTCGTTTCTCCAAAGGGAATAAACCTTTACTCCCTTGTGTGAACCCAACCGGGAGTAAAAGCTCCACATTTATTCCCCGTTCGTGTTCCTAACAGGGAATAATATCCACGCCTATATGTACCATCCGCAACGTTTGAATTTTCGGTAGTTTTTCTTCACCAAATCTCTAGACAACACCCTTTACTCCGGATTTTTCATTCAAACCGGGAATAAAGGTTCGCCAACTTCACTTCCCCTCATTTTTTTTATCGTTCATTTCATATTTTTGCAATTTATATAAATATAGTCATTTCTTTAAATTTCTTTTGTTTTAGAAAAAATGAGGAATTTACATTGATTTACCAAATTGTGTAATTCATGATTTAGTAGTCTAAATTAGGAATCAACTTAATTGGTTACATGTGTAGGCAACATGGCATGGTATGTAGTGCAATGTTGGTCACATGCTCGGGATTTATCGAACTGGCGGTGCCATGCTCGGTTCCATAGCTACCACGAAAATTGTTATAAAAAAATACAACACGAAAACTGAAGCTTTGGCGGCCTACCATGGTGTAAATATTCCAAATAACAATGACCAAGGTCCGCAATGGAGATTCAAGAGATGCCACCGGAAATATCACTTTCTTAGGATCATTGCTTCGTGACCCGGATCTTAGAGCCTTCGGGCGAGTTCTACTTCAATCCCGAAGACAAATGGCGCCCAAAGGATCCTCGAGCACCTGTGTAATCGGGACATGTAATGACATCTTAATATGTAGATCGAGACATGTATGAACACCTTAATATATATATTTGTGCCTGAACATTAATGTGTAATATATGTGTACATTAATTATATATATGTGCGGGTTAACATATGTATATATTACTTCTATTCCCCAACCGATTAGGAATTATGCATTATTCCCCAACCGATTAGGAATTAAAATGAAATTTAGAATTTAAATGAAATCAGGAATTGAAATCAAAAGAGAAAAAAACTTTACTCTCGGTTGAAGGTACCAACCGGGAATAAAACCCCTACCTCTATTCCCGGCTCGGTTAGCTCTATTCCCCAACTCATATTCCCGGTTTTACAACCGAGAATAAAAGGCCCAACCGAGCCAGGAATAGAGGTCCACCCTGTACTTAGTGACTTTATGTATAATATATATACACAAGAGGGAGTAGTATTTTCTGTATAACACAGTACAAGGATAAAGGACAGTAGTACGTACAGTAGTAGTTTACATTGTGGTCGCCTACTTTTTGTTCTTTTCGCATGGTGCAATTGATGACGGTGATATCAATGGAGCTACTCTCCCCGTAATTTCCATGCTTGATGCATTGGTTTGGCCGTCACTTTAAAATTATCTCCTAACAATATATATCCACCGCAAGCTAGTCCCAGCACACTAATACTGTATGCAAAATCCTGTTGGGTTTTGGCGGAGCCGAGAGTCACATATTTGCCACCCCAGCTGCCCTGGCCACCACACCACCGAGATCGACCTGCCCCTGAGTGCCTTCTATGGGTGAGCTCCAGTTCACAGTGGTTGCAGCTGCGGTCGTAGCGGCAGCTGCTATCGCCGTGTCGTCACAGACGACGTTGTTGGCAGCGGCGGCGGCGATAGGGCTGGGGACTTGCAGGACCCAGTGCGGGGACGTGAGTGTCCCCTTCCCGTTCGGTCTGAGTCCTGGGTGCCACCTGCCGGGGTTCGACCTCACCTGCAACACCAGCTACACGCCGCCGCGGCTGTTCATCGGCAACGGCACGCTCCAGGTGACTGAAATCTCCCTCGACAACTCCACTGTGCGCGTCCTTGGCCCAGACATACAGGCATACGTGCAACGTAGCGTGCCGTTGCCAGGAGTGAACACCCTGACCACCTGGGGCTCATGGGGCGTTGGACCGTGGGGGCTACCCGAAGCTAGCCCCTACGCCCTGTCGGTATCGCAAAACGCGTTCCAACTATCGGGCTGCGACTTGCTCGCCGAGCTTGTGTTGCCGGTGGACGAGGGCAGGGGCATGCCAGTTCGAGGCATCAGCAGCTGTGGTTCGGTCTGCAATGACGGATTCCCAACTGACATGTACACGTGCCTCTCACATGCGTTTAGCAACCGCAGCGTCGAGTGCCACAAGTGCTCTGGCATGGGCTGTTGCAAGGCACCCATCCCTGTGGCTTGCGATTCTTATCATGTCATTGTGAAGGCCTACGCCATTAATGACAGTTCTAACGCCGTCTCCAACTACTCGGTGCTCATCGCCGAGGAAGGGTGGTTGGATCACCAAAACCTTAAGGACTTGCTTGGCGTGGTCGATAAGACGGGGATTCCTGTGGTGCTTGCATGGGCCATCGTCGTTGGATCCGACGACGCTTTGCAAGGGCCAAGTGATCAGACGTGCTCTCAAGACGGCCTTACTGTTGGGTGCCACAGCAGTTTCAGCTCCTGCACAAGCCTCACCCGTCAAAACTGTGACTACAGTACCGGCAGCCACACCAAAGCCTACATCTGCAAATGCTGGCAAAGGATACCAAGGGAATCCCTACCTTCACGATGGATGCCAAGGTACCTATACACGCGTAAGCACGCGTTTTCTTTAATTTATATATGCACACATCATGCAGTATTGTAGAGCATCCTTCTTATATACCTATTGTAATATATCTACTTTTCCCCCCCTTATACTAGATATCGATGAATGTGCACTTCGAAAGTGCTATGGTCCTTGTACTAATTTGCCTGGCACGTACATATGTTCATGCCCACCTGGAACCACGGGTGATCCAACCATACCAAATGGTTGTGCAAAATTACATACAGGTAATCCTAGCTAACTACTTGCTCTCTATATCCAATGAATTTATGCTCAATTCTCTTATGCAAAAAACAACATTGTTATAAATATTTAAAAAGAATATTGCGAGTATAACACATGCTTGCACCATATTAAGAATGATGTAGTCGAATCACGTAGAAAACACTAGATGACGGCGTTAAAGAAACCATGCCAAGAGATTAGGATTTTATCGAAGCCTACTGCAATCTACTACACCTATATGAGAGACCCCCATTAGGGGATTTATCTCGACATGCAGATAGACCAATCAGCATTCCCTTCTCTCTCTCTGTTGGCTGTTACTGAACGAAGCACTTTCGGCGGCCTCCCCGACTACCTCTGGAAGACTGCTGACCGCCGCCCTCCTCTTCCACCCCTAGCGACCGCTGGCTTGCCTCTTTGACTACGCACCATCAATTAGGAAGCGTGAAACTGTCACCACAAATGCATGATTCCACTGTGAATCTGCCTCTCTGCAAAATGCAAGCGGAAGAACATGAATAGTCGTCGCTGCAATTTATAAATACCTCGCTCCACCTCGGTTGCTCTACATGATCCTATTAAAGCACAATTCAAGAGAGTAGAAGGGAACGATTGTCGCTCTACATGATCCTTTAGGACCCTATAATTCTCGACCTTTATAAGAATCTAGTGTAATGGAACTTCTAGACTAATCCTCTTGAGCCGTTCTAATTGTTCCTTACAACCTTGGTTGATGCCCTTGTGTTGTCTTGGTTGATGCCAATGGCCTCTGCCCCTTGTTGATATAGCCCCCTCCAAGACCCCTGTACTTGCAAGTAGGAGTTTAGTAGAATTCTACACTATCATCCTAATAGAACTAGAAGCCATAATAGCACACGATATATTGAATCCAACTACAAGTATGGTTTGAGTCACTATAACAATCTCCACCATTAACTCTAGTCTTTAGAAGTCACCATGCTCCTTCAAGAATTCATTCAAAATAGGTTCATTTTTTGTTTATACTCTCACCTTTAGACGGCCTCTACCAAATGGGCTCATGCATGTAACCAGAATGTGCGTATTAGAGTCTAGCCTGGAATACATGAACCTTACATTCTAAGAGCTTCTTTGTTGTGTAGTTCGGGTTAACTACGCCACCTTCTCCTATGACCCTCCATACCATAGGTTTCTACCGCCTCGAACTCTACATGCTCGATTGCTCATCTTTGCATGGTTGATCCTACCACATCATCCTTCTTCCAATAGCGTGTAACTTCGCCTCTACAACCGTTAGATTTTGCAACCTTACATTCATTTTGCAATTGAGATTTGACTAGCTACCGCGTCGTCGAGAGCGACTTCTCCCGATAAAGATTTTTACAAATCTCCTCGTGGTTGCATCACCATTAAGATTTATTTCCTATCACTTATTGGTATCCTCCACTAATCTTGATACCTTCCATAATTACATGCCCTTTGCAAATGACTCACATGACTCCACCTTGAAGTGATAAACCATAACCTTAGAGTTCTAGCGTCCTCTTCTAAAAAAATGAGTATAATCACGAGACCTTCCAATGAAAATAAGGCAAGAGCTAGGTTTTTAGTATGTTCAAAGAATTTAACCTATTTGGCTCTCCCCGACCCCAAATGTAAAGAATTATGGTGGATTTCAGGACAACTTAAGTAGGGATGAAAAAGAGAGCATGTATCACTCAATGATACGCCTAAATCATAGTGATGCAATCCACTCTGAATTAAATAATGTCATAAACAACATTGTTAAACTCTGACTATTCATGTAGATTAGGTCAGAAGTCATTACAATTGTTGGCTAAGGGAGTATCAAGACAACAATCCCTTGGTATAGTGTTTTTTTTTTTTTTATTTATTTTCATGTAAGGCCCTTTTTTACTAATTTACATAGTATATTCATATGCCCCTTCTTCATTTAAGAAACGTAATGAACATACCAACCAAAATATGTTCAAATATTACATTATATATGTCGCATTCCAAAACCTAGTAGCAACATGGAAGACTATAATGTCATATAAAAAACCAAAAGAAAAATTGGTTATAAACTACATGAAAAGTGAAGCCAACAACCATTTGTCTATAAAGCTTCAGATTGACGCAACCCACACAAGTAAGTCATAGTCACTCTATGAAATCCAAAGACACATAATTGTAATACAAATAACCAAAATCTTTTATTGTGATTTATTTTTTTGTGTTTCTAAAGTTAGCAATTTTTTTGTTTGCATATTCTCGGGCCTAAGTATTGGCTTAGGAGTTGGCGATCTTTGCATTACTTCTCATTCTAGTTATAGGGACCATGTTTGTACTGCGTAAAATCAAGAAGCAAAGAAAGAGAAAACTAAGGGAAAGATTCTTCAAGCAAAACCGTGGGCGAGTTACTACAACAATTGGTATGCCAAATGTCCGATATAGTATTTGAAAGAATGATTATTCCTTTGAAAGAGCTAGAAAAGGCTACTAATAACTTTTTTTTTGAAACAAAAGCGGGGAGAGCTTCCCCACCTATATATTTCAAAGAGAACCAAAACCCCAGAACGGAGCTAGGTTGCGAGTTACAAGATAAGAGGTACAATCGCCAGGCATCTAGCTTGGAGGCTTGCTCGGGCTTAAGCCTTCTGCGCCATATTACAAGATCATCGAAATTACGAAATAACGAACGAGGAGTTGGACTTTCGTGTAATGCAAGACGGCTCCATTCGAGCATCCCGAGTCTCCAAAGAACGCACCGGGGACGAACGGCGAGGCGTGGCGTCGAGCGGTTGGCCCGTAGCATTCCAAATATCCTCGTCGCTCAAAGTCGAGATGTGTGACAGCCCGAGGGCGCCTCATACCGTGAGCTTGTATGACACTAAAGAAAACGTGTTGCCGGTCCTCCTCACCATTCTTTGCGGCGCTCACAAACTGCATGATCCAGGGCGTTCTTGGCACACGGGTTGGTTCGTTGCTCGACGGTCTTTGAAGTAAAGCCACGCGAAGATCTTCACCTTGTTCGGTACTTTGGATGTCCAAATGTGATGCCCGTGCGCAGTCGTCATCGTTCTCGCATACTAGTGAGAGCACGGTGCGCGTCCTTCGACGTATACTTTTTGCCGGTGAGCTTCATGAGACGGATGTCGGGACCGCCGTCATCCAACTGTAACCCCTGCAAGCAAGAAAGCAAGGCATCTAGGCTGGCTACGCCGCGGTTAGTGAGCCGGGGGCGTAGGCACAAATCAAAGCTAGTACTGAAAACTTTCTGCACCGATATGTTAGGCCGTTGGGTGTGGGAGAAAAGGGCGAATGGGTGAGGAAGAGAGGGCCATCTCGGGAGCCAACTGTCGAACCAAAAGGAGGTGGGCGTGCCATCATGGATCAGGACGATAGTTAGAGACCGATAGGTGGCCATCTCGGCGTTGACAATTCTCGAGATGAAGCTATTTGCGTCGGGTTGTCAAGGTCGGGCGTTGGCATCACGCAGCAACCATTGTTTCCATGGCGCATCACGGGGAGAGAAGAGTTTGTCAATGAACTTCATGAGCGGACATCTATTTTGGACCACTAGGTCTTTGATCCCGAGACCGCCTTGCATTTTGGGCTCTTTGCATGATGTCCCAAGCAACAAGGCATTTGGAGCCGTGGCATTTGTCTTCCCCTTCCCGTCGGAAAAAGCCGCGGCGTCTTCTCGTCGGCAGCTTGAATTGAGGTTTTGGGGATGGACATGGAAGACATGAAGTGGAGAGGGATGGAAGTGAGAACAAAGAAGAGAGGATAAACTGCCGGCCCTATTAAGTAGGGAAGGCGCTCGGTAGGAGAGGTGTTTGTCTATGAGCCGAGATGAGTGGTTGGCAATCGGCAACGCCGAGTTTGTGAGGAGAAAGAGGGAGGCCGAGATATGGGCGAGGGAAGGAGGAGACAGTTGTCGAAACGAGAGGAAAGAGTTTGAGCGGTACTATCATCCACGGAGACGGGTAAGAAAGTGGTTTTGTGGTAGTTAATGGAAAGGCCGGGTGGCGGCCCGAAGATGCCAAGGACGTGTTTGGCTTGGTGGACGGCTTCAGAAGAGCACTTGAGGAAGATGAGGGTGTCATCGGCGTGTCAAGAAGAGGGCAAGGAGAGTCGGGGAGGAGTGGGTGGACGAGGGAGGAGGGAGAGTGGGGGGTGATGTAAAAGGCGGCGAAGCGAGATCAACAACTATGATGAACAAGTAGGGGGATAGTGGGTGGGCCCTGCCTAAGGCCGGCACGGCATCCGAATCCATTTGGGGGCCTTGCCGTTGAGGAGCACGGCCGTTTTGCCAGTGCTAAGAAGACTACGAACCAGTCACACCATTTGCTAGGAAACCCCGGTCTTAGGAGGATGAGCGAGGAGATCGTCCCCAATTGACACAGTCAAAAGCTTTATGGAAATCAAGCTTGAGAATTAGAGTGGGTTCCTTACGGCGGTAATTGGCCGATTAGCAGGTCCGCAGGCGTAAGCAAAAGCTATCGAGAGATGGATCTGCCAAGGACAAAGCGGATTGAATTGCAGCGCTCACGAGTTGGGGATGAGCGGTTGGAGTGCGGAAGTGAGGACCTTGGATAGACACTTGATGGTGGTATTTTGCGAGGCGATTGGCACGAAATCACTAGCCCGACGAGCCTCATTTTTTCTTAGGCAAGAGGACAAGGTGGGGCGGTTGATCCTTTCGAGGTTAGCTTGGTTGTGATAGAACTCATGGAATAGCGGTTGATGAGAGGAGAGGTGATTGGCCAAGTTGCCTTGAAGAAGAAGCGGACCCGAAACCGTCGGTCGGGGCTTGCATTGCCGTGCATTCGGTATATAGCCGTCTTTATTTCATCGCTCAAATGGGGCACAAAGCTGATGCAAAGGCGTGGGGACATCGAGGTAGAGCTCATCCGGGCCGGCGCTCTCGGTAGTGGGCGACAACGCCCATCGGACTCCGGTGAAAGCGTGCAAAATGTTTGCTTCTTTGTTCGTGGCCAAGAACTCCACGGCCATCATGTTCAATCACTTGGATCCGGTTTTGCCGGCGCCCATTTGGGTGGCGAGCATGGAAGTAACGAGTATTCTCATCGCCATGAATTGCGTACCTCACTTTGCCGTTGTTTCCAAAGGATCGGCTTGGACTTGACCCGCGGCTGCAAGAGCTTGACGGCGACCGTGCGCATGGCAAGCTTCGGCGGTATGTCGGTTGCGACGTTCTTCCACAAAATCCGGCAGCCCTATAACGATCACGGCAGTCCTTCTCTTGTTGTGTTATGTGTGTGAACTTTCTTCTCCATCTTTTAAGGGCGCTCCTGGCTTTGCCGGGTTAGGACGCAATGACGGTGGTAATCTTGTTCCCGTCCGGCACTCCCAGCGCGGATGACACGGTGTCCATGAACCCGGGCGATTAACCCAAATTTTCAAAAAGCGAAACAAAGGGGATCGGGGATAGAGGTGGAGATTGAGATGCGCAAGGAACATGGTCGAAGTGGACCGGTGACGAAGAGAGCATGGTGTTAGGGAGGGCTTCGTCCCATTTCATGTTGATGAATACCCTTGTCGAGCCGCTCCATAGTGGGCGAGTCTCTTCTATTAGACCAGGTGTAGCATCGATCCAACGAGAGGGAGTTCGAGGAGGCACATATCCTCAATACAATCATTGAAGGCCTCCGCTTCCGCCCGACTGAAATTGTCGTTGTTTTTCTCATGCGCGTCTGGGATCATGTTGAAATCCCGGCAATCGGCCAAAGGCGTATCGACCGGAGGGTTTATGGATTTAAGTTCATCAAGGAACCGAGGGCGGAGGTCGGGGGACAGATGGTGCATAGACATTGGTGATAAAGATGGAGAGTGGGGAGGAAGTGGATGAGAGGTGAGTAGAGAGGGTATTGGGGGTGGTCGGGGAGGAGACAAGGTTGAAGTGAGCGCTAGTCCAAGCGGTTAGAATCCCACCGGAGGCACCAAGCGATGGATTGATACGGTGAGTGTCAAGCTGCGGGGGGAGGAAAGAAGCAAGCTTCGAAGCGGAAATGCCGTGGAGTTTGGTTTCTGAAGCAACACGAAATCAAAGTGGGAGGATAAAAGCTCGGCAAGAACAAGGCCACACTTGTCACTTTGTCACCCAAGCCTCTTACATTCCAACAAAGAACCGCATATTTTTTGATTCATTGGCAAAATCGTTACAACACCTTGTTCAGGGATGGTGGGCACGGGACACCTCCTGTAACTTTACATTATTCCTTAGGAACACGCCTGGGCTTCCGGTCCGCTTCGCGGGAGATTACAAGGTGCTACAACTAGGGCCATACTGAAGGCGGGACCAGGCTGCGGCAAAGAACAACATCCATCGCAACTACTGGCGGGCCAAACAAATCGCAGGTCACAAGGTTGGTTTCTTTGCGGGAGGAAGAACTGACCCGGCCCCGGTGCGGCAGCGTCTTGATTGTGTTGGCGTTCTTCATGGTTCACGATTCGGTCGGCGTGGCCGCCGCACTGACGATGAACGCAATGTCCTCATCCGTAGCCCATGCGCCTCGGCTATCTCTTGGAGGGAGCTCTCACCACCCGAAGGATAATAGTAAGGATCGGATAAGAGGTAAGAGCGAGAGATGGCACGTTTGAGCCGGCGAGAAGCACCCGTGTCAGTCGTGCCCGCTAGCTGGACGCGCGCCGCCCTTGCCTCCGGTGGCTCATAGCTCGGCTCCTCCTTTGCCTGTAGTCGAGTGCTCCGGGTCGAAGCTGCGCGGTATCCTTGGTGCGCTTCCGCAGGGCGCGACGCTTCCGGGCCGCGGGAAGGGTGCTCCGCGTCCGTGTACCCGCCCCGTCGAGAAAGTTGGGGGCGCGCGAGGTTCTGCGCACCCAAGACCGCAGCGACTTCATCTCCTTGTCCAGTATCCTCCGCTATTTGCTCTAGCACAGCTCCACAAACAACCGGCCCCTCAACCATCGCCGTCACTGCTCCCATAAGGATTCTTTGCTAGTGTTGTGCCACGGCAATGCCGAGGCGGCATTGGGCCAGCTGGCCGTCGAGCGGTTGCCGGTGGGAGTGTTTCGTGGGTGGTGTTGCGGCGGTGGCTGAGTATGGCGTGGGGTGTCTAGTGCGAGCAGGGCGTAGCGGTGTTGTAGGGATCACATTCGCCAAGCTCTATGACCGAGGGTTCAAGGTTACTGCGATGCATTAGGCGGTAGGGTTGGTTTGCCTTTGAGCTCTTGTGTCGGAACGGAGCAACGTCACGCATTTTACAGGTCTCGGCACTCGAAAACTAGATGATCGGAGGCAAAGCACTTGAAGCACCTCTTGATAGTCTTGCTGCCCTTGGTGGTAAGAAACGACTTGTTGTGCGGACAGCCAAGCTTGCGGGGGCATCCCATGTGGAAACCAAACCGACGGGCGGGCACGTGTCCATCGTAGCGTATCCGTATGGATGTGTTGGCGGCGAGGGCGGGTTTGCTTCGACGGAGAGGGGTGAGTAAGCATGCTTGTCAATATCGCTCATCAGTCTGTCCGCAGAGGGAGATTGGGCCGGAGGCGTTTGAAATTTGAATTTTTGAATCACCGACCGCGTTAGCGGGCGGGCCCAAGTGGGCGGTAGTAAGGCCATCGACATCCCGGGTCAAGCAGGTGGGGCCAAAGAAGACGTGCATGGGCCACGCCCGTGTTGACCGGTCTGAAATTCAAATCAGCTGGGGGCCGGTCGCGCCCTGCCAGCGACAGCGGCAGCCATGGCAGCATCGGCGGTGCCGTGGAGGTGGAAGATGGTGCCATGAAGGGGCGAAACACCAATCCGGAGGAGGTGAGCTTGGCGGAGGCGAGGCAACTGAGGACGAGAAGACGAAGGGAGGGACGGACTGAACCGAGAACGATTCAGGGTGGAAGCAGAAGTGGAAGTTGAGAGCATCGGAGACTAGGGAGGCATTGCAGGGGCTAGCCCCATTAGATTGTGAGATCCGGATGCCATGAGAGGGAACACAAGGTACTAGTGGCTTAACAACCGGGCAATGTGAAGTTTTGCGAACGTAGTTTTGAAAGTGCATACCCGGTCGGAAGACGAAGTCCTCATCGTCGGCGGCTCCGCGTAGCGTTGCGCGGCCTGGGGGCGTTCGCATCGGCGGGGGCACCTCTATCGCCAGCGTTCTCGTCGCCGACCATCGTCGGTCTTTGGATGCTTTGACCGGGTCGCAAGAAGAACCGCTTCCTCCGGGCCTTTCGCCGAGCGAGGGCTCCGTCGCCGCTTGGGGGGAACAGGGCCTGTTCGGAAGGCCCTCGGCGTTGGTGGCGGTGGCTGCGCCGGACGTTCCCCTGGCCGCGCCCGCAGAGCGGTCGTGGGCTCGAACTCTGTCGGTCGGAGGAAGGCGTGGCGATCCGGCCGTCGTGGTGGAGCTCCGGCCGGCCGAGCAAGGCTTGGCGGCGCCGGTTGGCGCTAGCGGGGAAAACAGGGAGGTGGCTCTTGGGCGTAGAGGCAAAGGGGAGAGCGTGCCAAAGCAGGGGGTTGGGGTGTGGCAGGGAGAACTGAGCCCGAGGGGCGGAGGTGGAGGCGCCGGCGGCGGGGGGGGCCGGCCGGCCGGCGTGGGGCGCCAAGGCGGCGGGCGGAGCTCGGGGAGGTGGGTGGGTGGGAGCGGGTGGAGGAGCCATCATCTACTAATAACTTTGATAGTGCTCGCGTGCTTGGTGGAGGAGGCCATGGCATAGTATACAAGGGAATTCTATCAAGTCTACATGTTGTGGCGATTAAAAAGTCAAAGATTGTGGTACAAAGAGAAATTGATGCATTCATAAATGAGGTCGCTATCCTTTCTCAAATAAATCATAGAAATATAGTGAAACTACTTGGATGTTGCCTTGAGACGGAAGTTCCACTACTTGTTTATGAGTTCATTACTAATGGCACCCTCTATGATCATCTTCATGTTGAATATCAAGCATCACTAACATGGAGAGATAGATTGAGGATTGCTTTGTTGAAACTGCTAGGGCACTAGCGTATCTTCACTCACTAGTCTCAATGCCAATAATTCATAGGGATATCAAATCTCCTAATATACTTCTTGATGACAACTTAATTGTGAAATTGTCGGACTTTGGAGCTTCTAGACACATTCCAGTTGAACAAACGAGGTGGATCTACGGTTGTGCAAGGAACATTTGGATACTTGGACCCTATGTATTTTAGCACAGGGCATCTTACCGAAAAAAAGAGTGATGTCTACAGTTTTGGTGTGATTCTTATAGAGTTGCTTACAAGAAAAAAAAGCACATTTCCTATAGATCTGCTCAAGGTTATGGCCTTGTGAAGCATTTTGTTACTCGTCTCACGAAAGCAACTTAGTTCATATAATAGATCCGCAAGTCACTTTCGAGAGGGAGGTGGTGAGGTTGTTGATGTCTCTCTATTGGCAGCAATATGTGTGAAGTCTAATGCTGAGGAACGGCCAACAATGAGACAAGTGGAATTGACACTTGAAGCCATTTATGCGAAAAAAAGGAATATGTTGTGAGTGAGGCGACGGATAGTGAATCTGAGGACTGGACTTGGAATACTAATGATTTGTCTCTTGGGGAAACTGACATTCATGAGACTTAAAACCCCTGAAATATTAAAAAGATTGGGAAAGAGCAACAATGTTGTAAATGATTTACATAATGTCTTCGTATTAATTGGTGGTACCGAAGTTTGTTTAGAGGAGAGCTTGAGAAAACCTAAGCTTGCTTGCGTCAATAATTGGTGGTAGGCTGTGTTAGCCGATGCTCAAGTCTTAAAGTACTAGGTTCTTCCTTTGTGTTTGTTTCTGGTGTTTTGGGTTTTCTTCTCTCCCGTGGTTTTGGTTAGTGTCTCTTCAGTTTTTTTCCCTTCGCTGAAGGCTTGTAATTTGTGTGTGTACTTTCTTTTACTTATTTCTACTAATATATTTCGGCAAAAGCTTTTGTGGACCCTTTAACAATTATGCAACACTCCACAATATCTCATATTCTGATACAAGTCTGCTAGTCGGCTTTAAGAACAAACATGCATATGCAACACCAGTGACAATCGTCTGCGGGAAAAGGAGCAAACACAACATCATCTTCATTTGCTATTCATGTATTTGCGACATGCATATGGTTTAATGAAAAAAAGTGGGGATGGACAATTTGCTAGTGGCCATGACAAAAGGAAAAAGAGGCCGGGAGGCAGGGGTAGCCTGCATAGAATTAGACATGTTAACCATTAATGAATTTTACTTCTAAGTTCTATTATATGCAAAAATATATAAGTTGATATTAATTGACTCTATTTCATCAATCTGTGTTTGTACCCAACGTGATGCAACTGTCAATATTCTTTCAACGATTTAGATGTATTTTTGGACTACTTCTAGAACATTGGATCTTGTGACATCTTTGGGGTTGATGTTGGATTCGCATAAGGGTTCCACTTTGACTCGATATTCAACAAAGCTCTATTTATTTAGATCATCTGCATCGAGAAAAGCCTAGGAAAAAATATTGGAAGATTATGGATAGAATATTGCATTTTTGTCACAGTACAACAATTAGACCCATGGAGGCTCAAGGCGCATGCACGCGAGGGGGCTGCCCAGGCCGGGCGGTGGAGGGGCTGCCCACGGCCCGCCGCCGCCCGACGAGTTTGATACACTCACCCTTTCGGATGGTCTTCGAGTACTCGCTTACGAGCAACGTACTCGGGCAGCACTAGCCCGACGAGTTTGATACACTCACCCTTTTGGATGGTCTCCAAGTACTGCGCTCACGACAACGTACTTTCGGGCAGCACCGGCCCGATGAGGTTGATACACTCATCCTTTCGGATGGTCTCCGAGTACTACGCTCACGAAAGCGTACTTTCGGGCAGCACCAGGCCGATGAGTTTGAAACACTCACCCTTTGGATGGTCTCCGAGTACTCGCTCACGAGCAACGTACTCGGGCAGCACTAGCCCGACTGTAAGTTCCTAGATGGCTAGAGGGGGGGTTGAATAGCCTATAAAAAATTTTCTACAAGCTCAAATTAACAAACCGATTAGTATAACAAAAGGCATAAATGCGGTTTGCTCTAGCTCTATTGTCTTGCAAGCCTTCTAGTGACAATTCTAGATATGTTCTATGATCACTATGTCACACAATGACTGTCTATCTAAAAGAGCAATCCTAGATAAACCTTATGCTAGCAAGAACACCTACACAAGTAAAGCTAGCTCTCTACACAATATATGATATGAAGGTAAATGCAAGGGATAGAACTTGATATACCAAAGTGTAGAGGCTATGAACCAATCACCGATGGAGAAGACAATCAATCACAATAGAATGAAAACCAATCACCAAGAGACAATTGACACGTCGATGTGTTGACCCGGAGTTCACTTGTACACCGACAAGCTAGTCTCCGGTTGTGCCGACCAACACAAGGATGGTGCTTGAGCTAGGCGGTGCACTTGCTAGCCCCAAGCCACCACTCACAAGTGAGGTACCCAAGACACGAGCAATGTATTCCTTGCAATTTGTCTTCCCGACGAGGATTGCGTATTCCTCTTACAAATAACAGGAGGTGGCCAAGAACAATCACCTTTTCTTGCCAACGCCTCCACCAAATCACCAAACCGGGCTAGGAGCGGTGTCTCCAAGAGCAAAAGGAAACTAACTTAGGCTCACAACGATCCCCAAATGCCTCTAGATGCAAGAACTTCGATGCAAATGCACTTGGATGTCCACTTCTCTCAAGAATGAAGCTCACAATCAAGAATGAGAGGGGAGGGCTTGTTGCTCAGCTCTAGGATTTGCTAAATATCAGTATATCATCAAAGTAGACCACCACAAATCGCCCAATAAAAGGCCTTAAAAACTTCATTCATCAATCTCATGAAGGTACTAGGTGCATTAGTTAAACCAAAAGGCATGACTAACCACTCATATAATCCAAATTTAGTTTTGAAAGCTGTTTTTCCATTCATCTCCAAGTTTCATTCTAATTTGGTGGTATCCACTACGAAATCAACCTTTGTGAAAATTACAGAGCCACACAATTCATCTAGCATGTCATCAAGCCTAGGAATAGGATGACGATATCGAATAGTAATATTATTAATGGCTCTACAATCAACACACATACGCCATGAACCATCTTTCTTAGGAACCAAAATAACAGAACGGCGCAAGGACTAAGGCTTTCGTACATACCCGCGGTCCAAAAGGTCTTGGACTTGTCGCTGAATTTCCTTAGTCTCCTCGGGATTGGCTCGATAAGCGGCCGGTTTGGCAATGTTGCTCCCGGAATCAAATCAATTTGATGCTCGATTCCTCTTATAGGTGGCAGCCCCGGGGGTATCTCAGCTGGAAAAACATCCTTATACTCCTGCAAAAGGTTAGTAACAACAGGAGGTATCGAGCCAACAATATCATCAAGTGAATACGAGAACTCGTTTGCAAACCAAAGTATAACAAATATCATCATCGAAATTTCAGCAAGGTCACTTTTTCTTGCAAGCATAACTGCACCCTTCAATTTAATTTCCTCACCCTTAGAATTAGGTGCCAAGACTTCGTTTTTAGGTGGGTAAACCGAAGTAGCAACTTGCTGATTTTCAGATTTAGTATCATGCAAACTAGCAGCTCGTTCTTTATCGGCTTGTACAATTTCAGCGGGGTCATAGGTACCATAGTAATTGTCTTTCCTTTTATGCATAAAGGTGTATGTATTACTTCTACCATGGTGTATAGCATCATTATCAAATTCCCAAGGATCGACCCAATAAAAGTGAACAAGCCTCCATAGGTACCACATCACAATCTGCATAATCGAGAATAGGAACCAATGGAAAAGTAAACTCGCAAGTTTGTGTTACCTTAGCTTTTCCAAAGATCATTAAACCACTTTGAAGGTTATATGGATGGGGTGCTGACGAGTGGTCAAGCTAAGCTTCTTGACCAAATCTGAACTCACCAAATTATTGCAACTACCTCCATCAATGATGACACGCGTGCTCGGCGATTGTTGATGACGAAGAAAATCTGGAACAAATTATGGCGTTGTAGCCCCCGGTTGTTGTTGTACTTTTTGTGCTAAGCGCCGTTGCACAATGACGCTCATGTAGGTCATCGTGTTCTCACTTCCCACGATCTCATTGCTTGCTTGCACATCTTGTTCATCTTCATCATCACTCGACATCGGAAGCGCTGATGTAGCCATCGTCCCGTAGCAATGTACGCCCGCTTTGGGCAATCCTTCCGAATATGTCCAAACCCTTGGCGGCGTCGGCCGCTGAATGCCCGAGAGTGCGACCGGTGGGCGCTTATGAGGTGGAACTCTTTCTTTGGTTCTGCAAAACAGATTTATTACCGGAGCCTGAGGGTTTTGTAGCAGTCAGAGTAGATCCTTGCTGCTGGTTCGCTGGTAGAGGCGCCCTGTAAGTGGAAGACTTGGACACACCGAACGAAGGTCCTGAACGTGGCGTGTACGTGTTGCTGGTCTTGTACTTTCGGAGGAGTCCTCGCCCCTCCAACTCCTTCTCTGCAAGCATAGCAAACTGAAACAACTGGTTGACACTGTTAATTTCTTTATAATCAATAATGTCCTGAATTTCGTCTCAATCGAATAAAATCGACAAATAGAATCCTCGGGTCCCTCTACAATACCACAACGCATTAAACCCTTTTGAAGCTCACCATAGTAATGCTTTGCACGCATTTATCACCCATTTCTAAACGCATCAATTTTTTGGCACGTAAATCTCTATGGTAAGAAGAGGGAACAAATCTATCACGCATAGCAACCTTAAGTTCTTCCCAAGAATGAGGTGTTTTACCATCTGCGGCTAAAGCAAATCCACCAAATAATAGCAAAATCTTTAAACTCACCGGGGTGGCTTGTCTAATTCTATGTTCTTCAGTACTTGGTGGGAACTAAATTTTTGTTCTACCGTCATCTCCCAATCAAGATATGCCTCAAAGATCATAATGTCCATCAAAAGAAGGTATAGTAAATTTAACCTTAGCATAAGGATCATCGGGAGCTTCGATTATGGTTACCTTGATTATGGTTACCTCGATTATGGTTACCTCGATGGTGATGGCGATGAGGTCGCCCACCCATACCTTTGGTGTTCTTGTCAAGACGACGCTTGAGTTTGTTTTGAAATGTCGCCTGAACATCAAGATTACCGTCGGCATCATATACCTCAAGATTGTCTTCATTGCTAGCATCTGGCGTCGCCGTCGAGAAGCGGGGCGAGCTTCTTCAAAATATCAATCACTGTCCGGTTAGATCGGATATGCGTTTATCCAACCCGTTAATAGCGCTAGCGCTAGGAAGGTTGAGTTCAAGCAACGCTGAGTGGCGTACCTTGATGACCGTCTCCTCCATGTCCTTTTTTGGATTGGTCGGCCAAGAGCTTTGAGTCGCTCTTGGCTAACGCAATCACTGAAGTCCGTGGGCTTGCCGGCACGACATTGTAGACACAAAAACAGGAACAAATAGTGAAGGTTATCCCTAATAATTGTACTACGCCGATAAGTGGTGCCTCTCAAGATGACAAAGAAAAGGAAGACACCTTACCAAGGTCTTGCCGGTGTTCTTACCGCCAAGAAGGCAAAAGATACGGAAGATGTGGAACCGCGATTGCGAGGATGCGAACCTTTGCTGTCAAGAAGAATATGTGGAGCTATGGGAAGGCACACAATGACACTAGTGTTGTGCCACGGCAATGCCGAGGCGGCATTGGGCCGCTGGCGGGCCAGCGGTTGTTCTTTGGTGGGAGTGTTTCGGTGGGTGGTGTTGCGAAAGCAGCTGCTGAGTATGGCGTGGGGTGTCTAGTGCGGCAGGTAAAGCGGTGTTGTAGGGATCACATTCGCAAGCTCTATGACCGAGGGTTCAAGGTTCTCGCGATGCATTAGGCGGTGGGTTGGTTTGCACCTGCGAGCTCTTGTGTCCGCGGGAGCAACGCCCGCATTTTACAGGTCTCGCACTTTCGAAAACTAGATGATCGGAGGCAAAGCACTTGAAGCACCTCTTGATAGTCTTGCGCCCTTGGTGGTAAGAAACTTGTTGTGCGGACAGCCAAGCTTGCCGTGGCATCACATCGTGGAAACCAGCCGACGGCTAGGGCACGTGTCCATCGTGAGCGTATCCGTATGGATGTGTTGGCGAGCGAGGGGCAGTTTGCTTCTCGACGGAGAGGGGTGAGTAAGCATGCTTGTCAATATCGCTCATCAGTCGTCCTTGAGAGGGAGATTGGGCCGAGGGGCGTTTGAAATTTGAATTTTTGAATCACCGACCGTTGTAAAGGGGCGGGCCCAAGTGGGCGGTAGTAAGGCCATCGACATCCCGGGTCAAGTTGGTGGGGCCAGCAGCACGCATACATGGCCACGCCCGTGTGACCGGTCTGAAATTCAAATCAGCTATGGGGCGGTCGCGCCCCCTTTGCCAATGACGGCAAATATGGCAAAGATCGGCAAAGCCGTGGAGGTGGAAGATGGTGCCATGAAGGGCGAAAACACCAATCCGGAGGAGGTGAGCTTGGACAGAGGCAGAGGCAACTGAGGACGAGAAGACGAAGGAGAGGGACGGATCAACCGAGAACGATTCAGGGGGTGGAAGCGAGTATGGAAGTTGAGAGCATCGAGACTAGGGAGGCATTGCGGGGGCTAGCCCCATTAGATTGTGAGATCCGGATGCCATGAGAGGGAACACAAGGTACTAGTGGCTTAACAACCGGGCACAGGAAGTTTTGCAACGTAGTTTTGAAAGTGCATACCCGTCGGAAGACGAAGTCCTCATCGTCGGGCGGCTCGCGTGCGCGCGCTGCGCTGGGGCTGCCAGACGGCTGGGCACCTCATCGCCAAATCAGCTCGCCGCCGACCATCGCCGGTCTTGGATGCTTTGACCGGTCGCGAAGAAGAACCGCTTCCTCCCGGGCCTTTCGCCGACAAAGCCCGTGGCGCCGCAGGGGGAACAGGCCGCCGGGAAGGCCCTCGAGCGTTGGTGGCGGGGTCGCGGACGTTCCCCCGCTGTCGCGCGCCGCAGAGCGGTCGGGTCGAACTCGGTCGGTCGGAGGAAGGCGTGACGATCTGGCCGTCGTGGTGGAGCTCCGGCCGGCCAGAGCAGCTTGGCGAGCGCCGGCCGTTGGCGCTGGGGGGAAAACAGGAGGTGGCTCTTGGGCGAGCGGCAAGGGAGAGAGCGTGCCAAAGCAGAGGGGTTGGGGTGTGGCGGGAGAACCGAGCCCGAGGGGCGGAGGTGGGAGGCGCCGGCGGCCGAGGCGGAGCCGGCCGGGCCGTGGGGGCGCCGGCGGCGGGCGGAGCTCAGGGAGGTGGGTGGGTGGGAGCGGGTGGAGGAGCCATCATCTACTAATAACTTTGATAGTGCTCGCGTGCTTGGTGGAGGAGGCCATGGCATAGTATACAAGGGAATTCTATCAAGTCTACATGTTGTGGCGATTAAAAAGTCAAAGATTGTGGTACAAAGAGAAATTGATGCATTCATAAATGAGGTCGCTATCCTTTCTCAAATAAATCATAGAAATATAGTGAAACTACTTGGATGTTGCCTTGAGACGGAAGTTCCACTACTTGTTTATGAGTTCATTACTAATGGCACCCTCTATGATCATCTTCATGTTGAATATCAAGCATCACTAACATGGAGAGATAGATTGAGGATTGCTTTGTTGAAACTGCTAGGGCACTAGCGTATCTTCACTCACTAGTCTCAATGCCAATAATTCATAGGGATATCAAATCTCCTAATATACTTCTTGATGACAACTTAATTGTGAAATTGTCGGACTTTGGAGCTTCTAGACACATTCCAGTTGAACAAACAGGGGTGGATACAGTTGTGCAAGGAACATTTGGATACTTGGACCCTATGTATTTTAGCACAGGGCATCTTACCGAAAAGAGTGATGTCTACAGTTTTGGTGTGATTCTTATAGAGTTGCTTACAAGAAAAAAAGCCTGCTTTCCTATAGATCTGCTCAAGGTTATGGCCTTGTGAAGCATTTTGTTACTCTCGTCTCTGAAAGCAACTTAGTTCATATAATAGATCCGCAAGTCACTCGAGAGGGAGGTGGTGAGGTTGTTGATGTCTCTCTATTGGCAGCAATATGTGTGAAGTCTAATGGCCGAGGAACGGCCAACAATGAGACAAGTGGAATTGACACTTGAAGCCATTTATGCAAAGAAAGGAATATGTTGTGAGTGAGGCGACGGATAGTGAATCTGAGGACTTGGACTTGGAATACTAATGATTTGTCTCTTGGGGAAACCCGACATTCATGAGACTTAAAACCCCGAAATATTAAAAAGATTGGGAAAGAGCAACAATGTTGTAAATGATTTACATAATGTCTTATTAATTGGTGGTACTGAAGTTTGTTTAGAGGAGAGCTTGAGAAAACCTAAGCTTGCTTTAGCGTCAATAATTGGTGGTAGCCGTGTTAGCCGATGCTCAAGTCTTAAAGTACTAGGTTCTTCCTTTTGTGTTTGTTTAAATGTTTTGGGTTTTCTTCTCTCCCGTGGTTTTACGTTAGTGTCTCTTCTTTTTTTTTCCCTTCGCTGAAGGCTTGTAATTTGTGTGTGTACTTTCTTTTTACTTATTTCTACTAATATATTTCGGCAAAAGCTTTTGTGGACCCTTTAACAATTATGCAACACTCCACAATATCTCATATTACGATACAAGTCTTTGCTAGTCGGCTTTTTAAGAACAAACATGCATATGCAACACCAGTGACAATCGTGCGGGAAAAGGAGCAAACACAACATCATCTTCATTTGCTATTCATGTATTTGCGACATGCATATGGTTTAATGAAAAAAAGTGGGGATGGACAATTTGCTAGCTGGCCATGACAAAAAAAGGAAAAGAGGCCGGGAGACAGGGGGTAGCTTTGCATAGAATTAGACATGTTAACCATTAATGAATTTTACTTCTAAGTTCTATTATATGCAAAAATATATAAGTTGATATTAATTGACTCTATTTCATCAATCTGTGTTTGTACCCAACGTGATGCAACTGTCAATATTCTTTCAACGATTTAGATGTATTTTTGGACTACTTCTAGAACATTGGATCTTGTGACATCTTTGGGGTTGATGTTGGATTCGCATAAGGGTTCCACTTTGACTCGATATTCAACAAAGCTCTATTTATTTAGATCATCCGCATCGAGAAAAGCCTAGGAAAAAATATTGGAAGATTATGGATAGAATATTGCATTTTTGTCACAAGACAACAATTAGACCCATGGAGGCCCGCGCATGCACGCCGAGGGGCTGCCCCCGGCTGGGCGGTGGAGGGCTGCCTCGCCGCCCGCCGCCCGACGAGTTTGATACACTCACCCTTTCGGATGGTCTTCGAGTACTACTAAACTACGAGCAACGTGCTCGGGCAGCACTAGCCCGACGAGTTTGATACACTCACCCTTTTGGATGGTCTCCAAGTACTCGCTCACGAGCAACGTGCTTTCGGGCAACACCGGCCCGATGAGGTTGATACACTCATCCTTTCGGATGGTCTCCGAGTACTCGCTCACGAGCAACGTACTCGGGCAGCACCAGCCCGATGAGTTTGAAACACTCACCCTTTCGGATGGTCTCCGAGTACTCGCTCACGAGCAACGTACTCGGGCAGCACTAGCCCGACCGTAAGTTCCTAGATGGCTAGAGGGGGTTGAATAGCCTATAAAAAAATTTTTCTACAAGCTCAAATTAACAAACCGATTAGTATAACAAAAAGGCATAAATGCGGTTTGCTCTAGCTCTATTGTCTTGCAAGCCTTCTAGTGACAATTCTAGATATGTTCTATGATCACTATGTCACACAATGACTGTCTATCTAAAAGAGCAATCCTAGATAAACCTTATGCTAGCAAGAACACCTACACAAGTAAAGCTAGCTCTCTACACAATATATGATATGAAGGTAAATGCAAGGGATAGAACTTGATATACCAAAGTGTAGAGGCTATGAACCAATCACCGATGGAGAAGACAATCAATCACAATAGAATGAAAACCAATCACCAAGAGACAATTGACATCGTCGATGTGTTGACCCGAGTTCACTTGTACACCGACAAGCTAGTCTCCGGTTGTGCCGACTTCAACACAAGGATGGTGCTTGAGCTAGGCGGTGCACTTGCTAGCCCCAAGCCACCACTCACAAGTGAGGTACCCAAGACACGAGCAATGTATTCCTTGCAATTTGTCTTCAGACGAGGATTGCGTATTCCTCTTACAAATAACAGGGAGGTGGCCAAGAACAATCACCTTTTCTTGCCAACGCCTCCACCAAATCACCAAGCGGCTAGGAGCGGTGTCTCAAGAGCAAAAGGAAACTAACCGGCTCACAACGATCCCCAAATGCCTCTAGATGCAAGAACTCGATGCAAATGCACTTGGATGTCCACTTCTCTCAAGAATGAAGCTCACAATCAAGAATGAGAGAGGGAGGGCTTGTTGCTCAGCTCTAGGATTTGCTAAATATCAGTATATCATCAAAGTAGACCACCACAAATCGCCCAATAAAAGGCCTTAAAACTTCATTCATCAATCTCATGAAGGTACTAGGTGCATTAGTTAAACCAAAAGGCATGACTAACCACTCATATAATCCAAATTTAGTTTTGAAAGCTGTTTTCCATTCATCTCCAAGTTTCATTCTAATTTGGTGGTATCCACTACGCAAATCAACCTTTGTGAAAAAATTACGAGCCACACAATTCATCTAGCATGTCATCAAGCCTAGGAATAGGATGACGATATCGAATAGTAATATTATTAATGGCTCTACAATCAACACACATACGCCATGAACCATCTTTCTTAGGAACCAAAATAACAGAACGGCGCAAGGACTAAGGCTTTCTCGTACATACCCCGGTCCAAAAGGTCTTGGACTTGTCGCTGAATTTCCTTAGTCTCCTCGTGGATTGGCTCGATAAGGGCCAGCGTTTGGCAATGTTGCTCCCGGGATCAAATCAATTTGATGCTCGATTCCTCTTATAGGTGGCAGCCCCGGGGTATCTCAGCTGGAAAAACATCCTTATACTCCTGCAAAAAGGTTAGTAACAACAGGAGGTATCGAGCCAACAATATCATCAAGTGAATACTGTAACTCGTTTGCAAACCAAAGTATAACAAATATCATCATCGAAAATTTCAGCAAGGTCACTTTTTTCTTGCAAGCATAACTGCACCCTTCAATTTAATTTCCTCACCCTTAGAATTAGGTGCCAAGACTTCGTTTTTTAGGTGGGTAAACCGAAGTAGCAACTTGCTGATTTTCAGATTTAGTATCATGCAAACTAGCAGCTCGTTTCTTTATCAGCTTGTACAATTTCAGCAGGGGTCATAGGTACCATAGTAATTGTCTTTCCTTTATGCATAAAAGGTGTATGTATTACTTCTACCATGGTGTATAGCATCATTATCAAATTCCCAAGGACGACCCAATAAAAGTGAACAAGCCTCCATAGGTACCACATCACAATCTGCATAATCGGAATAGGAACCAATGGAAAAGTAAACTGCAAGTTTGTGTTACCTTAGCTTTTCCAAATCATTAAACCACCGAAGGTTATATGGATGGGGGTGTTCACGAGTGGTCAAGCTAAGCTTCTTGACCAAATCTGAACTCACCAAATTATTGCAACTACCTCCATCAATGATGACACGTGCTCGACGATTGTTGATGACGAAGAAAATCTGAACAAATTATGGCGTTGTAGCTTCACGGTTGTTGTACTTTTGTGCTAAGCGCTCGTTGCACAATGACGCTCATGTAGGTCATCGTGTTCTCACTTCCCACGATCTCATTGCTTGCTTGCACATCTTGTTCATCTTCATCATCACTCGACGACATCGAAAGCGCCGATGTAGCCATCGTCCGTAGCAATGTACGCCCGCCGACTTGGGCAATCCTTCCGAATATGTCCAAACCCTTGGCGGCGTCGGCCTTGAATGCCGTGGTGGTGCGACCGGTGGGCCTTAATGAGAGGTGGAACTCTTTCTTTGGTTCCCCGAAAAGCATTTATTACGAGCTTTGAGGGTTTTGTAGCGGTCGGAGTAGATCCTTCTTTCGGTTCGCCGGTAGAGGCGCCCTGTAAGTGGAAGACTTGGACACACCGAGCGAAGGTCCCGAACGTTAGGCGTACGCGTGTTGCTGGTCTTGTACTTTGAGGAGTCCTCGCCCTCCAACTCCTTCTCTGCAAGCATAGCAAATCAAAACAACTGGTTGACACTTGTTAATTTCTTTATAATCAATAATGTCCTCGAATTTCTCGTCTCAATCCCGAATAAAATCGACAAATAGAATCCTCAGGGTCCCTCTACAATACCACAACGCATTAAACCCTTTTGAAGCTCACCATAGTAATGCCCCGCAGATTTATCACCCATTTCTAAACGCATCAATTTTTTTACGTAAATCTCTATGGTAAGAAGAGGGAACAAATCTATCACGCATAGCAACCTTAAGTTCTTCCCAAGAATGAGGTGTTTTACCATCTGCAAAAAGCGGTCCACCAAATAATAGCAAAATCTTTAAACTCACCGGTGGCTTGTCTAATTCTATGTTCTTGGTACTTGGTGGGAACTAAATTTTTGTTCTACCGTCATCTCCCAATCAAGATATGCCTCAAAGATCATAATGTCCATCAAAAGAAGGTATAGTAAATTTAACCTTAGCATAAGGATCATCGGGAGCTTCGATTATGGTTACCTTGATTATGGTTACCTCGATTATGGTTTACCTCGATGGTGATGGCGATGAGGTCGCCCACCCATACCTTTGGTGTTCTTGTCAAGACGGCGCTTGAGTTTGTTTTGAAATGTCGCCCTGAACATCAAGATTACCGCCGCATCATATACCTCAAGATTGTCTTCATTGCTAGCATTCGCGTGCCGCCGTCGAAGCGGGGACGAGCTTCTTCCAAAATATCAATCCCGCCGGTTAGATCGGATATGCGTTTATCCAACCCGTTAATAGCGCTAAGCGCTAGGAAGGTTGAGTTCAAGCAACGCCTGGTGACAGCCTTGATGACCGGTCTCCTCCATGTCCTTTTGGATTGGTCGCCAAGAGCTTTGAGCTGCTCTTGGCTAACGCAATCACCGAAGTCCGGTGGGCTTGCTGGCACCGACATTGTAGACACAAAAAATAGGAACAAATAGTGAAGGTTATCCCTAATAATTGTACTACGCCGATAAGTGGTGCCTCTCAAGATGACAAGAAAAGGAAGACACCTTACCAAGGTCTTGCCGGTGTTCTTACCAAAGAAGGCAAAAGATACCTGGAAGATGTGGAACCGCGATTGCGGATGCGAACCTTTGCTGTCAAGAAGAATATGTGGAGCTATGGGAAGGCACACAATGACACAAGGATTAGCAAATAACGAGTCGCATTAGCGGTTGTTCAATGCGGATCCAAAGTATAAGTCACAAGTGCTGGCTAAGACGTGCCTAGACGTAGCGCAACAAGATGAAACAAATGAACGATGGAGAAAAGATAGATCAAACGCACACGGCAAAGCACTATTTCGTCTTTTTCTGGATTTTTGGCGTCCCCTGTATCACAATTTTTTTTTTTTTTTTTATTTTTTTGCTATTTTTCCTGGAACAAGGATCACCAAAGAAGAAAAATCACAAGAAGAATCACCTAGAACAGAGGTGATATACGGCCCGTAGAAAATCAACAAGATCTCAAAAGCGCGTGCAAAACTCTTGACAATTTTTTTTTTTCTTTATTTTCCCGATTTTTTGGCACTTTTGCGGACCCCAATAGGCCTTTGGCCTATTGTTTTTGCCGAATCGAATCAAATACTGCACAAAAATTTCAGATTTTTCGGACAAGCGAGTCAAAAAAGTTGTGGCCGTTTTACCGAAGGTACCTCAAAATATGGTGTTTGGAAACTCCGAAAAGCACGAATCGGCAGCGCAGTTAGGGTAAAAGCGTCCCCTAAACTCCAACACCAAACACACGATGAATCTTCCCCGTCAAGAAGAGCAATAGGTATGTGCCGATGATGTAAGGAGGGTGCGATGCAAAGAAATTGAAGCGGATGGCAACCTAACTAGGGTTTCTTGTGCGGCCGAGAGAGATCACACAAAGGCGGCTTGGCGATGGCAAGTCGAGTAATGTGGTGGAATCGACTTGTTGTATGGAAACGGTGGATAGGATAGCGGCGGAAACACAAATCACGGCGATGGGCGGTTGAACTACGGCGCAAAACACAATCCTAATCCAAAGAAATAGACTCGACCACCTGACACAAACTCAACAAAGCAATCACGAAAAACGAAATTGCAAGGCACAAAGGGTAATAGGACAGCGGTAAAAATTTTTGTTGGATTTTTGTGGACTCTAGGTAATGAACAAATATGAATCTAAAGGTGGATGTGAACCCGGCGGTATACCGAAGCTTTGATTACCACTTGATGGAAACTAGGGTGGCCCGATCTTAGAAAGGTTCTCGATAACTCTCGATTTGGTGGAAACGAGACACAATTGATCCGGCTTCCAAACAACTCGATCCGAAACCCCCGCAATAATCGCAGCACCACGTCTCCTCGGTTATCAACGGCGTTGCCGCGGTTGACCTGCGCCAAGAAGGCTAAGTCCTTTGCCCGTGAATCGAAGAACACAAGCAAGAACAAGGAAGAATGCAACCAATTTGCGGATGAATGATTAATCTCACGAGATGGGGTCTCACAAAACCGATGAAGCGGCTAAAACTGTTCTTGACAAGAATAATCTAAGCAAAACCCCAAAACCTAACGAGAGAGACGGCTGAATATATAGGTCTAAGGGTCGTCACCACCCTGGGCGACGCCCCCTAATGGGCTCAACATCGATACACGGTCCGTTGGACCAAAACGGTGACGCAGCACCGAAACAGATTCTGGACGCTGACTTGTTTTGACGTTTTCCGACGACTCGAATGAGTTTGGACCTGAAACCAACGCCATTGGTTTCCTTATGAAATTATCTTTCCAACCATGGGTGGATTGTAGAAAACGAAGCCGGATGCGTCCTGGGCGTCCGTTTTACTCCTTGCTGGTCCTGAACTCCGAAACAGGCTCGAAATCGACTCGGTTTGGGTCTCCACCTTGTCTTGGGCGCCCTTCCTGATCCTCCACGCCTCCAAGCCATCCCTTATGCACACTCTGGTCCTCTCCATGATTCCTAAGCACAATACAATCATTAGGTAGCAATCTATTCTCAAAATCATATAAAGACTTGCTTAGGAAAGAGCTCACTTTGTAAATTTAATTGTAGATGCTTGGCGTGCTCTTGTAATTGGACCTT
>JADLZK010010110.1:0-241889 GCA_015847255.1 Hyparrhenia diplandra | reverse complement strand
TATTCCATCCATTCTAAATCATAAGACATTTTTGACTTTTTAGATATATATAGATTTTATTATGCACTTAGATATTGATTGAGACAAAGGAGCCACCAATTACTTTTAGACCAGAAAAAGAAACCTGAAACATACTCTCAAACACATTCTTAATTTTGCTATCTCTAGCTCGTTATCGGGGAAAGAAACACTTGCAAAATCCACTTTCGCCACTTGCTAGTATCTAGTAAAAACATCGGCGGGAGAAACCGTATGCACTTACAAGGGAGCATGAAACTACAATCGCCATTATAAGGGCGAAGTATTGGAAGATTCAAAAAGGAAAGTATTGGAGATCTTTAGACGCTTCCCAATAGAACAACGGAAAAATTTGGGAATCGAACGTCCGCCTCCGGCTTCGCCTTTTCCTGCCGCTGGCTCTCACCTGCATGTGACCATCCACATCCACTCACCTACTATATCTTTTTCTCTCACCCACACAATATCCACCCCCACCCCACCTCTAGTGCAGCGCCCTCCCAACAACCCCGTCGTCGCCCTCCCTGGCAACTTCCCCACACTAGCACTGCCTTCCCCACTGCCGACATGGTGCCCTCCCCCACACTCCAGCGAGGCGAGGCGCGACGCGATGTCCCGACGTGGTGTACTCCCCACCGGGAACCCCCAAACCAGCGCGCCACCCTCTCCACCCCTGGCATCACCCTAGGCGACCAAGCTCCCCATCTCGGCGTCCATGGCGCTCCCCTGTTGCAACTCTATGCTTCAATTGTTTCCAGTCGCTTCAGAGGTATGCTGCACTTGAATCATAGGGATGTTGCACAAGAGACCGATGATGTTGCCATGTCGAATATGTTGCAAGCATTTGTTCATAATGTTTTAGTTCCTTCTGTCTTATGTTGCATTAGATGTTCCATGTTGCTTGCAGGTGTTCTTATTTGATTCTTGTTTCATATGCCTTTCACAAATGTTGCAATGATATTCTCAAGATGTTTAGCTCCTTCAACCTAATGTTGCAACAATTTTTCCGTGTTGCTGCAAGTGTTCTACGTGAGATTTTCATGTTGCTTGGCCCGAGGGAGAGCCGTGGTGGTGGTGGTGGTGGTGGGGTGTGTGTGTGTGTTGTGTGTGTGTGTGTGTGTGGGGGGGGGTTCGTGTTTGGTGGGGCCAACCGTGCAGAAAGTGCTAGGGCTGGCAGACATGGGTGTTGATTTGGTGAGCGGTTCTAAATGGCTACAGGGGTGTTGTTTGAATAGCCTAATAAAATTTTTTGCTTTACTATTGTCGGCAAATTACCTTTATTGACAATTCTAGTCAATTAAGTCTCTGAGCACTCAAGAGCTATGTCACTACTTCTCTAACTAGGAGAGCAAGCTAGATTATTCTAAAGAAAGACTAAGCAATCTACTCAACTACACAAGCACAATAGATGAATGTAAGTAATGCAAGGTAGAGTGAGAGTGTTATAATAGAACCGTCGAGTCAATGAACCAATTACTTAGGAGACAATCAATCAACACAAGAGATGGAGACAATGATTTGTTCACGGGAGTTCACTTGAACAACCTCAAGCTACGTCTCGGTTGTGTCGGGAGCGTCTCCAGCGATGGATCAAGGTGGTGCAACCGTCTTGCCTCACTAGGCCCTCTTGATACACGCGATTGAGTGGTAACTCAACAACCCGCGCAATCCACTAAAGTATCAATTTGGCGCTCCGCCGAGAAGATCATGAACCCCTTACAATCACCGGAGGTGGGCAACCTAATCACCTTCTCTTCCCAACGCCTCCAACGATCCACGAGCGCCTAGTCTAGGAATGGTGCTCTCAAGAAAGCAACAAAAAAATCCACCCGGCAATGACGACCCTCAAGTGCCTCTAAATGCAACTCTCAAAGCAATGCACTTGATACCCAAACTTTCAAGAATGTGCTTTCGCCAGCAGCAAGAAGAGGGGGAGATGATTTTGCTCAGCTCAAAGTGTGTATGGAATGAGTGAAAATGTCCAAGAGAGTAAGGAATGCCCGCCACCCATCTATTTAAAGAGATGGGGCAAAACTAGTCGTTAGTCGCCGAAATGCACCGGGCGGCTGCCTAGGAAGCGGCCGAGCGCCTCCGTCGGCGTTGCGGCGTTTGCATCCGGCCGTTGGCCAACGCCAACACGAAGCCTTACGGCCGCGCCAAACGCGGTCCAAGAAGGGTGTCGAAAACCCCTTTGTGCGAACACTAGCCGACCGGCGTCGGACGCGCTAAGCGCGCCGCCTCGCCGGCGCCGCCCGACGCCAAACCATGAGGCGCTTCACTCCGGCTGCAGAACCCCGCTGCGGCTGACGCTGCCTCAGCGTCCGATGCTCCCGAGAGCGCGTTCGGCGCATGTAAAACTCCGTTTTACAGCCCGTCGACGCTACTAACTTCTCTACCTTTGCACAAACATGCTAGCCAACAAGTGTACCAACTTGAGCTCCCGGAGATAGAATGTTTTCACCACCAACTTGCATCGGCCGCAATGGAAAATAGGCGTTTCATTTTTCTCAAAGCGCCATCCCGTTGAGGCTTCGGCGGGAAGGTGAAGTGGTACCCAAACCCCCTCTCAACCAACACCACTACCTTTCCGCCAAATGTGCCAACACCACCACATGTACACCACTATGTGCTCATGTGTTAGCATTTTCACAATCAATTTTGAAGGTTGGGTTAGCTCTCTAGGTTAAGAATGCATGCATATGATTGTTGAACCTAGAGGCACATGAGGATCGATATTGCCGACGTTTTTCCCTCTTTATAGTCCGACTATCGATCCTTAACCACTCCACACCCTCTATGGTGTCTTCGATTAATGAAATCAAAATGCCCCTAATAGTATACCTTCGTCTTGAGCCATTTTGATCACCTCAATCACAATTCCACGCCAAGCGAGCACTTGATCATCTTTTGGATCACTCGAATCAATCCACCATGACCACCATGCTCCACCCTCGGCTTGACCAATCTCCAATCTAATCAACCACTTAGAATAGAGAGATTTGTCCTTAGGATGTCATTAATTAACCAAAACCAAACTAAAAGATCTTCAACCGGGGGCGTGCTTATTGTGCGCGTGTGGATGTGGGTAGGGGCGCTTAGGCATGCACGGGTCAAGGGGTGGAAACAAACGCGTGATTGAGCGCTTTGAGCCGTCGTCTTTTAGTGCCGTGGATAAAATAAACAAAACAAAAGATCAAAATTTCCGTAAAAAGGCATCTAATCTGTTTCCCTTGATAAACACACAAACCGCCACCAACATCTAAATAGAACTAATACAAACGCCTTTTGTCATCGGGATCAAACTCTAAAAGAACAAGGATCACCGAATAAATTAAAAAAAATGGAGGGACACTCATTTATCCCCGACGAGGTCTCTAAATGGAAGAGAGGAAGGGATCCCGTGGGGAAGGGTAGTGGCGGCGCTACTAAAAAAAAGAATTAAGTTTTCATTCACAATGCTAGAAACTATCATGATTTCTATAGTCTTGGACACCGTGTTAAGAAACTATCTTTCATAATGTAATTTTCTATCATGATATCACCTAGCCCAGTTGTCACTCTCACATATTGTCTTGGTTTACGTGAAGACTTGGCTTCTTAGTTAGACTTGGTTTCTTATGTTTTTGCTCTCCCTCATCAATAAATACAGCGCCACATTAACAAAAAGCAATAAATAGAGGGGTAATAAATGAGGATAGAAACTACGATAGAGTCTGCACCGTGAGTGCTCTAAGGATCACCATGAAAAGTTACCTCTTTCCTTTTAATACGTGGGCATATTTGCCGTTACAAGAAAAAGAATAATTAAGGGCCGAAAAATTTACGCCGCACATTACGTGCGAAAATGTGATCGTGGGTCGCGTGATGTTCTCGCAACCAATGCCCGGGGCACTTGGGGATTTCGCCAAAGCAAGATTTGTTCAAGATCTTTTTTCTAAAAATAGGCGATACGTCCCTATAAATTAAGCCCTCCCACAAAAGTCATTTCCATTTCTGTTTGGGTATTTGGAACTCGATCGGGAAGGTAACGCCTCCCCATCTTTTGTAGGAGTGGTGTACCTTCTTTTTCTGCAGGTGAACTTGGGTCTTTTCGCGTCTCTTGTCTAGCGTATTTAGCCGCGCCTCCACCACCGGGCCACCCTCCACTCCTCGGTATCACCACACCGAGGGTCGATGAAGTGGAGATCTATCGTTTTTAATTATTTTTTATTAGATTGAATCCATATGGTTAAGGTTTCTTCATGCAAGTTTTTGGTATTGGAGATTTGCTCCTCTTGACAATAGCGGCGGGTAGTGTGGAATTATCTTCTCCATGGCGCCTTTGTTGAAGATGAGGGCGACAATTTCAGCGTCAACATCTTCATTGATATGAAAACATGGAGACTTTTATTTCTTCTACCCGGCGAGATGATATCGCCGCCATGGAATAATGTTCTTGTCTCTCTTCTCCGTTTTATTTTCGGTCGGTCTTCCTCATTCTTTTGGTAGCGAAAAGAAGAATTACCAAGACAACGAGAAAGAAGCCGAAGATCCTCAATTCGCCTAAATGAATGTTGGTCATCGTTCGTTGGACATTTGTTCTCGCAGACCGCCTTTTCGTCGCCGAGTGTTTGCCTATGGGGTCATCCACATTGGAAAACATCTAACGTGTTAGGTTTTTGAGTTGTGCTATTCACATGGTAGTGCCGGCCGATATCTTGATCTACCTAGCTATCATAAGATATATATTTTTTCTTTTTAGAAAAAAATCTTTTGTAGGAGTGGTAGTTTTTTTTTGAGTTTTGGGGGATTGGAAGATGGATTTCCATCTTTACTCTCTCAAGCTAAATGTTTCTTTTTTTTTGTTTCATCTTGTCTCTTTTACAATCGATGTTTTATTAGTATGATTTCTTAGTTGGAGGTATTTTTCATGGTGATCTCATAGAAAAAGGCTCATTATTGACAAGTGTTTTAGAACTTCTATAATGTGGAAGATCAATTTTATGCTTTTGTAATGTAACCTTCCAAATTACAGGGGCCCACATGTACTAATTATCGGTTCAACGACCTTTAATAGTCACATATGTGCACCTATAAGTTTAAAAGCACTATTAACTATTCCAACCGGGATCCGTTACGAGGTCATTCGCAAAAGATTACAACAAATTTCATACATAATCGTGAGTAAAATGGCGGAAGGTTTATATATTACAATAATTTTACAACCATTTATTTAAAACCGGTTTTACAAAATAAAAGTAGGAGTAGCGGAAAGTTTATTACATATATGACACTAACGGACCACGCCCACGGGTCTCACTTCTCACTCATCCTCACTATCTTCCCCGATGAATCGTCATGCGGCATGGTCAGGTCTTGAACATGACTTCTGGTCTGCAACATGGGTCAACAAACCCTCGAAACGGGAGTACTCAACAAGACTTACCCGACTAAAGAAAATAGGAGAAGACTTCGTGAATCTTTGGTCTAATAGGATTCAAGGTAAGGCTTAGCAAGAAGCAAGGACTCTTTTCTTGAAAAAGCTTACTAGTAGTGAATCCTTACTTTCAACATTTTAATCCCAATATAGTTTCTCACCTATTCTAGGTGATCTTACACTAGAGCACACACTTATAGATATTCCATCACTTATTCCATCTCTTCATAGTTCCATACTTTAACTACGATGTAAAAGGGGAAACCAAGTCTCCATATCCGAGAAGCACGCGGCGATTTGAAATCGATTAACCCAAATTGGGGAGTTCTTTCCACCTACGACATATGTAGCACTTAAGCTTGCATATATCAACCCTTTCTTGGATACTCAAAAGCGGAACCGCGTCCTACGCCCCCCGGGAATACCGTACACCTCCAATCCGGGACTTTAACCCACGAGGGTAACATGTACTCCCGCCATCTCTCCACTCCCGGTCTTGCGGTTTATGCGTTTCGATTTGACACCCCCAAGATTGGGCTTACCGGAGTATGTGTCCGAACTAGTTTCGATCGCGATGGGGCGACACCCATGACAGGCGTGCCATTGGTCCAAGACCGCAGCGCGGATTATGCTTCCATAGTCACCGATTACACAGGCTACACGCCGGTCCTTAACCGACAAGCCGAAATACTACACCGAGACTCCATTCTCAATGCAAATTACCCGGCAATCGGTCTCAAATTAAACACCATATCCCAAAGATGGTTCCATCATATAGCATCCTTTCTCATCAATCTATTCGGGGCTATCATAAGAGACTTGTCACATTTTGACTCAAAAAGTCTAACTAATATAGCGAGGGGGCTAAAAGCGTTCTAGCATTTTATCAAGTTGGGTTATCAAGGTAGATATTGAAATAATCAAGGATGGATAATGCATCAATTTGGTTTATCACACAACTCCTATCACCTAATGCGATATATAAAGCAAAGGTGATATAAAGCTTTGTAAAAAAACACAAGGAAATGTTTGAATGAACCGGGGCTTGCCTTGATTGACGAAATATCCCGACTCGGGACGACGGATCACGCGTACTCGAGCTAGGGTCAACAAGATAGCCTTCTTCTACGGCTTGATCAACAACTTTTCGATCACCCTCGTTTACTATACGAAAAAGAATAACATATGCTTTACATGATGCCGTGTATATAAATATGATGCGCGAGGGTGCATGAAAAAGATAAACATTTGAGTACAACTTTCCTTCACGATAAAGTTGCAATCCAACAAAACCAACTTGTTGAACTACTCTCACGAGATATCATCACCATTGCCTAAGGAGTTCTCAAGGACCACTTGATAAAGGCATGGTTTAGGGTTCACAAAACAATCCAAAATTCACCCAAAACCCTAGGTTATAAGACATAAAACAATTTATTCAACACATGAAATAATAGAGCATGAATTAATAAATATTTTAACTTTCTCTAAACAAGCTCAAAATTTTTGTACAGGTAGATCATATCATAAAAACAGTACCAAAATAATTTTCATGATTTTTGGATAAATAAAATAATTATTAAAAATCAAGGAAGATGCATTTTTCAATTAAAATTTGTATTTTTAAATCATGTCAAAAGTATTCAAAATTCAAGTTTCAAATTTTTCATGGATAGGCATACTCATGGGAAGGCTACACAAAAATTTTTCAAAATTTTTGAGCTAGTATTTGAATTTATACAAAATTTGGAAAATCGGACACTATTCAAATAAATGAAATTGAATAAAACATTTCAAAAATGAAAAAGGGTTTCGGGTTGAATTTGGCCATTCTTATGCATGGCCCATTACTGTTCCACGGCCCACAAGGAATGATAACGGACCGCCCCGGTGGAAATGTTGGTTGGGCGGCCCGGTGAACAAAATGCGGCGGACACTATTCCGCGTGCCCCGGCTGCGTGCTCACCGGCGGCGGCGGTGGCAAGCTGCGCGGGCCCGCGCCGGGCCGTTTCGCGGCCCGGCGATGGACTAAACGGAAAACTAATTTCATAAACGTGGCGAGAGCTCACCGCGGATCTGGGACGTAGGTTTGGTTGGGGCGGGCGGGCGGAGATGGAGTCGTCGGTGAGGACGTGACAGCGGCGGCGACGGCGGCGGTGTTCCGCGAAGGGGGTCCGGGTTAGGAGAAAAGTGAGCCGTCCGCGACTACGTCTTGGATGAAGGAAAACGCTAAGGAGGGCGGGTAAAGCTCACCGGAGCGCTCTGGTGACGGCGGGTCGGCCCGTCAGCCTTGGCGCTTGGCCGGGTAGCGGGAAGAGCGAGCCGCGGGCGGCGCGTGCCGGCGAGAGATGGGTCGCGTAGGGCTCGAAGGAAGCTAAACAAATTGCGAAGGGGTAGGGAAGATGGTTTGGTGAAAGGTGGCTCAACGGCGACGAATGACGGCGGCGGAGGAGGCGATTCGGCGAGCGCGTTTTTCGAAAAAGAGAAAAAGCGGCGGCCCCGGCGCCCTATTTATAGGAGGAGGAAGGTGGATGTGGGCCAACGAGGACGAAAGCTCCTGCGGGCGCTGGCGCTGGAAGGCGCGGCCGGGTGGATCGGCGGCGACCTTCAAACCGGCGGTGTGGAAGGAGGATTGGTCGGCTCTTGTTCATTTCAAACCCTAGCTTTGAAATTTTCAAATTACTCCCAAATTTTGAACTAAACTCAAAAATTTCAAAAAGTAACCCCCCTTAATTTTTCAAGATCTACAATTTTCACAATTGGAGCATTTTCAAAAATCTGCCTCTAAATATGACTTTTTGAAATGCAGCTCCAAATTTTGAAATTTGAATTCAAAATTACTTTTAAAAATCATGTAACAACTTGAAAAACTTTGTACATGACTTTTGTTCCTCTCAACAAGATCTACAAACTAGCTTTTTGAAATTTTTCGCAAATTATGCTTAGATTTTGAAATATTGAAAAGGAGGTAATTAGGGTTTGAATGAAATTCAAAATTACTTAAAAAAATTTTGAACTAAACTTCAAAAACTCAAAATACCAACTTTGTTCAACTTTGAAAAAATCTACCAAAATGCTTTAATGACCATACCCAAAATCTTGATAAATTTTGAATAAAATAAAAGGGGACAAACTAGGGTTTGAAATCTAGGGTTTCGACAAAGGGGGATAGTTTCCGAATCTGATTCCTCTCGCGTCTTTTAGGCCAGACAAAGCAACTAAACATAAAATAAACTTATTTTAGTTCAATGCAACACAGGGGTGGGCTAAACATGGATGCTTTGCAATGATCATGATGACATGTCGGGTTTTAGTGGAAATAACACCGAGGGTGTGTTCTGACTTTATACTCTCAAAATATTTTCCAATCTTTTTTTTTTTTTTCTCCAACTGAGCTATATCCCCCCTCCCCCGAGCCAAGTGGAGTATGCATGAAAGAGTCCGATGCAACTGGGCCATCCTGGACTTGAACCAGAGACCTCACCGTGAAGTAAATCATCGCCCCTACGATCCAACCAATTGAGAGAGATTCAATAGACTCCTTTTAGGGAGCGATTCATCCTTCCCGAACACAAAGATACAACTCCTCGTTGTATGCTGCGCTCTTCAAGTGTGCTTCTCCCCTTACCATGGCAAGTCCTTGGGAAATAACTCCCATGGGCGTAAAAAAAAAAGGGGTTAAGAAAACCTCTTGGCACAATTCTAGAAACTCTAAGATCCCTTTTCAAACCTCGCTCTCTGCTCCCATTTCGAGTCAAGAGATATATAAATAGCCACACCCCATTGCACCGATCGGGGGCGCCAGTAGTGACTTAGGGGTCGAATACCAAGAAGTGACTTATTTATACCAAGCAATCCTCTTATGGCTAGATCCAATCTCCTAGTCCCTCGCACAAAGGAAAAAAGAAATTCACGTTCTTTTTTTTTATTGATGAAGGGAAAAGTTAAATTTTACCTTTGCCTTTGCCAACATTTTACGTTCTCATGTTTGAATTAAGTTACAATCGAGTCCCATTTTTATTTTTTTTTTATTGAGCTTCCCAAAATATTTTGGATGTATTCCAAATCAATCATTTGAGTTCAACATCCATCAACATATCTCTACAAACTTCTCGGGATTTTTTTAGTTATTTTTTTTTTTGAAAATTTTCCCACTCTTTTGGAGGCTTCGGAGGCATAATCTAATTTTAGATGCTCTAGATATCTTTTTCATGAGCTCCGATACTTTATTAGGGGTTTTCATGTTCAAAATGTCTTTTGTGATTTCTTTACAAAATTTTTAGAGCTTTCGAAGTTATTTTTGCTTACGTACCGATTCATATTTTTTTTGATTTATTTTATGTAATGGAGTTTATTAATTGATTTAATTCTAAAAATAATAAAATACCTCGTTTTTCATTGTCCCAAAACCCAAAACCCAAACAATTTATGCCATCTATCCACGCTCCTTTCATCAGATATGCATGCAACTGTTTGTCCAAATTAAAAGCAATATAGGTTTTATATCTCAGCTATTTATACATAAAATGTTATTAATTGCTAATATAAATGTGTTTCAAAAATTATAAGTCTCTTAGTTTAAACACGTTCCGTGCGTGATAAATTCATTTAGATATTTTTACATGCACTTTTCTTTTTTTTTAGAGATTAAAAGTTTAATTTGATTAAAGGATGCATGCGTATTTATAAATAAAATATGACTAGCTTAACTCATTGTTTAAAATAAAATGATTTTTGGTGTACCTAAATAATGCTTCATATTATTTTGCTCTATTAAAAATCGGTAAGCATGTAGGCTTTTATTTTTTATAATTACAAATAAAAGTCTGGGTAGTCGTTTTTTAACATGTCTCACCTCTGAATTTTAATTTGTTTATTAATGCTTGTGTAACTGGCTTTACAATTAAAAACAACTTAGGTTGATATGTTGGTCTTTCATATTCAATATTAATATGATTAATGTTGACATTGATACCTTTTAATTTGTAACATAACATGTTTAGTTCAACCTTGAAACATTTCGTTTACCTGTTGTCCATGTTCCTTATCTATTTTCCAGCTAAACATTTAATTGGTTTAAATGATATATGATCATTCAAAAATATAAGATATTGTTAAGGTTTTACTCTGAGGTGTTTTCTGTGCAACGTCTATCACTTTACTAGGAGAGGTAGGGCATGCTGTTGTACTTTGGTTGGACTTTTTAATATCAACAGGGAGCACCTATAAAGGAAGGAGGGCCCATAACTCAGCAGCACATGCAGTAGGACGCATAGCTCTTTCTGTACGGCGCGGTCACCTTGCTGCCGCAGGACAGGGAGAGCCAAATTGGCTCGTTTGCCTGGGGAAGGATTTTCTTGCAAGAGCAAGACCTTTGCAGTGATTAGGTCCGGCAGTCACGAGTTTGAATTTCTGTCATAACAGATACTATGTCATAAATAAATAAATTCTCAGTATACGCCCAGCTCTAGTGATGCACACCATCAGCGAAATCTACCCTTTTAGTTATCTCAAGATTATTTTTTTTTGTGCCGAACAGGAAATCAACTAGCACTACTGCACGTCTACTGTCGCACAACATTGCATCATGTTCTCTAGTTTCCTAGCATAAACCCCTTATGCCAGCTCGTTCAGGCGTACTCAGGGGATTTGCAAGGCTCTTTCAGAATCGCCAAAGCGTGCTCAACTGCATAGACGATCATCTTCTTCACCTGCAACCGTAACAAGGAGAAAAACAGTGTCAGTTGCAGCTCATATTCAATCATTTGCTGGTAAAGTACAAAACTGTACTCCTACTTATAGCATGCGGAGCAAGTTTTCCGCTTTGCCCGTAGAACAGCCTAAAAAAAAGTATATTCTTAAGGCGATGTGACCTCTTGGAGGTCAGCTAGGCCTAGGGAGCCCAGTTGCCGGAGCCCAGTAGCAGCATCTGTGCTGCACGTGACGAACCTCACCAAAGCCCAGTAGCAGCATCTGTGCTGCACGTGACGAACCCTCACCAAAGCCCAGTAGCAGCATCTGTGCTGCACGTGACGAACCTCACCAAACCATTTAAGGTACGCGACGTTCGTGGACAATGAGGCGATTTAAGGTACGCGATGTTCGGGGACAACGAGGCACCAGCGGTGACAAGGGAATCTCTATGATGGACAGTGATGAACCTCCAGATATGACGGCTCAATCCTTCGAAGATGTTCATAGAGATTAGGTTCTATTAGGTTTACGTACGTGTGTTGGGCAAGTGTACGTGTCGTGGGCGTGTGTGTTGTACCGTGTGATTCTCGATTTTTTTTTTGAGGTTAGTTAGGTCAGTATTTTTTTTTAACTTTGACCAATTTTATATTAAAAAATATCTTATTTATCTTACATAGTATCATTAGATAGATCGTTAAGTATACTCTCGTAATAAAATTGTTTAGAGATATAATCCTTAGTACGTATTTTCTCTACAAATTTCGTCAAAGTTGAGAGAAAATTTTGACATGCACAAAGCCCATCCTCTGCATGAGAAGCACCTCACCGTGCTTGGAGGTCGGTACATGCGTCGGCTGAACAGCAATCCGTCTGCTCCAAATTGGCAGAGGTTGCCGCCTTTTGCCTTGGTGGATCGACGATTAACGGCGACTTTTGCTTGAGCCGCCTTCTTGTGAGAAGCACCTCACCGTGCTTGGAGGTCGGTACATGCGTCGTCGGCGGCTGAACGGCAATCCGTCTGCTCCAAATTGGCAGAGGTTGCCTTGTGGTTGCCGCCTTTTGCCTTTTGCCTTGGTGGATCGACGATTAATGGCGACTTTGCTTGAGCCGCCTTCTTAGTAAACCGTGGCGAGACGCCAAGCAGCCTCACGTGGCATGGGCATCGCGATCGCTAGGGGTGAGCATGTCTGCAGTGCTGTCATCAACATAGGCGAGTCCTTCGTCCACTGAGCAGCCATCGCCGGAGAATGGATGTCCACCAACAGTGCTCCAACCTTCTGAGGGGTTGTCGCCTGAGTAGGCAGACACCTAGGCTCTGGTACTACAGCTGGTGCTCCCGTTGGCCGACTCATGACGAGCAAGGCGTGCAAGCTCCTCCAATATCGGGTCAACCAAGATGCCCCATGTGGGAGGTCCCGCGCTCCCGCAACACCAATGCTAGCGGATCTGGCTCAAGAAAGTAGTGTAGTAGTAGCATCGTTTTCGGCGACTAACACCCATGCTATACCTCATTGTCTTACTCTGATGGCACCGTCGGTGTCGTGGATGCCCGAAGGTGCTGCCAGCGCCCCCTTGACCCCCTGTGCGGCCCCATCCAAGCTCGATGGACCGTCGTGCACTGAGGGGTCGACAGGTCGTTATGAGCAGAGTGTTGTGGCAGGTTGCCATGCTTCGTCTCTAACATCGCAATCCTAGACGGCTTGCAACATTTGGGACATTAGGTAGCATCAAATTCACATCATCATCATCATCACTGTCCCTAAGCATGTTGAAAGTAATGACATTAGATAGCATCATAGTCTTGTTTACATTGTTATGCCAACATAAAAACGAGCTCACCTTGTTTTTAAGTTTCATGGTCGTATCATTAGTTTCATGTGTTGTTCGTGGGACCATTGCCACTTGCCCCAAGTTCCCGTAGGTTCAAGGGCGATCAATGGCGGGTCCAGAGATTTTCTAGAGCCTATAGGAACATAACAATTAGTACCTTTACAGAATTATTATAGCTCACTTTGAACTTACGATACATTGATTTATTATGCACCTATTTATACATTATGTCTAGATACATAGTAAAATATATGGATTTAGAAAAGACAAAGTGAACTACAATTTGGAACGTACGGAGTAATAAAAAAAGGGTGTTTGGTTTATGCATCTGCCCGCCAAGCCACAACACGAGCGATGCCCAACTTAAGGTAGAACGTGGCGCTGAAATGAACTACGGAGCTGTAGTTGCACCTCCAAGTATTGCAGCTAACCAAAAGCGCACTTAAACTATGCGTGTAAGGTGTGGTGCGCTACGGGCCGTGCGGACACGAACCAAACAGAGCCCAAATATACATCAACGATAATAGAAGCAAAGTCAATAACATAGATACTTTTTGGAAATTTAGACAGAATCTAAAATTTATTTGTTATTGGTATCCGAGTATCCCATCAGACATCCCACGTGACATCCAGCGTGACATCCCGAAACTTTTCACCCATCAACTAAACACCAAGGAGCGTACATTAAAAATTAGTGTTCAAGAACTGAAAAAGTTCGCACAGGTTAATAGATTTTTTCGTCAGAACTGTAACATACTATTGGATCATGTGAATTTGTCCTCTGTCATGCAGCACGTGGCTAATGCCTAAGGGCTGATTCACATCTCTCACTTACGTGTGCTGCCATTTCTTTGCGTGCTTGTTCTACTGCCAACGACAACGAGCCTCTAGTCCAGCTGACTAGGGCATCCGTGTGACACATAGGTCCTGGGTCCGACTCCCATGAGAGCGAATTTCTAGAATTTCTAATTGTGGTTAAAAAATCTCCTCGCCTGTCCCATGGCCAAAACACAATTATTTAAGCCTGGCCCGGTTCTCACCTGGGTAACGATGCGCCCTTGTGTCCGGGTGGGGTAGGGGTTCGAGGGGTTTTTTTAACCTGTGTGAGAAGGTCTTCTTCTTCTTAAGCGCGATGCCCGGGCTGTCTTACCCCGTGGGTCGAGTTTTTTTGCGTGCTTGTCTACTGACCTGTGCTGTGCTGTCTGCGCCGCTCTCCGTAGTTCACGAAGGAGCCCGGGCAGGCGCTCTGGGTCGCCCATGCAGTCGATCACCGAAGTCTTTGATCATCAAGTGACCAAATCAGAGGATATGCAAGCCCCTTGGTGTCAGCGGCTGCGACATGGTGCCTCTACGTCGATGACGACGAGGCTTCTAGGTCACAGTCGTGGCATGCTTCCTGGCGATGGTTGCAGTACAGCAGTAGGGCTCACACCAGAGCCAAACCTGCTGGGAATCTATGCTAGGGAGGCTCGGCTGCGGTGATGGCATAGCCGGTGAGGCAAACCCGCCGCCCATGCCGCCCATGGTGCTCAATCCACAACGGCTCAAGGTTAGGGCCCATTTGGTGGCCCATGGTGCCCAATTCACGATGACTCGTTAGGGCCCATTTGGCAGATCTGTGCTCCCTGTTTTCTGGTGAAGTGATTCTATGACTGAAAGTGATTTTTCTTTAATTCTTTAGTATAAACTCCTAAATCACTTCAAAGAATCAGGAGGAACTACTTTTGTCCGCACTCTCGATCAGCCTCTTAGTTCATTTTAGAGAATCACTTCACACAATCAGTAGAGAACTATTTCTCGGTGAAGAATATGTTTGGCAGCTAGGCAGCTAGGGAGTGATTCTGCATGAAAATCCGCTCCGCAGATCACTCGCAAACGGACCCTTGGGAGTCGATGTGGTCAGTCCACAACTAAGAGAAAGAAATGGGTTAAAAGAGAGATGAGCCCCTAAACCAAGAGAAGATGAAGATTAAAGACAATGGCGAAAAAGACAGTTCATCCTCCCTCTCCCCTCTTATATTTATAATTATATAATATAAATTAACAAAATAATAATTGCTAAGGTATCTTAGGGTGTTAATTAACGCTGTGAGTTGACCAATACCACGTTTGTACCATGTCTAAATTTACCTAATAGACTCTAATTGAAGCAAAGGTTGAAAATTAAACTACCTTTCCATCATCACCTGCACTTTGTTTTTTCTCATTGGCTGTTCCAGCTGCTGTGTATACAAAGAGCAGGGGATTTTCTTGACCTACGTGAGAAGATCTTCTAAGCAAAATGACTAGAAGATTTTTTTTTTTTTTTGAAAATTTAGCAGGGTGTTGTCTTATCCCCGTAGGTCAAGTTTTTAAGCTTACAGTTTCATATCCTTGCCCTCTCTTAATCGCTTGTACAAATCTCTCGATGACACAAACTCTTGAAGGTTAGTTTTTTAAAAAAAAAAAAAAAAGGGATGCGGTGAAAGGTCGAGTGTGTTTAATTAAACACTACATGATTCAGTTATTAGACTATATCCGGCACAAGGGCAAAAGGCAAATGCTCCTTTTTCGCCAAATAGGCTCAGTAAGCCCAATAACAACTGCAAGTTGTGTGAGTTGAAAAGGTCCACATGAATGTGAGTGGGGCCGCTACCCCGGGGTTCAAATCACTGGAGCTCGCGACCTTTTCTTGGGATTTTTCCAGGGATTTCTGGCGTTATGCATTAAGTGGTAGCGGCGTTCCGTCGACGACGGGCGCCAATGGTGACTTCGAGAATCTCCGGATCTGCCGGTTTCCCCCTTCGGAGGTGCTCATAGGGGTAGGGTTTGTGTACGCGTGTGTTCATAGGGGTGAGTGTCCGTGCGTGTTGTGAGCGTCTGCGTTGTACTGTGTCATTCTCAAAAAAAAAAATAAAAAAAAAATAAATTAAAAGCAATCCCCTGTCCTGAGCAGAAGCGCTGAAGACTCAGAAACAAGTAACAGGTAAGGAGCCAACGCTCCAAGTATCGAGATCCCAAGCCAAATAACGACTGCAAATTGTGTTGGCTTATTCACCGTGAAAGGGTCCACATGTAAGTGTGTGAAGAGAATACATAAAAACCAATGCCGTGTCTTGAGCAGAAGGGCAGAAGATATTCATAAAAAAAAAAAACTAATTGGGTAAGGAGACAACATTCCTCGTATCGAGATCCCTCTGTTTATACTCGTGTTAGTGATTTGATCTCGTCGTTAACAACAGGTGTGATAGGTATCAGAGAAAACTATCCTCAGTGCGGGTACCGGCAGTGTGCCGTGGCAGAATTTTTTCGGTGCTGTGCAGTGGTAGATGGTGCATCACCGACCTAAATATTGGATTGATCCGGCTTGGGTGCATTGGGGATTTTGGAATATCAAAGGCTATCTTCCTCATCGAGGGTGATAGCAGAAGGGGAGTTCTTGACGGAACAGGCAGCGCAAACTGAGTGTCCGAATGTCGATGGCTTGGTGGCGATGGTCTCAGATTTCCCAATGGCTTGGTGGCAATGGAGGTGATGGTGACAGCATCAGTGTCGTTCACGACGTTCAGGAATCTATAGATATGGACCACCATGGCGCAGGATGTTGCCCAGGTATGGCTTGAGCAAGTGGTTTCTAGGATGTCGGTTGTGTTTGAGGAGAATGCCTACAAGGTGTTCATGCAAATGCCCCTATAGTGACACAAGCTAAGCAAATCACGTTCTGGGCTGCAGGCATCTTGAGAAGCTGCACAAGGATGAGGAGCTTTGCATGGCCTTAACTTGCAGGACGATCTATTGCAACAAGCAGCAGAGTAGTTCTCAAATCAACAACACCCACAGCCTCTTCAACTAGGTAGGGATGTTGCAGACGAGTTGTTTGTTGAAATATCTCCTGAGAAGGTGGCAGAAAGCAGAGCATAGAGACAATGTTGTACAAGTGCTTCTTGATGAAATGATTTGTGAACATGTGGTGTGGGACAACCTTGCTGTGTATGAAGGATTACTGCAGCAGTTAGCATTCAAAGAGTACATGAATGTTCCACTAAAAGTTGGCATAGATTCTAGGGATGGTTTGTCTAGTAAAATGCCCAGCGAAATTTTGTGGACTGAGCACATCCTATATGATATTGAGACACATGGTAGTTCACTACAGCAGCAAGCCATAGGCGCAAAGGATATAGAGAACGAGAAGAAAAAAATTGATGGTGAAGCTTATTGAAGATAACATGCTCGCCAGTTACTGCAGGAGCATGGCATGGATGTTGCAGACCAAATGCTTGAACATATACAGCACAAGCTAGTCAATTTCAAGGCATCGGTGCTGTCCGAGTGTGATGCCCTCAAGTTATTTGATGAAATATTTCCTACAGAGGCTGTGTTTTGCATGGTGGTTATCTGCAACAAGTCACTCAATTTGGAGAGTATGTGGTAGATCGAAACAGCAAACAGATGGTCAAGGCAGCCATGGAAGATCATATCATTATTATTATAGATACTCCTTTCTCTTGGTCCTTTGCATGGATTCAGTGGATGTGATGCCAACAAATTTTGGTGTGCATGAGGAACTGACACCTCCAATTTCGACATATAACATGTTTGGTAAAGCATATCTGGATGATGAGAAGAACAAGCTAATTGTTCGCTAGTGATGATAATATGTTTACTCATGTTGGCGATTCATCATGATAGCCGGAGGTTGGTATGGTTGCTCAAAATCAGGGGTTAAGTTAGAAAGAAGTTGGTGCTGGTTTTGGCATTGATGCTGCGCTCTGCTAGTCTGTGGCAGCTCACTTCTACCCACAATATCTTAACCAACACAAAAGGGCGTGCCCAGTGCGTGAGGGCTCCCGCCTGCGAAGGGTCTGGGGAAGGGTATTTTAGCGCCAAGTCTTACCCACACCATGTGCAATATGCGGAGGCTGGGGCTTGAACCCGGGACCTTCCGGTTACAGGCGGTAAAGCACTACCACTTGCACCAGGCCCGCCCTTCAACATAGCACGGATAATTTCATCCTTGTGTTTTATGAAGCATGTGCTGGCCAGGAGATCAAATGTGACCATGCAAACCTGCTAACCTTTGATGAAAAGAGGAAAAAGGGTAGTGCTTGACATGTGGTAGCTGAATTGGCACCATAGCCCAAGAAACAGTGATATGGAAGTGGTTCAAGTGGTTTTTAGTCCTTGTAGACGTGAGGAAAGGTTTTTCAGTGCCTATTCTGATATGCTTAATGCTAAAAAGTTTTTTAAATCTGCATTGTTGGAAGATATTTAGAAATAAGTAATCAAGTAAGGGGCCAACACTCCTCGTATCGAGATCCCTCTCTTTTTTTCCTCTATTTTTACTGACGACTGCAATTTGATCTCGTTGCTGGCAACAGTTATGACATAGCAATAGGACTTCCTCAACGCCATCTTGACATTCTCATGGACTACTGCCACCAAAGTAGATTTGAATCTTCACCATTACAAACAGCATCACATGGTTGTGGTGCCTACTCACCGAGTAGACATCACATCTACGAGACTATGACCACATGAGAGGGAAAATGAATCCATGGAAGCTCAAGTGCGTGGCAACAACTGAAGCTCGTAGCAACATATATTGAACTAATTTATGTGGTGCCCTTAAAGAAAAAATAAATTTCTGGCAAAGGCAATGCTTGTTGGGTGTCTGCAGGCCTATGGTTACTGGACAGCCACACACCTATTTGGCTCAAACACTAAACTTGTATGCACACTGTATGTTGTTTTGCAATCCACAAAAACGATGCATTTGTGTTATTTATTATTATTAAATGCATGGCATGCATGCATGCTATGCTGTGATGTATTTGGGGTCCTTATGTTTTCTTAGATTATAAATGGCACTGAAATGTTGAAGCAATGGTGATAGACCATGTGAGCTTATCTCTATGTATGTCCTATGACATACTGTCGCTGATACTAACAAGCTAATAAGAGGAGGCGTGTTTTGTTTGCATACTGGAAAAGGTGCCTGGATCAGGCAAAGATCCCAGGCATCCATTTTTCTATGCCTGGCCAGGCCTCCCCAGGCCAGTATAGCAACCAAACAGGCCCTTGAGTTCAAGACGGATGTATGCATTAATAAAAAGCTCGTACCTCTAGTTTATCTTCTCTTGCCCTGTGGCCCACTGGAAGTCTCCTGAAATCCTCGGTTAAGCTGAGACACTGCTGAATGTTCTCCGGTGATACAAAATCCAGAGCAATCTTGGTGCAAGACTGCAGTCATTACACATTCACCCAGAACATGTCAAAATTGAGTAGGATTTCTCCTAGCCCTCATCTATCCGCTGCAATCAAATCATGGGGTATGTAAGAGTGGTTTGCAAGCTTACCTTTAGATTTCGTACTTGATGAGGACACCCAGCAGGTATAAAAAACTGCATCTCCAAGTCTTTGCACAAAGGTCCACGGCTCAATTCCTACAACAGCACATCAAAATTTTGAGTACTGAACGCTCAACTACTCACACCAAAGGATTTATAAACACAAATAGATGGGCCAACTCACCATACTCCTTCTTGAGCTCCCTCTTGTGTTTTGTTGGTCAGATAAAATGTTTCATCATGTACAGGGTTAAATATCTGCATTAAAAACAAGTGGCTCAAATTATTTTTTAAAAAAAATGTCGCAAAGAGATAATGGTTTTTACCAAGTTCATTCAGAGATAAGATTAACATTAACCTTTTCAACTGGACGACAGAGCATATGGCGAAATTCTTTGGAATGTTTTATGAGGTACTCTTTCAGCTTTACAACATCCTCCCCTCCTGAAAATATCCCATAGTGCACCTTCATCATCCTTGCAGGAAACTGATGATATATGAGCATCCTCCCTGCTTGTTTTCATTTCCATCTATTAATGAATTCCCCAAGCATTCATTTTTATCCTGTTCTGCATGCCTTATTTTCAAATCTCTTATCGCATCTTTTTGTTCTTTAGAAGGCTCAACTTTGGCAATATGCATCAAAACATTAACCTGACAATGGCCAAAATTATATTAGAGTTAAAGAAAAGAAGAGCACAACAAGATGCTATGCATTCTCTATGGATAGCATAAGATTATGCTGAGGTTCTCTTGTATAATCAACCAATGGTAACAGGTGAGATAGTCTCTATCGTTAATATTGGATCTATTGAAGAGCACAACAAGATGTTATGCATTCTCTATGGATAGCATAAGAGTATGCTGAAGTTCTCTTGTATAATCAACCAATGGTAACAGGTAAGATAGTCTCTACTGGGGGTTACAATTGGATCTTAGAATTCACTGATGTAAGTCACCAGGAAAAAAAGGTACAATTGGGAAGATTTTTATTCCTGAACAAAGAAAAAAATCAAGGACTTCATGGACACAGTATAATATAATTATGTCCACTAGATGCTTAGGTTGTTCTCAGTTATTTACTTACTGCATCAGACAAATCACAATGGAGTTTTGTGACAGAATCTCCTCTAATGAGTTCCTGCGCATAGCCATAAGCTATATATGATTTTGGACCCATGTCAAAACTTTAAAGACGTCACCAGGAAGCAATGCAGAGACATTAAGCAAACCAGATTTCAAATTTGTGTATGGTTGAAAAGGCAAAGAATTGATGTATGTCTTTCCATGGGAAGGCAAAATATTTTCAAAATGGTCTGAAGTAGGCCAATCCTTCAATTTAAGCATTGCAGGCCAAAGATTATAATGCATCCGACCACGATAATACCCATTGAAAAAGTCCTTGGCGCATATCTCAACCTGCATATATAAACAGATAATATAAGGTTTCTAACTTGATCATTTTACACAGAAAACAAAAAGGCTACACTGGTCAGAGTCTCTCAGTCCACTAATTCAGCCTCGATGTAAACAATCAAACTGCATAGAAATATATAGTATAGTTTTGTAGTCATAGACATGTATTGTACTAACCTCACAACAAGACATACAATCAGTAGTTTTCACCATTTTCATCTGAGAACTAGTCTTGGCGTAATGTTCAGTCCACATATTTTTAGGCTCCCAGCTCAAATCAGACATTTTACTGAGCACCCCTTGCACTATTACAGGCTCTCCTTTCACCCAGTGCTTTTGGAAGTGCTTGAGATCATCTGGCTTACCATTATCTGATATTGCACAGTATATGTAGTTATCTGTGGAGTTCTCTCTGGTGGCAGCTTTCCTTGAACTTACATGATCAGTTGAACATGAGCATTCACATATATCTATACTAGTAATCTCAGAAGGTTCTATCTGGTTGCTCAGTCTCAATGCCTCCATTTCAAGCTTACTTAACCTATCTGTTTCAAAAATTCGTTTCAACTCAAGGACATGGTTACCACACCCATCAAGTTCAGATGGAGGACAACGAATGGTCCCAGCAGGATCAGCTTCCCACTTGATAGACTTAGATGGGTAACTAGACAAACCTGTCTCTTTGTAATTTTCTGAATCTGGTTTATCTTTTTCACTAACACCACGATTTTCTGAATCCGTTTTATCTTTTTCACTTACACCACCATGCATATAGATATAGTCAATTTCAGTAATCTTTGGCACAGTTACCAGTCCCTTTTGACAATTGCTCTTAAGACAGTGTCCACGGAGCTCCTTACAACAAGTGATGCATAGCTCGTACGAGCAGTTTGGGCAGCTTCTATGTAGATCAAATATTGATGTGCTGCAATTGTTACTGTTTCACATAGAAAGGAGATGATAGCTTAAAGAATTGTAAGGCCAAAAAAACTATAAGCAAGGAACATAAAATTATTCATAATAACTGAAAATGTCCAGTACCATAGCACCCTCTCATCATTCCAGGAGACAGCTTTGTCAACAATCAATTCCGACAATTGCACTCCTGTTTGGAGAAGAGGTAATATTAAAAAAGTTCAAAGATGCAAATAACTGCTATGTCATTTAATAAGAATCTGGTTTTACCTTGAATTTTGGCTTCTGCTTCTCTTTCTTCCATCTGGTCCCTGTTGAGTTGAGTCAAACATGGCAACAGGTAGTGCAACAGGTAGCTGGCATATTTGCGTTTTGTTTCAGGATCGACCTCTTCAGGCCTCACATCTGACGTATCCACTTCAGCCGAAATGGCAGACACATTATTCACCCCATTTGACTTCACAGAGGAGAGTCCAATTCCTTCAGTACATGGTGCTGCACTAGGAGCCTGTGGTGATTTCATACCTGCAGAAGTGGGCCTCTTTTCCCTTTTAGATGATCCGTTGCTATTGCATTTCCTCAAGCTCTACGAGGGGAGACAAAAAAAACATTGTCAGAGCTCAGCCAACCATGATATACTACTTTCAGCTTATATTAAAAGAAAATAAAAAAATCCTCAACCTGTGACAGAGTTCATTACGACAATCTAACAGAATTGAACACAAAAACAAAGAACAATGCTCTCTACTAAACACGAAACGACAGGAAATTCAGAAACACAATTGCATCAAATCATGCTGAGCTGCAGATGTATTTATGTACTAGAGTGGTGAACTCAGAAGGCGGTCACCTCGGGGGATCCAAGCTGCTTATCCTTGTTAAGGCATCGGGTACAGTTACAGAGTCCACGGCAGTAGGGGCATTTCTCTCTAGCCTTATCCACTGACACCATCTTTTCGTACCTGCGGAATCACAAAGTTTGGTGACGATTTCTTCCTAGGAAGAACAGAACGGTGCGCGGGTGTGGCATCGAAGAGGGTCTGCATTACCTGTTCTTGACGCAGCGGGCGCAGTAGACCCTCTCGTGACAACTCTGGCACCTGATCATCTCCTCCGGGCGCCTGACCGTCTTGCATTGGTGGCACGACCTCCTAGCCCCCGTCTTCCTCCCACCGCCGCCTCCGCCACTGGTGCTCGGAGCCACGCTCTCCCCTTCTTCCTTCTTCACCCCGTCTTCCTCCTTGACTCCCTCCGCCTCCACCGCCGAAGCAGCATTGAAGCCCTGTTCTTCTGGCGAAGGCTCGGCGGTCCCCGAGCACGGCTCCGACGGTGACTGCGCGGGCGACGCCGGCTCTGGCTTCACCGCCGCAACTGACCGCGCGGGCGACGCGGGCTCTGGTTTCACCGCCGCAGCTGCGCGCCGCCGCCGCTTGGTTCCCGGCCTCGCCTCCGCGGCGTGGCGGAGCGCTTGGTTCCCGGGCGTCTACTAGGCGTGGCGGACCTACTCCGCTTTCCCTCCCTTTCCTCTCCATATCGGCAGCCCAGTCCTCGTCCTCGCCATCCTCATCTCCCACCTCCGGGCTCTCGTAGTAGTCCTCCACCTCCGACTCATGCACCGCCCAGTCTAGTGGCCCGATCATGAGTTCCACCGCCGCCGTGGTCATGGCCGGATAGGGCGGGGCAGATCCGCCGACGATCAGGTCTGGCGGATCGATTGGATCAATGACAGATTTGGTTGGATTGGAAGCTCAGGTGGATTGGGATTGAGGATTGGGATGGATTGAGATTGCCGGACTGGGATTTGTTAGAGGTCTTTATTTATCGTTGGATTTGTCGTTGGGCGGACGGTCGCGACCGCGGGAGCACGTGGAGCGCGCGCAGCGAAGGCGGGGGACGAGCGAACCAGATCGGGAAACCCACGGCCCAAACCGGTCCGCCTTTCTGCGGGCGCATGCGATGGGAAGTGACCTGCCTCGACTGCTTTGATCCGCCCGCTCTCTCTGCTCTGGTTGCTGGCAGGCTTGCTGCGGCAGCCGGCAGCGGAGCCTCTGCTCCTTGCTGCTACTGCCCACGCCTTTCCAGGGCGGCAGGGCCTGCGCGGCTACGCGCCAACGGGTGGGAGGGGGTAACGGCGGCGGTCCAGCGGGCCGCGTGTCATGGAAGGGCTTCTGACGCACCTTAATCGGACCTCGTGAGTTGTGATCAATGGTTGAAAATAGCGGCAGCCCCGGGGTGTTTGCCTTTGCCATTGCCGATTGCCACACCACCACGCCTAGCCTAGTCGGGTGACGATTCTCTGAGTAGGATAGCAGCATTTGATTCTCCTGCCGCTGGCCTCGGTCAGTGCTGTCAATGCTGTTGCCTTTTTCCATGACCAGTATAGTCTTGCGTTCTTCTTCTTTTTTATTTAAGACATGCACTTAAAAAGTAAAGGAATTTATTTGAAGGTGGATGAAGATGTCAACAAGTGGGGCCACCCTAAACCCTAAATACAAAGTGTTTGTTATTGAACATCAGCTCAAAATACAAAGTGTTTGTCACACCGGGTATTTCGCCACTTAGCATCCCAACAAGCTCCACAACTTGTTTCGAATATGTCCTCCTGCGACTCATCAGCATTTGCAGTCAGCAAAGCACTCCACATCCATCGATCAGTTCAGCTTGTAAGCCCAGCTGTGCTCCTTCAAGTAGGTCTGCCATGCTTCCTTGATGGCTAGATTCAGAGTCAGCTGATGCTCTTTCAAGGGCTCTCGCGTCATCGGGTCGAAATTGCAAACCTGAAACAACAAGGCAATGGTTAGGTTACGAAACCGGTATTCTCATAGCCTTAGCATGTTACCAGTAAGTAGTATATATGTTGTCAAAGGCCTACAGCTCCAGACTCGGTGGCAATTCATAGTTTGCAGGGGCCGGCACTCAGGACTATACTAATTTTTACACACTTATTACATGACAGTGTTTCTACTTCTCAAAAGCAAGGTACCAACAAGGCACAATGTATCCACCATAACCGAGTACTATTGACCATTGCTATTTACTACTGAAAGTTTGAGTACATGGAAATAGGTGTAGGTATAACGAAATTGCATTATAAGGGAAGAAGAAAACAATAGGATTAATAAGGTAAGTACACCTTAGATGAAGAGAGCTCACAGCTGCTGCTTGCTTGCTTTTGGTGATGAAAAGTATTGAGAAAAACTGTAGAGCTATTGTTCAGATAACTAACAGAGAGAAGGAACTACGGCACCTTCTGATGTACACCAGCGTGCAAAACAATGAGTTGCTCTAGGTAAGTGTCAAACCTGATCAGATCTATCTGAACACAAATAATACAGAAATTAGATTTACTCTTCAATGTTGAGATACTACCAATTAACTACTAGGATACAAAAAAAGATGCCTTTTTATAAAAAAAAAAAAAATAGAGGGAAACAATGATGCTCAGCAGCTATAACAAAGAAAAGGTGTACATGTAAAAAACTGAAATCTATTGACGCTATAACAGACTTGTACTACAAAACACATGAATATCAATTTAGTCAAAGAGGACCCACTGTCGCATGAAAATGAGGCTAATACCAATACTAATAGCCTGCAGCGCCCTGCACCAATATGTTGCAAGCAGCAGTCATGTACTATATCAATGTAATATGTTTTGTACTACACCAAGATGAATGATATGTAAACTGAGAGGTGAGGATCAGGGGGACAACCTGGGTCAAGGCGCGGCGCACCGGCCGGACTGGTAATGTTGTTGCTGCTGCAGCGCCTACTGAATGAGTGCCTAATGCTGCTGCCGGAGCCTCTGTTGTTCCATGGTTTGACCCTTTACTAACTTATCGACCTTGTTGCTCACAACAAAATCAACAATTGCTTTCGACACATTTGTTTCATGCAGGACAATTTCCCTGCATTGCAACTGTAGATATGTGAGATATGGCAAACTGCTTACCACCTGCACACATGGCAATGAGAAATTAATACATTCAGCAACAGTCTGACTGCCGTTGATGAATCGAATCAAGAATAAGCTATGCTTCTTGCAATTGCACACAGTAGCAAGTAAGTTTGGTTGCTTTCAGATATTAGTCTTAAAAACAAATAGTTTTTAGCATTTCTTAGTCTGTAGTACTCGACTCCATTCCAGCCTTCCTACACTCCTTCAAACAATAGTCATCGATTTATTATAGTGTCTATGAAAGCATAAATTGTAGGCTATAAAGTTCAAAAATTCGATTATATAACAAATTATAGAACAGTGGCATACCAACCAAGAGTCCATCTTCACCAACAGATCTCATAGTAGAAGTTCAGTGCCACCCCAAGCCTGATCGGGTGGGTTAGAGCCACATCAGCAAGACCAATATCCTACAAACCCTAAACCTACGACGCAGATTCACGGGTGGCTCCTCACCTCCGTGAGAGCTCCGTGGCTCGGTCCTCATTGGCTGAAAGGCAGTGTCCGACTGAAATCCGCGATGGAGGATCGAGGAACTGCAGGCGGCGGCGCCCTATCCTTGACAAACCTGGATCAGACTGCTCGTCCTTGAGAAGGTTCTCTGCCTTGTACTCATAATCCAAAATTCCAAACCTGCAGAAAGAAAAAAAGTTCAGGCGCAGTTCAGGCGCACATTGAATCAGCCCAACCGAATGCCCCCAATCCATACAAGCGTTCAATTCTTCCTTCGAGAGCATGTAATGTGTATTAAATAAAAAACTGAAAGAGTAATAGAGACAAGTCAAAACATGATAAAGTATTGACAAGTTCTATCTTGAATGTACAATCCACAGATAATAAATAAAGAAAGCCAAGTCATGTGAAAATGGTTTACTTTAGAAAATCTACTGACATTAAGACAATAATTCATGGCATTGCAGGTACACAGGAAACCCTATTGACACAATATATGCTTGCTTCAATTCTGAAATCTCATGGACTCCTTTGTGCTGAAAAATTAGAGAATGATCAAACCGGCCACTGGCCAAATGCTGACTACAAAGCATGAACTATTCAAGTATCACAGCGATGAACGAAAACATAATGTACAGAGGAGGCATCGACTGAGGGCACTCAACAGGCAACTGGAAGAGCTGCAACCTTCAACTTGATGCAGTACCATTTGCACCGTGCGTGTGAAGATCACTGACCACGTAACATTCACATTCAAGTTAGTAAACAAAATTGGAGGGCAAACTCCTTTGCAATAAATCACCAAATTTAAAAATATGGTACAAATCCTAACCGTCTGCTCCTTTGCAATAAAGAAGAATTTGACCATCTTCATCTTGTAGAATTACATATCAACATAAATTCATCCATCGTGGGAATTTTGAACTCCCTGAAGATACATAACAAGCACCGGTTGAACTTACTACACTGAGTGGTGATCAAAGATAGTGTTGGGTTTATAGATCTAAACTTGCAGCCAATTATAAGCTGCATAGTAAAACTTTTGTGAAAAAATTCAGAGTGAGTGGAAAAAGAACCCGGAGATACCTGCACATAGCCCTGGACCTCATTTGCCATTACCACCATATCCTTGAGAACAATCTAATTTAAAAAATGATTGTATCTCTGAAACAAACCTAATAGGTCATCCCTACATATACCAACAACTTTAAGTTAGATACCTTTATCCTGATTCTTGCTACAAGAAAAAAAAAAGCAGAACAAAGATAGTTTTCATCGTTGTATACATATTCAAAAACATTACTTACCACAGAAAAATCCCCTTAACATGTCAAACAAGTTGATGCGCAAATCCATACCGACAGGAGAAGCTCTCGAGAGCCTTGGGTTCTTTGAATGTGACATAGGCCATCTTCCCCAACGCCACTGTATATCACTACAACCACCAGCTAGAGGCAAAAATCACAATGCAGTTAAAAAATATAAGCTGAAGACAACAGCGGAAGGAAATCAGAAGAATGATCCACACAATGTTTGCAGAGGAAAACTAAAATGTAGACACCAAACAAAATGATCTGCAGTTGAAAAGAAAAACGTGAAAAACGTAGCTACTAATAATAACAATCTACATCAAGTTCTTAATATAGAGAAGAGAAATGTCATAGAAATTCAACTCCCTGTTTGGACAATTTTTAAAGCAAAAAATTGAGATCCTAAGCTCATTAGAAGGGATTGCAAGTTTGCAACCAGAGGCATCATACTCAGATGGATTTGTCACCTTCAAGGAGAGCATCCAAATCGTCCGCCTGCCCTACCTACAGCCGGGTGTCGTCGTCGCTGCAAGGTGACGGGAGGGGAAGCAGTAGGGGCCCTAGCGGTGGCGGCGTGGGATCAGAGAGGGAGGGAGGGGACGAGAAACAGAGAGCGGAAGGGGGCGGGGAGACGACGAGGAGAACTTACCCGGCGCCGAGGGAGAGGCGTAGGGTTTTGGCCTGCGGGCGGCGGGGGATCGAGCGGGGGCGCGGGCGGTGAGGGATTGGGGACGGGGAGACCTCCAGGCGCGGCGGCGGCGGCGGCAGACCTCCAGGCGGGCCTCCAGGCGCGGTGGTGGTGGACCTTCAGGCGCGGCGGCGCAGCGGGTGGACCTCCGGTGTACCTTCAGGCGGACCTCCAGTGGACGGGCGGCGGCGTAGCGGGTGGACCGGGCGGCGGCACTCTCCTGTGGACGTGCGGCGCTCCCTGTGGCAGCGGGTGTAGGAGCGGCGATGGAGGCAGAGGGTCGCGCGTCGGGAAGTGTGCGTGACGGGGAGAGGGAGGGTCGCGCGCGTGCGGGATGGGAGGAGAGTAGCCCGCGCCTGAGCGGGATGGCGGTAGATGAGCGTTGATCCCAGCAATTTTTGATCCTTGGACGTGGGTGAGTGAGAGAAAGAAGGGATTAGAATAGATCTACACCGATTCATTTGAAAAGTTGATTAAAACTTGATGTACATTTAGTTGGGTGCACTTAAGAAACATTAGGAGAGATAATGACCGTAGGGGACACTTTTGTTGTGTGGCTTTTAGAAAAGTTTTTTGGTGCATTATATGTAGTAGAGATAGAGATTTTTGGTGCATTATATATAGTAGAGACTAGCAAAACGTGCCCGCACGTTGCAACGGGATCAATATTATTTTGTCAAAACGTGCCTATACGCACTACAACAGGACTCAATGTCTCAAAATTAGTTCGGTAGCCAGGTTTTGATTAGCCACCCTCATCTCTTCTAAACGATTCACGCACCAAAACGAGGGCAGCTAGCGTGGCCACGTCGCCTCGCGATTCTCGGCCGAACGATCGGGCGGACGGACGGCTCAGATCACGCGTTCATCGGCCGTTTTGCAAAAACAACCTCGAACTTTATCAAAATACAGCCCGCCGTCCATAATCCTCTCACAAAAAATATAACAAAACAACCCTCGAGCTTTTCAGAAATAAGACCCGCCGTCCAAGCACATGTATGGGCGGCCTGCCACCAGCCTGGCCACTTTCGCCCAAAAGGTCTTTTTCTTTTTTTTTATCTTTTTATTAAATCCTATAATATGCTGATTTTGTTTATTTCATACAAAGAATAATCAAAGCTCCTAAAATCATAAAAAAATTTATAAGACTCTCCATGATGCACTCTATCTATACAAAAATATGAAACTTGGAAAATAAAAATTAAAATTATTAAGAATAATCTCTTTCAATTAACAAATGAAACTTCCATGATTCCTACACATTAAAAATATTAAACCCAACATTACAAAATTTATTTCGTGAATACTTTGTGGTATTTACAACCTCTTTAAAAAACGAAATATTTCAAAAATTATTATTCCATGCTCAACTAATAAATAAATTTGAGAAGGAATTTATGGTAAATTTTTATGGGACTCGAGAAAAATATAGACAAAAAAAATAAAAACAACGCGATTAACATGTACAATCATCCACAAATGATAATTTTCAAAAATACATGAAAAGAAACACTAATACATTGCATAAACAATAATTTAGGGAGTTACCATTATTCATATTCATATACCTAACTACAGAGGGGGGAAAAAGCCAATGGCCATGCGAGCGGCAAAGCCGCGCGCCTTTTCTAGTTTTATCGATGGATAGCACCTTGTGGCAGGCCATTGTACTTACTCGGTCCTACGCCAACAGGATGTGTGCGTGCGTTGATATTCTCCTTGACAGTGTGTAGGTGCGGGTGTGCGTGCGGGCTCCTCTACGTCCCTCCGTGGATCCGCTTTGCCGCCCTGGTTGAGGCAGCTGCCTTTCTCTATGATCAATCGGCCGGACGGGTGTGATTAGATAGCACAACTAAATCTGCTGGCAACTGAAGCCTGGCCGGAGTCCGCGACATCATCTTGGTTTTGATCTGTCCTCTCGATTGTGGTGTGTAGGCCTCCGGCCGGCGGCGCGCGGTGCATATTCGTTTGCCTCCGTCTTCTGCGTTGTCTTCCGTGCGCAGCCTCATCACGTGTAACTCCAGGTGAACATGCACGAGGTCAACGATGGCTGCGTCCATCTACGTTGCACCAAGCGGAGCGGCCATGAACCAATCCTCGCCAACACCGCGTCAGGCCCATATCGCCAACCTCTTTGTGCAGCCTTCATGCATTGATCGGCATACGACATACCATCCTTCGTCACATGTCGGTCGTTGGGCGGTAGTGATAGATGGCACTCGTGTGGATGAAGACTCGGAAGCCGGGCGTCACCGACGTGAGAGAAGAAAAAAGAAATCAATCTGGAAATTTTGTGGGCTCAGGTGTAGTATTTTATAGATAGAAATATGGTTCAAGTGCATCAACAGGTCATGTTTTATCATGGGGTAAAATCCTTTTATTCCAAACGAACTCGCGCTAGACTCTTTCAGCCGCCGGACTCTTTCAGCGTGTTTGGATGGCAGACCCAAAATAGGTGGTCAAGAAATTTTCTCTTTATTTAGTAGGTATAGATATGATCGGTCGAGCGAGCTATGACCTGAAGCTAGCGGTACGTTTGAATCCGATTTTTATAGATAAAACAAGCAAGTGCATACAATGGATTTTGTCTCTATGCGTTAAAATCAGTTATCTTACGTCAAACTTTTTAAACGTCGATCGAACTTACTACAGAAAAAATGTTAAGATTTATGATATCAAATTAGTGTCATTAGATTTTATTTCTAGAAGGGTTAGTTTTTATTTCATTAATTAATATTATTATTTTCCTATAAAACTAGTTAAACTTTAAAAGCACGGATTCTAGCAATTGATTTGTTTAGGGACAGAGGAAGTAATACTTTATTCATCTTACTGTGACAAAAGTCATTATGAGATACATGCAAATCGAACTTTATGAACTTTAATTAGATTTATAGAAAATGTGTGCAACAATTATATCTCTAAATAAATTTATTATGAAAGTATATCTACATTTATATCTCCTAATAAGTTTATTATAAACGTGTACTCAACGACCTAACTAATAATACTGAAGTATGGGTTTATATGATGTGACTTAAGTATGGCTTGATAAGGTGAAGATAGCAAGGAAAGGGCTTTGGGGGTACTAGCGGCGGCTTGGGGACCAAGGTACCATGGCTAAGATTTATAAAAAATATGTACAACAATTATATCTCTAGATACATTATTATGAAAGTATATCAACATTTATATCTGCTAATAAGTTTATTATAAACGTATACTCAACGACCTATCCAATAATACTGAAGTATGGGTCGATATGATGTGACTTGAGTATGGCTTGATAAGGTGAAGATAATTAGTAAAGGGCTTAGAGACCAAGGTACCATGGCTAACATGATGAAGAGAGTACTTGCATTGAGAGTCATATTAAGTTAAGGATCAAATCATTAGTGTGAGTGACTTTAAGCCATGGAGGTGAACTCATATTTATGAAAATGGTTCAAGTAACATGCTCAAGGAGAAGAGACAAAGATGATTGCAACCTCTTATGATGTTGCGGGACGATGGTACAGTGCTCATATCGCTATGGTTAGGAGTGGAATCACACCGATCCACTCCTAGGTGTAGGGTACAGTCTTGACCGCTATTATAGTGACAAATCTTTGAGAATGACTTTTTCAGTCCATTTTCTAGTGATGTTTGCTATAATACATCAACCCGGTGTTCCTAGCGATGTTGTTAAGGATGGAATCTAATTCTGTCTTCAGTGATGTCGCCATGAACGCCAACAACAAGTACGTAAGCGCACAAAAAAATATTGTTTATTTCACTTGGAAATTATTTAGGGTAGTGTTTTTTTTTATTTTTTTTTTTTAGAAGGCAGGGTGTGTCTCTAACAGAGACATGGACAAGATAACATATAACATGTCTATGCAACAAGCACTGTGCTTAATTCAAAAAGTCTATGGAAGTATGATCGTTTCATCTAAACTAAGCATCATGCTTCTATCAAACTCTAAAACTTTGTATTTCCATTGTGATGCAATGGGAATTGAGGGGAGGTTCCTTGTGTCAAAAAGAAGAAGGAAACAAATCCACTAAGGTCTTATTTAGATGTTATCTGATTCATCTTAATCCACCTGTGTTGAGATAAATTGGGATGAAATTTAGTGCACCCGCACACCCAAACACGCGTGGATGGATAGATGCAAATCCGACTATCAAAACAAGGCCTAAACATAACCCAAACCACGAGCCTGTGTCCCAAAAACTCATGTAGAGTTCAATTCATATTCCAATCTAATCTTTTTTAAGACAATTAATTAATTTTATTGTCGGCTATGTACCGTGGGTGGATGGTAGAGAGGCTAGAACATTGTTACTTGTTTGCATTTATAGGACAGTCTTACTCAAACAAGGAAACAAATCCATTAAGGTCATACATGTGTCAAGACAAATTGGGATGGAGTGTTCAAGTACACTCATCCACCCAAACACACGTCGATTGATGCAAATCCGACTACATCAAAATAAGGCCTAAAAATATAACCTAAACTATTAGCACTAAGGCGTCTTGCAAAACTCACGTTAGAGTTGAAATTATATTCCGACAGCAAGAACTACGTTAATATTTAATCTTTTTTAAGACAATTAATCTTATTGTCCATATTCCAACAGGAAGAACTATGTTAATAAATCTTTTTTAAGACAATAACTTTAAGACAATTAATGTTGTTGTCGGCTATGTACCATCGGTGGATGGTAGAGGCTGGAACATTATTCCTTATCTATCTATAAAATTTAATCTTACTGTGGAAAGGACATACATAGCAGCGTATTTACAAAGAGCTCATCAGCCATACCCATACAATATACTGTACTACAGTTGCAGCTGTTCGGAGAAAGATCTGGAACCGATAGTTCCTCAGCCAAAACCGTTACAGAGATACAAGTTTCGCAATGCTCGAAGCCGACCTATGCTGCTCTGGTAGCGTCCTCCACCACGCCACGAAAGAAGAGCTCCCCAGAAACACGTCCTTGCCCAAACTTCCAGAGTTATACCATCCATGTGCATCGTTCTCAAGTTTAACCACCCGGTCTCTCAGGTCCTCGAACGCCCTGCCGTCGGCCATCTCGGCCTGGAGCTCCTCGACCACCGCCCAGAAGCAGGACTCGAGGCTGGACCCAACAGGAGCGCGCTGCAGCTGCTCGTGCCACTTCTGCGTGTACTTGTACCGCCTCGGCCGCCCCTTAGAGAGGTAGGATCCGGTGTCCTCATTCTTGGAGTGCCGATAGTAGTTGGCGATGTCCAGCGGCTCGACCAGGCGACGGAACAAGGTCCCTAGGCTCACCCACTCCGGACGAGCCTCGAAGCCGTCTGGCAGTTCACGCCTACGCAGCATCTCCACTATCTCGTCCCAGAGGCCAGCTAGCTCCAGCCTCCGCACGTTTGCATCGAAGTCATGCACCTCACGTTGGAGCTTGAAGGAATCGTAGTAGCTTAGACCGCGGAGTTCCCTTGATCTTTTGTACTCGTTTAGGGACCCGAGGGCTTCCTGAATCTTTTGGCAGCTTTCATCTATTTTTGTTTGGTTTCTCTGTCTTTGCTTCTCCCATTGCGCAGCTGCATTGAGGTGCAGTATAGCTTCCCTGCTCTGTGATAAAAAAGAAGTTTTTCTTTCCTATGTTAGAAGAATTCATTGTTGTTAGAAAATGTTTATAGTCAATTACAATCTAAGATATAGGACAGAAAAATGCTCATGTTAGACTGAAGTACAGCAGATGGTCAATGCAACTTTAGTGATGTGCAACTATCAGGAGTGACGAACACATGATCACTATCGTGAAGGAAATGCAAACTACTTATAATGAACATATGTGCATGGCACATAAAGGACAACTGTTTGTGGGGGTGGGTGCTAGTTGCTTACCAACTCAATGCTTCCAATGGCCACTCTGTCTGTTTGCCTACCAGGAACAGTTGATGAGATTGTTCCCAGGTAATCCACACAGACTATATCCTGCATGCACTGTTTAATTGGTTCATACTGCCAGTGAGCACTTAAGCTTCTAGTAGCAGCATCAAGCAGTTGTTGTTGGGGATCCAACTGAAGGCAGTAAAATAACAACTGCAGTACAGCATCTGAATTTGTGAGAACAATCAATTGCTCATTGCTTGTCAAGAAATGGTAAGTCCCACAGGGTCTGTAAGGGGAGAGGTCAATGAAGGAAGTCAATGTCCCCAGGATGGAGCTGGTACATCCCATGAAAGAACAGGCTTCATAGCTGGCAATAGATAGTGTGCTTCTCAATAAAGTTTCATAATATTCAGGTATGACAAGAGACCTCCCAGCAGGGGAGTTGTTTGGCGTCTGAGGAGATAGCCAATCAAGAATAGCTTGAATTTCTTCTCTGAAGGACCCAAGTGGAGTCAGTGGTATGCGGGGACAATGTCTAGTGGAAGAAGGAAATGCAAAATACACTGTGACCAGCCCTCTCTTTTTAACAGCATGGTTGAAGATATTGTCTCCAACAAGAGGAGCCCCAAAGGTCACACAAAATGGATGTGCTTGATTAACACTTCCTCGTCTGGTGCAGTTCTCAAGAAACCATATAGCAGCCAGGGTGGCTATTGAACCTCCTGATGAGTGGCCTGTGAATACTACACGTTTTTCCTCCGCCACAGCTCTTGATACCTGTATTTGCAGGGATATAATTTTACTTATTTCCCTTCCGTAAAAACATAGTGAAACCAAATCCTACCATTTTCAGTTTAAATAATCGATATTCTATACACTATCATGTAGAAATAGTACCCAGTGCAACCCAAGACCATGAAAGGCCTATGCTGACCCCCCATAAGAAAGGAGGAAGGAACAGAAAAGGTGACTCCCCCAATATTGTTGATCATGAATACAACACATGATAAAACTAAGCACCTGGATGGTTGGAGCTGGAGCATCAAAGTGGCAATGCTATGAATATATGCTATGGAACTTACCTGTCTGAATGTTTACTAATTCCTGGAGTCTCATCGCCTCCCCTTCTGTGTTTTACAAGCTCAATGAAACAAAAATAACAGCAAGCACAGATAAATTGAATATTTGCTAAAATGTTTATGTTATCTACCTACATGGCTGTTTTGTAGTCTAAGCCTAGATGCACACTTGCTGCGCCACCCTTTTATGAGACGTAATTATAGAACTATGTTTCACTCAGACTGGCTGCTTTATTTGCAACTGTGTGACTTTATTTATGGTTTCTGCTATCCTGCCCCTGGCAAGAGATCTTGGGTTATAATGTTTTTTTTTGAGGTAAACAGGAAAGGCCTCCCCTACTGAGCTTTTATTGAAATTTTAAAGAATGAGCGAAGATTTTTTTGCTTCCTTTTCTCAAACAAAAATAGTAAATAAAAAATTTCCCAAAGAAACCTCATGTCAAAGACCAGCCTGAAAGATGCTCTTGGTGGTATCGACTAGAGCTAAGAAAAGAAAACACACAAGTATAGCTGTATCTCCAATCTCATACTGCTGACTAGCTCAATATCAGCTAATATACACATGAACAGACATATTTGATACTTCCTCTGCCCATCAACAAGGTGTATTTTGTTTTGAGAAAGTCAAACTTTACAAATATTGACCAACAATTAGTCGAACTACATCCATGTTGCATGTACAAAAATTGTGTCAGCAGATTTCAAAAATACTTTTAAGGCTTGTTGATTTTGCAGCGAATGACAATATGGTCACCGAGCAATCAATGGTCACAATCTACTTTTGATGATGACTATCTTCTAAATCTAAAACATGACTTACATTACTAGACCGAGAGAGTGTTTCCACACAGCAGAAACAGCAGACACTGGATCCTAGCTTACTTAACACAACTTGAGGCTTGAGCTTAAAACTTTAACCCATGTATGTACATGATAACTATTTTGGAAGGAAATAAGTTTTAAAACTAGTAATATAATCTCATCCCCAGCTCTTACTTAGTCTTCGTATAATTGTACTACATACAGGTAGTATCATTTCCTTTAGTAGCAACAATATCTGGTCAAAAAGGGTTTACCAAGCAAGCTTAGGTACCTCGGACTGGAGTGTGGATCCGTCGAGCAGGCGGCGGAATGCCCCGAGGAAGGCGGCGTTGGTGCGCGCGGGGATGCCGCTCCCGACAGCGCGGAGTGACGGGAACAGGGCCGGGTCCACCTCGGCGTCCCCCGAAGGGCGGGCGGCCGCCGTCACCTCCCATCCAGTCGGCGGCGGACCAGGAGGGCGGGAAGGCGAAGGCGGCGCAGGGGTAGGGGTGGGACGCATGGTGCACCTGGAAGGAGGCGGAGGGGGAGGCGGTGGCGGTGGGGGAGGTGGAGGGGAAGGAGAGCGCGGCGCAGTGGGCGACGAGCAGGCGGTCGTCTTGGGAGAGCGACGCTGCGCTCGGCGGCGCGGGGTCCGTCGGCATCGGGAGGGGTTGGCTGGGCCGGACCGCCGGAGCGGGAGGAGCAGCCCAGGACTGGAGCGCTTGGAAATTGGAGCGAGAGGCTGAGCGAGCTGCGTTCGCTGGGTGGGTTGACTTGTAGCCGCGGCGCGCCGACGAACAACGACTGCTTTGGAGGCTTTCGGCTGCTGGTGTGGCTGATCGTACGACAATAGCCACGGCGCAGTGGTACCCTTTTAAAACGTGACAGAATATCGTGCGTTGGTGATTTCAATTGACCTTTGGAGCGCGCGTTGCTCCAAGTCAGTCCCTTACGTAATGTTCTGAGCCGTGCAGCCATGACATAACACCGTAGCTATACAAATCGCAGTAGTACTGGCGAAAGGGAACTCCAAATGCACTCGCATATGCGTTTGGATTTCATTAACACAACTTCGCGAGGTTGATTTCCACCCGCAGTTCAACGCATACTAATTGGTGTAAATACAAGTGCATCCAAATAAGCTTGCAGTACTTTTCTGCCTTTTCGGCTACACGTTCCGGAGGTTAAAATAAATAAATCATACGGAGTAAGACCGAATTAGAGACCTCAATTTCTCACCCTTTTACAAACTATATACACGAGGACCAACTGAGAAACATATGCCAGAAGCTATAAGACCTACTTTTGCAGTATTATTATTTTATGAACCTTCATGTTCACAATGAACAGGGGAAGAGCTGCAATATCCTTTCAACATCTTGGTTCAGAGTATCCAATTTCAGATAAAACACCTCAGCAGCCAAGTGCGTTCCAAAAAATGTTATGTCTCATAAATCCTTCAGCTGCTACAGAATTCTCAATGAGATACAAAAGCAGGATGACAAAAATAGCAGTAAAAAATGGGGCAGTTCAGTCAAAATATATCGGTGTAAAGCACAAGCCAATATTACTGACCTCAAGATACTCAGACAGGCTAGGCGAAGAGTGGATGAGCCCTGTACTTGAATATGATAGTGCATACTCTTCTATATTCTCTAACCTGTTATCATAGTTACAATATATTGCCCATGAAACCCATCCAAATAATTCAAATCACTAGTACATCAATAGAAGCATACCTGTAAAGATAATTGACCATGATACCTCCACTTTGTTGAATGCCCTTCTCTGATTGGTCGGCCATCCAATTTATTCTCTCAATCATCTACCAAAATAGCAAGTACTGTTATGTGAATCAATTGTTTCAACGTTACCTGATTTGATTAGGCCCAAAGTTTATGCATGAAAAATAGCATATAACAGCTTACATAGCAAAAGAAGGTACTACAGCATCGTTTTACAAAGTTATTAATTTTTTTTTCAGGTATAGGTTAATCAAACATAAAATTTGTTTTTTTCCAAACATGGCAAAATCACATCTGTAACTCTGCAGCACCATTTCAAACTGAATTTGTGATAGTAGCTTACTGCTCCATTTTGCAAGTGAAAGTTTGCAACAGCGTCTAGCGCTTTTCCTCGCTTCTTCTCTCTGGCAAGATACCTAGACATAATAGGCATTAGGATAAACCTATCAACGATTGCAACTAATTCATGTTTTCTAATGTCCACAATCGGTGGAAATAATGTTTTTGCATACCTTGCACATAATCGCATAAGAGGCGGTTTTAATACAGCAGATAATTTGTCAGACTTTACCCACTGTTTTGATTTCAGTATATCTTGTAATAGTTCAATCCCTTGTTTTCCATCAGCTTGTCCGCTGCAGCAACAGTAATAACACAGCTGATCAAAGACAAATAGTACATTTAAGTTTTTACCCTCTTGATTTGTTCATAGAAATATATTCACAACAAACATGAACAGGAGTTGATAAATTGCAGGACAGATGCATGTTTCTAAAGTTTAGAACATTGGAATTCCCAGAAAACGGAAATATGTGGAGTTACTAGGTACTAGTAACGAACATTAGATGTATAAGACAAGAATAGTCCTGGCTACAGATGAAACTCAATTTCAGACATTGTCTCAGAATGAACATACATGGCATCATGAATCATTCTCTCTTCGTCAGGAAGAAGGATGGATTCTTTGAAAGTAGAACAAACTCCTGGTGAATTCCCCTCTTGTGACTCTGCCTCTGATAATTTTATTTGGGAGGCCAGCTTAGCAAGAAGCCATTGCATGAAACCAGGGATTGGGCTAAGTGTTGCAAAAGTCTGCATGAAATACCAAAAAAGAAGTATATCACATTTAAGGTATTAAGAAACACAGCCAATGTCTTAACATGAGCTTTGTGAGCCTGATAAATTATTTTGTAATGTTACTATCAATGCCTCAACTAATTTTGAGGGAACCAGTAAGTATTACACTTTTAAGCGAAATAATTAATTGACACTCAGAAGCACAAGGCTATTGCATCCAGTGGTTTAGAACAATATGAAAATAAAAATGGTGTATGTTTAACAGTGATGATTAAAATAAATAATTGACACTCAGAAGCACAAGGCTATTGCATTCCAGTGGTTTAGAACATATGAAAATAAAATGGTGTATGTTTAACAGTGATGATTAATATTGGATATTATAAGTGGTACCTGTACAGATGGCATATCTCTTCTCAACATGTCAATCACACGCTTGAGAAGAAACTTCCCTAGATTAATACCTGATAAACCAGGCTGATAACATTAATAGATGATTAGTTCGAGGCACCAGTTTGTTGGTCAAGCTAGTGCCTATAATAGAAATATATCTGTGAATTATGTTTAGCAACTTTGATTACCTGGGTTGACGATATTGAGTAAAACAGTGCACAGCTGGCTTCAGATTCAGGAGTTGGGGGATCATCCCACAAGACCTCCTACATGATAAAGGAAGAATATAAGGCGCAGCAGAGGAATAGAATAGCCATTTAATCGATATGACAAACTTTAAATAACCTGTATAGATTGGGCCATATCTTTGAGCAAAGCAACTTCAATGAAAATCAGGGGCTCCCCTAATGTTAAAAAAAGATAGTGAGATCGCTCAGACAAACTCAACAAAACGAATATCGCAAACAGATGACTGCTGCACTCAATATCTTAACCACTAACTGTATAGATGCAAACATGCAGTCGTACACTAGTTTCTTCCTAATGGAAAATTATTAATACATTTTTTAGATGAGAAAATTTTACATGTTAGGATAAGGTGAACCTATAAAACTAGATATCTGCATCAGGTTAGGCACATTTACAGAGTAAGTGAGTAACTTAGAAAACTAGATTCCTTTGTAGCATGACTACTAACAGTAGGCAGCAATACTCTAGAAGTGCAGAATGCCACAACTAGCAAAGTAAAATATTTTTATCTCTATTCTTGAAATGAACTAGGAGACGGTGAAGCCACTATTTTGGCTTCACAGGCCTCCGGCTCCTCCATGTAAAGTATCAGAGAGTCGGAGCTGTTTGCAGCCATGTCAAATGGAACCTCAATCCTACCTGGTATTGCTGGATGGAAGTACCCAAAGCATCGGCGTCCAATGCCCAATCTTCTCTTCAAGTCTATCAGATTCCTGATTGGATGCACGGCCTAAATAATTGAACTCAAAACCATCAGTTGAAACACCGTAGTAACAAACCATGCTGCACCAAACCAAATGAACAGGGAGCCGGCCACAAACTTCATATGCCACAATCTTCTCTAGCAAGGAGGCAGGATCATCCCAGGTAATCTGGTGGAGCGTCAGTGCCGCAGGACTAAGCCAAGTCACCAGCTTCTCCTTCAAGTACGAGTCCAGAGCCCGCAGCGCTGGAGCGTTCTCATCCCTGCATTGTAAGATTGGGGATCAGCCAGGGGCGGTCCCAGGCACCGTAAATCCCCAAGTTTCTCGTACTGAGCATGGCAATGGTAGTGTTAACTGCAATCAATCTCACCCCAGCAAGGCGAGGAGATCGGCGCGGAGCACGGCGAGGAGCTTGAGCCCGCCTGGCTGCGCGTTCATGGCCTCGAGGAACCCGGCGTACCGGGGCCGGAGCGCGTCCCGTAGCCCCCGCTCCATCCGGTACAGCGCCGACGCGGCGGCCTCCTCCGCCTCCACGGCATCCCCGCCGCATGACGGCTCGGCGGAGGCGACGCTCATGTACTGCCTCATGAGGTCCCGGACACGCGCGCGGGGCACGTCGTAGTCGATGGCGAGGGAACGGAGGACCTCGCGGCGCCCGGCGAGGTCGAGGGAGCGGTACCCGTCGGAGAAGCCGTCGAGCGCCGCGGGGGCGGGGAGGCGGCGGAGGCAGACGCGTGGAGCCAGTGGCGAACGAGAACCACGGGCGGGGCGGCGGGGCCGGGGTCCATCGGCGGCGGCGGGGAGGAGATGGGGTTGGGCTGCATGCGGGCGCGGAGGAGGACGGCGAGCGACTTCGATAGGTTGTGTCTTGTCATGTGACGCGGCCGCAGCCGTCCGTGGTCGTCGCTGGCGAGGGGGCTGAAGGCCGGAGGCACCGTGGCAGGGAGGGTCGCGGCGCCGGCGGTTGCGTCCTCGCGGGCGGTGCCAACTTTTGCGGTTGGGTTCGTCCTGTGATCGGTAAGGTGTCAGTCAGCGTGTTCCCGGAGTCGCTGCTCCACTCACCAACGACTTGTCCTGTTTGATTACTACTTTCGAACCAATACGGCCAGTTTGAGTACTTTCGAACCAAGGATTTGTTGACACTCAGAAAAATGATAAGGTGAGTTTTTTTTTTTACAACAGTGATAAGGTGAGTTGGACTGGGAAAAAAACATCAAACGAAACAGGATTAAATTCAAATCGAATTACATTTAAATAGACAAATTTTGGTAAACTTTATAAAATCCGGGCCTGACTATATCGAGAAATTGTTAAGTTTGTGCTTGTGGAATGCCCTGCGTGGGGTTGTGTAAACCAGCCCAGACCGGTTTCGATGGTCCGAGCGTTTTTTTTTTTTTTTTTTTTTTTTTTTTTTTTTACATTAAACAAGCATGTATTGATTAGCGGCACGAGGCTGCAAGAACCTTCACAAGCGGAAGGTTTACGAATTTAGTGCCACAGAAGCGGGCACCGATGATGAACGCCTAAGTAAGAACACCCCTTTACATAATCTTCAAATTGGATTACAGGGATAGTTGTAGGCTAATCGGCTAAAGCATCTGCCGTGATGTTTAGATCTCTACTAATGTTGAAGACCTTTGCGGCCGCCGTCGCGTCTTGCATTGTCAAAGTGCTTTGTGTGAATGGTTTCATCCTCTAATCCGGTGGATGGTTGTGGTCTTCAGTTTAGGAAGAGCACCAATTGCCTGCAATCTGAAAAGGAAGGTGACATCGCGTAGTCCTAGTCTTTCGGCAATCGTTGTCGCGAGGGCCAAGGTCATTTGCCTCCCGCCATGATTATGAAGAAACTTCATGCGAGTTGCCCCGATGTAGATGGTGTTCGTCGGTTGTACCTGCGTATTGACAAACAAAATGCCTATACCTGCCCTTCTTGTATTCCGGCGGTGTTGGTCCGGTGTTGTTGACGCATCCACAAAGCATCTTGTTCCTTCGATTTATAATAAAGTTGACGGACCAAACAATCTCAAGCGATTAAGGGCGTAGCCACATTGGGGCGAAACTAGGGCGGCTGCCCCCAACTAAAGTTGGTGCATGACCTTATTTTTTTTTTTTATAGGTTTGTCAATTTCTTGTTTTTTTTTTTTGCATTTTACCATGTATTTGTGCAAGAACTGTCAATTTATTCTTCAAACTTGAGGTAATATCTCAATGGATGCATTAAAATTGTGTGATTGCAAAAGTATGGATACATTAATACGATGTGAATTGCAATGCTCTTGATTTTGGTTTAGTCGGTCCTTAGAAGTTCGCCCGGCTAGTTTTTTCCCCCAGCTCGCCACTGATCTCAAGCATGCATTTTCTTTAAGGGTATGTTCAACTCACGGACAATGGTTTAGAGATCGGCTACAAAGACAGTTGTACAACTCATAGGTTGTTCATTGTCTATAAGTTATTTAATGTTTTGTACATAACTGTTGACACCCAAATTTGTGCTATGCTATTTTAGTGACTTTGGCATGTAAAAAGATCATGGATATATTTGGAGTGCGAGGTGCGGCATGCGCTTGAGCTCGGCGGTGCCTGCGCCGCGGTGCTCTCCCCGGACGCGCCCGGCGGCGTCAGGCGCCCTCCCTCAGCGTGCGGTGCTCTCTCTTGGCGCCCGGCGCGCTGGCGCTCCCGTGGCGGCGTCGGTCGCGTGTTACGCGAAGGTGTCCGTCACGGTTTCGAACCAATCGCTTTCCTAAATTGGTTTTGGGCGGTTTTAAGAGATTGGAACGTCCCAAGGACGGTTTCCCTAAAAGGATAAGACCATCCTCCTCTATATAATAAAAGAGGTTCATGGCGATTTGATCTCATCTACATCCAATCGACACAAACACTTCTACATACCCTAATCTTCTCTCTTTTTCCTCTCTTCTTCTTCGTTGCCGTTGCCATGAGCAATTGATCGGCGGCGACAACGCCCTAGAGCGGTCGAGGCGGCTAGGGCAGCCCATTCTTGCCGCCGTCCTCCTCACGAGGTCCGTCCCGGCGTGTGGGGTTTCGGTGTCAAGAGACTTCGTCGGCGTGTCTTGCGTATCGCGCTCGACAAGGCTCCTCCGGCAATGTGTCTTAGCGTATCGCTCTCATCGTTGGAGGCACACGGTCCCGGTGTGGATATCCCTAGGCGCTTGCGATTCCCCGATTCGGCTTGCCCTACGTGAGCGATCTAGCTCTTGTTTTGGTGTCTTACGGTTTTATTGTCAACACACTTTTTGGCAACTCATTTGGGGAAGGAGAATTGATTCGGCTCTACTTTGCGGCCGAATATATCTTACCCTAGCCTTAATTCATCATTGATCTATAGATCAATTTTATCGCTTGGTGTTCATCACGTGCAGTGAAAGAAATTTGGGCGTGTTGTGCTACAGCTCAATAAGATTACAAGAATACATGGAGGCGTATCAAGACACTAAATCTCAATCATTACTCCACGTCTAAGGTAAAACTTGCAAGTTCATATGATAATTTTAGTAATTATGTTGCAAGTAATATAAATTCTCATGATAGTGTTGCTAGTTATGATGATGATAGATGTGTTCCATCGGTAATTTCTGTTGACAAAGAGCCGATGTATGCTAAGAATTTATTGAGTTCTAATTCTTCTAGCAACATGTCACATATACATTCATCGGCTATAAGTTCACAATGTGACATGCCGATGCATGATTCAATCCATTGCTCTCCAAAGTCAACATCTTATGCGGTATTAATGCTCATGATTCGGCTACTCGTATTGTTAATAATAACCATAGCGAATCAATAAAAATTCGATTAGTATGATAGTGATTATTCTCGTAATTTGGCTTCATTTAATTCTAGCCGAATTAATGAAAATTCAACAAGATATGAAGGAAGATGTTGATTATCATTCGGTCGTATTTGACTTTCTCAAAGCGAACTATGCTAATCAATAGTCGTCATGCCGAGAATCCACCCGGATCTTCTAAATGGAGGGTGTCCGCATATCCACGCACCTTATATGCTACATTATGATTACTTGGAATCTCCTAGTGGTTGGCGGTACCTAATTTTCATAAATTTTGTGGATAAAGTGGTAGGACTGCCATGGAGCATGTTGGTGTATATCTCTCACGCTTAGGTTACGCGCCAAGAAGAAGACTATATGAGAGTGCGAAATTTTTCCGTTATCTCTTCTTGGTATTGCCTTTGCATGGTTCACATCTCTACCAGAAAATGTTTGGTCATGGTCTATTCTAGAGAAGTTGTTCTATGAATTCTTTGGAAGAAACACAGAGAAAAGGCCAATCAATATTAGGACAATGGTTGAGGCGGGATGGCTAATTGATTATTAAAAGGCAAGTTTCACTACAGAAAAAGTGTGAGGAAAATCGAAAACATGCTACTCCCGACACCCACGATGAATCGGTTAAACCGACTTGTAAGTCGGCCGAACCGATTGCTTCTCATAATCAAGCTAAATTGGTATCTTCGACGTCTGAAACCGATAAGGTCGGGCTTCGGAGAAGATACACATTCTTTACCTTGTAGGAAGACACCTTCGATGGCTGAAATTCTGGAGAAAAATAATCCAGCCATCTTAATCGGTGAGCCTAGAGAGCCTAAGAAGAGAAAACAAATCTCGGATCATGAGGTGGTGTTAGAAAAATCTAATGACAATCGTGGAAAGCCACGAGATCACTATCAAGTCTTCGGTTCAGGGGCAAGCTCATGTTCCCATTCACAAGCGAGATCAACCACTAGTGTTTTCATTCAAAAGAGATTGCTAAAGTCAATTCTAAAAAAGTTGGCCAAAACAATTTTAGAACTAGTGGGCGAAGAAATCAACAAGACCGATTGCTCAAATCGGTCAAGTTATTCGTAAAGCAAAAAGTGCAGCACACATAGAGGTGAAGTATTGGTTCCTCGCCCATTAATATATCAAAATCTTCACCAAAGGAAAGCGTGTGGTAGTGAAACTCACAAAGGGCAGCAAGATTTCTTACCTCGTGAGCCGATTGAGCCATAGCCAATCGTGCTTCAATAAGAAGGAACCAATTCGGTCGGCCGGGCAAACTACCTTACTTGAGATGGCTAAGCCCACCCCAACCGGCTAAGGTTGTTGCCATTGAGCATGAATCGGCATTGACGACTTCCGAAGCCTAAGTCGATTCCTATTGTTGTAGATATTTCGGGCAGCGCTTGGTTTTTCCCACTACTATGGTGGGCGTCGAGATGCAAGAAGAGCCCGAGGTGGAAATTAGTGGCGTTAGAGAGAGCACACAAACTCTTTCCAAAGGTATTGCTAACGGTGAAACCATCGAGAGAAAGAACCTTGGTTGCTACATCTTTTCGTCACTAAGGTACAAGATTGCATCGGATTACATGTTGTCTTCGATTGGAAAGCCGATGATAATGTTTTGTCGAAGTTAAAGCTTTTCCCAATGCTTAATGTGAATTATACATATATGTGGATTGCTTTACTTATTTTAAATTCAATTCATACTTGGTCCCGAATGAGATATAAGTTTTGCAATTACTTCGGTTTTTATGATTCGGGGCTAAGAATGAAGAATATTGCTCATGCCGATGTTTGTTCTACATTTAATTCTATAACATCCGGCATGAAAGATAATTGTAAAGGTGTGACCGAATGGATTGATGTCAAATTTAATCTCTTAAACTTGCAAGCATTGAAGCCGATTCTACAAGAAAATCGGCTTACAAATTTAATGCTCACCTTTGATTCTATCTGTTGTGATCATGTCTTTGACATATTCTTTGAAAAAATAAATTTATTAGGATTATTGATCACAATGCTTTGCCATTAACTTGGAATGTGGAAGAGCTTATATATTGCAAATGGTGTAATTCATTTAATCATAATACTTGTCATTGCAATATATTTCATCACGAAATCGAATCGGACATTGATAATGAACGGTTGAGGTTTTCTGAGGCTCAACAAGTGGACCGATTAGATTCAATCGGCCGATGGCAAAAGTGTGTTCGAATCGACTTGCATTACTAGCCGATTCACTTAAAGATCAAGGCTCCAATGCCCAAGAAAGAGATGGAGAATCCTCAAGTGAAGGCAGAGCTGTTATCCACAAATTTCAAATTGAAGATATTTCAAAGGATAGCAAAGTTGCTCCAATGTTAGAAGACGCCGGGGCAAATAAAAATATCTCCATCTCTACCCAAAGATGATTAATTCCATTGAGCAAGGGGAATCGGTTGGAGGTCCTTCTTTGGAGCATGTCCATCAAGATGAAGGAAAGGAGGATGCTCATAAAGCTAGTGGAGGCAAGGAGCATGACAAGAGAAAAGGCAATAGGAGACCAAGCTTAGCTTCGAGGAGCTCTTAGCTAAATATACAAAGATAGGGGAAGCGAATCGATTAAAGAAAACCCAAGGATCAAAGTTGCTTCCAAAGCATAAACTTCAAAAACAACACCGGCAAAGGAAGGTGTATGTTCCTTCATATTTTGAGCCACACATGTGGAGTATGCGAGTTCGAAACACTTGAAAGAGTCATCATCTTACAAAGACAGATTTGATCAAAATCGGTCCTGAGTCGTACCAAAAGGGAAGATGGTAAAAGCAAGTTTACCGCGTGAAGTATGATGGACGGAAAAAGGAGAAATTAGATCCGAAAGTTACCATTGAAAAGCCGATTACATCATTGAAAGATCCGCTATTATGGTAAACAAATTGAAAATTCATCTATTGATTTTGTAGGTGTCACATTGTTGACGGTAGTTATTGTCAACTTTTTACCATGAAATAATAGATCATATGTGAACGAGAACACTAGAAGATAGGGTTTATACTAATAATTTCCATGAGTTTTGGTGCACACTCAGTTTTGCAGGTGAACTCTGAAAAACCCCGTAAAATCAGAGAGAAAAGAGGATAAATCAAGACACCAAAGAAAAGGTCCAAATCAAGGCGATTAGTATAATTTCCGGGGTCCAAATGAGAAGAGAAGACAGCTCACAAAGGCGGGGGCCCACCGTCACCGGGTGGGGGAGGGGCGGCACCCTCCGTAGCCTCTCGGGCCCAAATTTTCCGGAAGCTTCCTCCACCGATCTATGGAACCCTAGAAATCATACTAGCCGTCCGTTTAAGTCGGTTTGATCCAACGACTCACATCCATCCCTCAGGGCTATAAATAAAGGGGCAGGGCTTCCCCTCTCGAAACCCTAATTCATTAACTAATTCATTATTCTTTTTCAAGAGATGAGGAGGGGGATCCCTTGAATGGATCTATCTCTTAGGTTTAGCTAGCAAGAGAAGACTAGTTCTTCATAGATCTAGTCTTATACATAGAAATAGTGAGATAGAGAGTGAGGGATGAGCCGGGAAGAGCCGCTTAGGCTGTCGGTGCTCTCTCTCGGCTTGTACTTCAGTGGATTCAAGTTCTTCTTGTCTTCAAGATTTCTCTAGTAATTTACTTTTAATCTAAGTTTACTTTGTTTATATTTGTCTATCTAGTTTACGATTCTTTTTGAGTGCTTTATTCCTGTTCCTAGGAGGAGTAGAGTGTTAATCTGTAGTGTAAGCGTGGTGCTTAGACTAGGGTTAATCGTAAATGCCCCTTACTTTCTGGATATCAGGTGGTAGTATCATAAAGGTGACTTTATACCTTTATTGAATCCTCTGTAGCCCACCATCCCGTTAGTAAGTAATGGTAGCCTTTTGGTTCTAGTAGGGAGGAAACTCTGCTTTGTTCTCTATTAGTTATCGGCCAAGATAGATCGGTAGAAGACATTATTTACCCAAGTTAGAAGTCAAAGACCCTTAGTTATCCTCTTTGTTCCATCTATTTATCCTAACCTTGTTGCTATTCCTAGTTACCATAAAACCCTTTTTAGTTATCTTAGAACTTTTATAGTTATTCTAAACCCAAACTTAGTTAATCTTTTTGTTGAGTTAGATTGTAGTTAGCCTCACACGTTTCCCCGTGGATTCGATATTAAAACCCCCTAGGTGAAAGCTACAATGTATCTCGTGCGCTTGTAGATCTTTCCTATTTATTTTGTGTGCGTTAAAAATACCCAACACATATCTGAATGAAAGAAGGTAAAAGTACCTAAAAACAAGAGAGAGTTATCACTGTCCACAACAAAGACAAAACCAATATGCTCAATCGGTTTACCAAGGTGGCGTAAAAAGAATTACGAAGCTCAGCGCAGAGGAGCTAAAAGAAAAGGGCTTAGCATGGGTTCTAAAAAGAAGCATTGAAGTTCAAAAGGATGGTGATCGGCAAGTGGTGCATCACAAACAAAGAATAAAAGGAAAAGATTCAAGACACAATCGCTACATTGGAGGCTTGCACCAAATCGTCAAAATCATTGGTCATGGCATCATCCATTTCCTCTCTGCACAGTGCATATGTGGAATTCATCCCTAGATATGCATGGTCATCCCTCATATTCTTATTTTGATCCTTGGTATGGGTCTTTATATTATGGAGAGCTGCCAAATTATTATGCTTATCAATGATCAAGAGCCGAAAATAAATATTTCGGCTATGCTCGTTGGTATGGATGAATTCATATGGCCGATACTTTGTTATCGCCCTCAGCATGCAATATAGCCGATGAATGTTTACAACCATCGTGCTATGTGAAAAGGCCCAGAAAATTTTATTTCGATGACTTAAGGCCCGGGGGGCAAGAAGAAGATATATGGTTAACTTAACTTAGCCGGTTGAATATGTATATTTGATCATGGCTTTTATTTGTTTATCAAATTTAGCCGACTAAATTTATGTATGTTTAAATCATGGCTAACGTTTAATCATATTTTGTTATGCATGCATTCTTTGTATGGTCGGTTTGGCCGATAACTTAATCAGGCTTGGCCGATCAATTTATAGCATCTTGCTGCGTATTTGTGTTTTTGGTTGCTACAGTACATACATGTTATCATGCTCTCCCTTATTCATTTGATTACTGGAGCAACGGAGCTGGTGCTGCACACGTGGTTCATTCCCATGCATATCAAAGAGAAGATCCGACCAAGCATATGCACCGACGTTAGGTGTTCGGGCAAGCCGATTAGTTCAACCGATTGTTCAAATCGGTTTAGCTGATGTTCTATTAAATGATCATACAACTTTATCCAATGAGATTTCAAATCGGCCAAAAATTATTTCTAATAATTCTAGTGTTGATTTAGAAAATTGAGGACGATCCAAGTCTTTACAGTGTGATCAAGGTAATTTCCGAACTCATATATGCCAGATACAATCAACGATGAGAGTTTCTCGGAGGCAATTAGCGAGAGATATCTTTAAAAGTTTCCCTAGTGTTTGGCAAGAGGCCTAGGGCTCTTCAAACAATGGCCGATGCATGTATCGCCCTTAGAACAAAAAAAATGGCCGATATTAAATGTCACCCTTACTCACCGAACAACCGATATAATGGGCATTCGTGTTGTTTGGATTTTTTTTTCTTGTTTTCAGGCTCGCGTATCCCTCGCCTGAAAAACGGGGGCATATGTTGACACCCAAATTTGTGCTATGCTATTTTTAGTGACTTTGGCATGTAAAAAGATCATGGATATATTTGGAGTGCGATAGCATGGCTCAAGGATCAAAGAAATTCAATAAATAGATAGCATGCGCCGCGCAATACATGCGCCAGACGCCAGGGGTCGCCCGCGTGAAGGGTCAAGATGGGAACTAGAGGGGGGTGAATAGTCTTTTCTAAACTAATTGCGCCGGCTAACCAAATATAATGTGGAAATAAAACTATTCGCTTAAACAAGACTTCACCCCTCTATCTATGACTCTAATAGCACCTCTCAAAAGATCCTACACAAAGCAAATGAGGTGCTAAGCCTAGCTTGACCTCCTAAACAATTCTATTACAAGGTCACCCAAACATATGCACTAGTACTTCAATCAAAGGTGAGCTCCTACACAATTCTAATAAGCAAAAGCACAAAGCCTACCTAAGATCACTAGATGCACAATGGACAAGGCAACACACGCCTAACTCAAAGGGTCAAATAACTTAGCTACACAAACGAAGCAAAGCAACTAAATAAGCTACACAAGCTAGTTAGTCACTACAACACTACTTCAAGCTCCACAAGCAAGAAGACAATTAGAGAGCTACACAAGCTACTAATTGCAAGAGCTACTCTACAAGCACAGGCACAATATATACATGAAAGTAAGAACGAAGCTTGTGATGAAGAGAATGCAAACCACCGCGAAGTGTGGACACAAGATGACATCGGTGATTTTTTACCGAGGTCTCGGGAAGCTTGCCAACTTCCCCCTACTCCTCGTTGTGTCGACCAACACCTCGATGGTCCTTGGGATTGGCGGTGCACTTGCCAATGCCGGTCCCTCGAGGATCTCCAAGGCACCACTCACAAGGGTGATAGCTCAATGACACGCTCTAGTAGTGTTGCTCTTCGCGATCCCCGCGAGGTGAGCACGAACCTCTCACAAATCCTCCTCCGGAGCACCGCACAATCTCCCTTGCATGCTTCAACGGAGTATCTTGCCACCAAGCCATCTAGGAGGTGGCAACTGTTGGTATTTGATAAGCCTACAGAAATATTTATAATTTGTATAATCCGCAAGCGAACGGATACCGGTGAGCACTTCACCCGGGAGAGGGTTTTAATATCGAATCCACATGGAAACGGGTGAGGGAGACTACGATCTAATCTTAACCCAGAGTAGCACAAGACTTAAGAAGGTTGAGAGTGTAGAGGGAATTACTAAGATATCTAGTTCTTATCTTGGTAAGCTATGTTGATATTATCCTTATGGGGACGTACTCAAAAGAAAGCAGGGACGAAATGTGCAATCCTCCAGCAACAGGATCCTACTTGGCCTATCCAACGGGGGGTGGAATCCAAAGGAATCAATGGTACTGTCACTACCACGAACTACCACACTCCAGAAAGTAGGGTGCATCTAACGAGATACCCGAGTCCAAACACCACGCTTGCACTACGAATATTACTCTAATCTAGGCGCCAGATTAAAGTACTCAAAAGAGACTCGTAGACCAATAAGAACAATATAAACAATATTGCTTACTAAAAGAAGAAGTAGATTACCAGAGTAACTCCAAGTGTAGGTTAACTTCCACCGAGGTACAAGTTGTGGAGGTAGCACCGACAGGCCGGCACCTCCTCCGGTTCCTTCCCTCTCTCTATCTCTCTTGTTCTAAAGACTAGATCTATCTAGATCCAATCCTCTCTTGCATGCTAGCTCTTCTAGATCTATTTCTGTCTAGACCTAGGGGGAGACTCAGGGTCTCAGCCTATTGATACTGAATGATAATGAATTAGGGTTTCACCCTGGGGTCAGGGGGTCTGCTTATATAGCCCTTGGCGATGAACGATGGCCCTTGGATCAAACCGACCTTGAGCAACGGCGTAGATACAACCTCAATGTCGATTAGAAACCGACCTAAAAAGTTGATCGAATTGGGTTCCAACTCACCCCGGCGGTCGCCAGATTGGGCCTAGCGATCGCCGGGACTGGTGCCTCTTGGGCTTCGGCCTTCTTCCGTGCCTTCCGTGTCTTCTAGAGTGTTTTAGTCCACTTTTCGGATTGAGTTGCCTCACGGTCAAGTCTTCTCATTGTATGGGATGCAAACTCTTCGGGCTTTTCACTGCTCTTAACTGCTTTTATCTGTTAAGTCCCTGTAAAGATATAAATCACCAAAGCTCATGGAATTATGTTAGTAAAGCCCCTAGTCTATGTGATTATTTATTTTAAGCCCTTATTTCATGTTCGCTGACTATTAATATTATTCTATAACAAGTGTCAACAAGCTCCCCCAAGCTTACCCTTTGCTAGTCCCTAGCAAAGCCAAACTTAGCAATGGATCAAGAGTTGCTACAACGCTTTCACGCCTCCAAAGTACACATGCTTTCAAACAAAATTTCTCCTCCAGATAAGAATAAACTTTTTCAACTTTTAACTTACCCATATTACCTTAACCATGGAGCGTATAACCTTTTCTTGGGATCTTGGGTAATTGAAAGATAGAACAATCAAGTCAAGCACCATATCTCAAACTCTTTGTTCAACTATCATTCTAGAGTTTTTGCAAGTTTTCAAAATAAAACTCAAAGTTCCCGGTATGACCCTCTCAAGTCTCTCATTTGTGGTATTTGTGGATCCTCACTAAGGCAACTAGGTTGTTTTGCCTTTCTCTCATAATATGTGGTATTTTTGGCTAAGGCGGTAGGACACTATGCCTTCTTCTCTCTCACCCTATATCTAAGGCTTATATCCGAGCTTGTAGGTGGGAGAAAACTACATCCGCTTACTAAGCATATATTGTAAGTTCAAGCAATAGATCCAAAGTCACGAGTCATACCGATCAAGTGATGCATGTGTATGGTGGAATGAATATGGTGGTAAGTGATGGTAGGGAATGCAATGAATGCAATGAGGTGTATCTCATGGATGAAGGGAAAGCCTAATTCTACTTTGGCTCCTTGAAAGATCTTCCCTCTTTGAATTTGGAATATTTATGAGAACTTGGGTTGTATCTCTTTTTCTTTCTTTTCTCATTTTTTTAATTTATTTTTTTATGGAGAGGCGAGCATCTAAGTACCCATTGTTTTTTCAGCGGACACTTGTTCATTTTTAACTCTCCTTTGATTCTCTTTTTTTATTATTGTTATTATTATTATTTTTTTAAATATAACCCAAATCTCTTTTGCAATAACTTTTGAGAGATAGACAAGAGTAACGGAGCTTTGTAGGATATTGGTATGGATATGAACGAGTGGAAGGGTGTAGGGAATATTTTTGGTTGCTCTATCCTAGGACAGGGAGTAGAACATTTTTAGTGGATATGTAGTGGATGTAATATGGATGTTTATGATGGTGGATGCGTACTTCCGTGGTGTATATGGTGGTGTAGTGGTGGATGCGCATTTCGTGGTGGAAATAGCATATGCATGAATGGAGTCGAGTGGAGTCGAGTGGAATGTAATAGAGTGGAATGAGATGGAATGAGATGGAGTGAGATGGAGTGTACATAATCAGCATGACAAGTTTCTAAGGGTCGACAAAGATTGAACAAACTCAATGCAAAGCAAGCAGCCTATATATATGTCAAAGGGTTTTCCTAATCTAGGGAGCATGTATATATGGTCGTGGTAGGAGGTTCAACACTCTATCACCGCGAACTTATCATGTGCACTTTTAAAATTTCAAAATAAATCTCCGTAAATCTAGTATCACTAGGAGTAAGATCAATAGCAGCTCAGACTCTCATATATCATATCCATCAATTACCTAGACTTTAGAGCAAGCAATTTGCGACCCACGTGTTCGTGGTTCGAGTAAATCTCAAGTCAAAGCAGTTTTGCATTTAAGGCTCAAGAGAAATTAAGCTCCAAAGCTAGGTAATTGAAAAGGAATTACGGCGAGTAACTATTCATCATTTCCATGCATGAGAATTAGCTTTAGAGATCATTTTATGTTGGTGGAAAAGAAACCTCTGTACACTCCTATTTATTTATTCCTAAACTCTAGCAAAGACTCTTTAAACGACTAAACTTTTATAAAACTAGACTCTTAGCAACCTCTTTAGCAAACCAAACAAACCAAATATTTAGCTAATAATAATAATATAGTAGAGTAGAGATACTTATCGGGATAACTGGGGTGCTCTCCCACAAGCTGGATTGAAGTGTAAGGTTGTTGATGATGAGGAAGTTGAGGTAGATGGCGAAGATGATGTCGAGCTATCATGTCTCTCTCCCTTCGAATGACCACAACTCAAATAGACAACAAAGCTAGTGGAACTTGATTAAGTATTAGGGGTTAGCCACGTTAGCTTCATGTGTCTAGAGATGGATCATGATTTATTCTAAGTAAAACTTCAGCAGAAAATATTTTTTGGAGTTCTATAAATTTATATGCATACAAAGGACTATGATGCAAATGCAACTAGATGAATAAATAATTATTTTTATGCCACCACGGTGAATATCTTTATGGGTTGTTACACACCACCGCATTATTCATATGGGGCTTTAAGGTTTTTTTAATGCAATGTTAATGCAGAAATTAAATATGATAAAGAAAAATGATTATGCAAAGAAGTAAATATGCCGATGCAAGATGCGGAAAATAAATATGATTATGCAATGCTAGGAATTAAATATGGATAATTACCGAAGTTACCTTTTCGGCGAGGGTTCAATGTTTTAAGTCCTTTGAACAAGACTACTTACCTTGGTTACTCCTTAAGCGTGTCGTCCGATCTTAACAAATTGCATCTCCTAAGATGGTGATTCTCAGAAATTTTGTCACCCATGTTCTTTTTGTTGGTCAAACATTTTGAAGTGAAATTTTGATAGTGAGGGTTAGCAGACTTCTTGTTTTGTGTGCATGCTTTGTGGGTTCGGGACATTCACTTGTAGAATTTTGGGGGAGTGAAGACGCCTCCACATTTTGCTCGAAGTGTGTCCCGCATGCAAAGATAAGGTAGAGATCAAGTGCATGGGCCCTGTTGGTGGGAAAACACCAACAGAACCAAAAAATCATTCTTCTCTAAAACCTCATGCACATTAAACAAGAAAAATTAATGTTTATGTGTTTCGTATTCTATAACAAGGGTGATAAGATCAGAGGATGGAACATGAATATTGTAATACAATTGCTAGTATGATTAGGACTATGAGATCAAGAAGGTTGTGTTAGGAACAAACAAAACATGTTGAGCTAATAAAGTTGGATCAAGCCAGGGTGTTACTCTAACATGTTTGGTTCTTTATTTATGAACATGCCATAATTAAGGAAAGCTTTATTTAATGACAACTCACCTCAAGATGTTACCTTATTATTAGAGCATGATGGCACTATAGCAACTTGTGGTGGTGCTTTCCTCTTGCTTGAATCTTTCTTTATTTGGCCTCTTGTGTAGCTTTTCCTAAGTTGTCTTCCTTTTTATTCTATAAAGTTCTTCTATGTATGAGCGTGTCCTCCTTGTGAAAGGTTTGTTGTATCTTGCTTCTTCTCACCGTGAGCTCATCTCGGGACATCTCCCCCAAGCTTATTTGAGAGTTTCTCTTTTTGTCTTTTTCTGCAGGGGTTAGTCTAACAAAATATACCAATGTCTACACAAGCAATTTTTAGTTCAATAACCAAACTAGACTCCATGTCTAATTTAATTAAGGAAGACGTTCTAACCTAAGCACCACGCTTAATTTAAAAGCCTTTGGAAGTACTCAATTTCAGTAATTCCAAACCAAAACATACTATGGTGGACAAAGGTAGTATGGAAGCATTATAGGGATTGACTCAAATAGGGAGATGAAAAGCATGACAATAGTTGTTTAGCATATTGAGCATGTCTCAAAAGGTAGAGGCAACCAAGATAGTGTAGCAACGTGGCAAGGAATATTTCTATGCATGTGATTTCATGTTGCATAATGATTGGTTGGACACACCTTACATTGTCATCCCTCGCTCTTCTTGCTCTAGACCTGAAATGGTTAGCGACAAAAATACCCGAAGGAATATTTCCTCATTTATATCTCTATGCTTATTTCACAAGGGTACTATAGCAATAAGGTAAACACTCATGTTATTTCTCAAGAAGTGCTTGTTTAAGGACAACAAGATCGTCCTTGGGAAACCATTGAATTATGATTCATGATGATGAAGTGGTTTCCCTTCCAACATCAATCTACCTCAAGATTTTATGCCAACGAGATCTAGAATATTTATTATAGATATATGCATCTACAACCACCCTTTTCAAAATCTATAGGAGGAGGGAGAATAAGGGGGTTGAAGATCTCGTGTGTGATAGTGATAGAGAGACTACGTGATTCAGGAAGGTGATCATGTGAACATGGACTAGATGAAGTGTCTATGAAGCAGCTCTCATACTCACTGATATTGTCCTCCTTCTCAAACTCTAAGGTTAATTCATCATGGCTGTCTAAGGGATCCCTTGGGTTTGTGTCTCTCTGACCGATAATGTCTAAGATGTCGCCCATACAATCAATGGTCGCGGGTATATAGGTTTTAACATTCTCAAGCCATTGTTGTTGTCCTTCTTGGTTTTCCTGATAGTCTTGATGATTCCTAAACTTGGGTTGTTTTGGTGAATTTCTAGGATCATCATGAGTTTCAAGGAAGGAAGTATATGTAGAATCATAGGGGTCAAGGATGGGTTTAGAGATAGGTTCGAATAAATCATCTTGTCTAGGCATAGAAGGGGAGAAGATAAGATTGTCTTCTAGATAGCTTTGCTCTCCTTCTATGGCATGATCAGACATGCCATCCTTGGGTTCTTCCCAATGTCTTTTGAAAGGATAAACATATTCAATAAGAGACTTCTCCTTAAAAGAATCCGAATTATAGTCACTTGGAGATCTCTTATAAGCACATTCAATAAGAGATTTCTCAAAAGAATCTGAATTGTCTTGTATGGATGAGAATTTATTGTTCTCCCAAAATCACTAAGGGTAGGTTCAAGAGGGTCTTCCAAAGGTGGAATTTCTCCTTCCTTTGGGGGATTTTAGGATGTTGATGATTCAGGATGGATAGCTAGGTCTTGGGATTGTAATTGTTGCGTATTAACTATCGTAGTTTCCTCTCCTTGGTCGGAGGGTGATTCTTCCTTTTTCTCGGGAAAAGTTCTAGTGGAGGTGGCGTATCCACAACATCTGTTAAGGACATCCCTTGCTTCTCTATTAGACAGAGAAAGGAATGCGCCTCCCGAAGCTGCACTAAGGTCCCCTGCATCTTCCTTATTAAGACCTAGATAAAAATGTTGAAGAAGGATTGGGTCTGGAATACCAAGGTTTGGGCCAGTGTTGATGAGGTCATTAAAACGATCCCATGATGCAGTAAGAGACTCTTCTTTATTTTGTTTAAAAGTTAGAAGTTCTATTCAAGACGGGCCACTCGAGGTGGGAAAGAAATATAGACAAAATTTGGAGCACAATGTTCCCCAATCTCCTTTCACTTTCCCTACGTTCAGTAATACCACCGTTTAGTTTTTCCCCATCAAAGAGAACGGAAAGAACTCCCAACAGAAGGTATTATCGGATATGCCTTTCAAACGAAGGCAACCCATGATTTCAAACTTTCGTGAGGTGTAAGTGTGGGTTGGCCTTGCCTTCCCCTCGAGAAGGCTAGTTTCAACCTGTCGGGTCGTATACCACGGTCACAAGAATCAACCGGCTAATGTGTGCAACGATGGCCTAGCTCAAAGACAATGACACGGGATTTATGCTGGTTCGGGCAATCGAGCACCCTAGTCCGGTGTGTGGCACTATCGAGCTCAAACCGCCGACGGGCGAGTACAAGCGGGCGCGAGAGGGGAGATGAGCTCCCAAGTCTCTCGTGGTTGTGCGTGGATTCGGTGGTCGAGTGTATACTTTAGAGTGTGCAAGGGAGCTTGTTCCTCCCGTGGGCCAAGCTCTCCCTTTATAGTCACAAGGGGAGCTCACAAGGGGTCACCGAGCCGGGACTTAGGAGTAGAAGAGATGCAAATTCGAGGGGGTAAGGGAGAAGATGTCTTCCTCGTGTCGGGCACGCCGGGCTGTCCCGGCGTCTTGTGCGCGGCGGCCGCTTCCTCTCGTAGCTTTGTTCGCCGGCTCGTCGAGGGATCGAGTAGGGGCAGCTCCGTTTTTCGTGTGCGTGTACGGCCAGAGCTCGGAGCCCTCGATCGTCGTGGATGGGGACAACGAGCTCGTTGCGCCGCCGCCGCATTCCCTGCACCCACGCCGCCCCGTCCGACACGGCGCCAATGTCCGCGGTTGAGGTGGTAGCGGCGCGGCGGGCCATAAATGCTCGTACCCAGCGCATCGGGAAGTGTGGCTGGAAGAGCTCGTCGGGGAGGATGACCTCGCCCACCGAGGTCGCCCGCCTCTGCGCGCTTGTCCTTAGGAGTGGCGCGGCACGGCATGGTCTGACGGACCATACCGCGGCGTGCGATTCTGCGGACCTCGCTTTGGGCGAATGGCGTGGGTTACGGCGCGGTGCGAGCCGTGGCTAGGTGCCCCACTCGCGCATTTTGGTCTTCCCGGCCGTTTCGGGTCCCTACATCGTGGAGCTCGTTCGAGGCGGAGAAGAGCTCCCCTGCTGAGGTTGAGTTCTCTCGCTTCTTACGCTCCGCGGGAGCTCGTTCGAGGCGGAAGGCGATCTCTAGTAACGAGTTCGAGCCCGTTTCAGGGATTCCGCGGTCCGAGGGAGCTCGTTCGAGGCGGACGAGCTCCTCCCGGACTCGCTTTCATCGAGAGTGACCACGCTCGCTTCGTTGTTGAAACGAGCTTGGTCTCCTATTAGTACGTCGTCGCGGGTGGATTTGGTCGGTTGACCTCATCCGAATATCTAGGTCCCACAAGAGCCCCCCGAGCGTGGGGAGGGTTACCCGCACGCGCTGAGTAATCCAAAAATCGACATGCCGGGATAGGGGCCGATTCTTCGCCGAGGTGCGGCGAAGCGCACCCGGCGGGTGTTGCCCCGAGGCTGCGGGAGGATGAGATGTCCTCATGCATGCTTTGTTGTGGTGAGTGTTTGTTTCGTCACTCGCATCTCATGTTCCCATTTGAGGGAGAGATGAGCTCGGCCCCTCGACTTTTACCGCGTGGGCGAAGTCGGGTGCTCTATGAGCTTTGTAGCGGATAGCTCGAGAGTGAGGCCCGAGCTCGCTTTTGGGCGAGCTCGATCGTTAGGGTCAGCTTGGGACCAGCCTCATGTTCCGAGACACGTTCTCTATAGTCCCCGAGGTCCTGGAGGGATCCTCGGTGGCTCGCGCCCTCCTCTCCCTCGCAGGGACGACCCGCGGAGGCCGTTCGTAGTCGCCGGGCAACTCAAGCGCATCTTGGGGCGGAGCCCCCGAGTCCTCGTGGACGTTCGAGGCGCGGGCCGTCGGCGCCGCTCCCCGTCGTGCTCCTTGCCCGGGTGTCTCCCGGGCGGCCTTCGAAGCTGGGCGGAGCCGGCCTTCGAACCGGGAGCTCATGGATGTCGCGAGCTTGTGGTAACGGCGTGGTCGCCAAAAGTGCGCGCCTTACAAGGGCGAAGCTCGGGGCAATGAACTCGGGGAAATTGACCGTTGATGACGAAGCTCGAGATTTTACCGCAAAGAAAAGAGCCGTTGGGATAAAATAGCCGTTAGGGAAGTTACCGTTGCCATCGCGGGAGACGCGTCCGGCCTCGTCGTCGCGGCGTTTACGCTGCCGTTTACGCCCGCATTGCACGCGGCGCGCGGAGGGCGTTGAGAGGCCCCCCGGAGAGTGGTGGGCCATCTGGTCCGCCGCATCGGCGGGTCCGCCCGAGCTCTTCCTATAGCGGGAGGAGGTGGGAGATCGTGGCTATCTCTTTGTTTCCTTCCGCCGCCAGCTCCTCGTCCTCCTCCAACCCTAGATCTCGAGCCGTCGTGTCATTGCCGAGAACAATCCCCGAGATCCCCCGAGAGTAGTCGCCGGGTTAGGAGAAGGAGCCATGGGTTCGTGGTCGCCATCGGGGTCGGTCGAGGCCATACTTCTGAGCGCTGGCGTGGCCGCCGGTGGGCTCCGCCCGGCCCGAGGCGCGTGAGTGGGTCGTGCCCTCCCCGACGCACGCCGTGCCAGTCCTCCATTGGGCTACGTCGCCTCATTCGCCTCCTTCCACGAGAGGGGTCTCGGTGTCACGGGCGACCGATTTCTTTTGACGGCCTTTCACGTCTTGGGCGCCGAGCTCCGCAGACTGAATCCGAATGGGATTCTCCACATTTCGACCTTCACCGTCCTCTCCGCGAGGGATGGGTGGGGATCAAGGCGGACCGGGAGCTATTCAAGTACTACTTCCACGCGAAGGTCACCCACATCACTCAGACGGCCGAAGGATCCGTCCCCATCGGCTGCATCGCTTCAACCCTTGCCCTGTGTGAAGGAGAAGTACCCCACCCCGGTCTCCCGCTCGTCGAACACCGGGTGGAGGGACGAATGGTTCTATTTGAAGAACGACGAGGAGCATCCCTCCCCGTTTCACCGGGGCGTCTTCCCTCGACTCCGACAAGCTATGGAGGGAGCTCCCCCACGACCATCTACTGCAAGTCAAGGCAGTCGCTCGGAAGGTGGAGCATCCGAAGAACGCCGGCCTCTCGGAGCCCCTCCTTCACGCCTGGGCTCTAGGGCACGGGATCGTCCCTCGAAGTGGAGAGCTCTCCGCCTCGGGAGATGATTGAAGAAAAGAAACCCTTTGAGGGCACGGTGACCACGACGCCGCTCCCTCGTTGAAGAGGTGGAGCGGCGTGTTTGTCGGGCGATCGGGAAGCTGTTCAAGATCCCGGGAAACCTCAATATCCCGAGCGCTTCCCGACCCGACGGCGCAGCGCGCCGGTGAGCTCTTTCTCCGTTCTTCCCGGTGCGAACGGGTTTCGCTTCGTGAAGAGTGATCGTCTTCGCTCTTGTAGGTCGGACCGGCGTATCTCGAGCCTCACTCACGCCGGCGAGGCCTACTCCCTCTTTGAAGCGTCCCGCCGGAGCGCCGCCGCGCGCGGCCGAGTCGTCCGGGGGAGAGTGGAAGCGCAAGGGTCCGATGACGCGCCGCCCAATCCCGGGAGCTTGAGGATCAAGACGTCGAGAAGAAAAGGGGACGCCGTCTTCCGGGTGGCCCCGGCGTCCTCGGGCAGTTCTTACGCGTGCGGCGATCGGCCCTCCTCCGTGAGTCATACCTAGAGGAAGAGGGCGCCGGCGAGCTCCGCGCAGGAGGAGAAGAAGGAAAAGAAGAGGCGTGTGGCCATCGGGTAAGTTATTCTAGCTCATCGCTCTCTTTGAGCGCGCACGTCGTTGTTGAGCTCTTTTTTCTTGGTGTTGACTTTGGTTTTCTTTTTCATCATCGCGCGAAGGTCAAGCCTCACGGGAGCTCGAATCCCCTGCGGCCCAAGATGGCGTGGTGTCGAGCTCGTTGGTTCCTCCTCCTCCCCATCGTACAAGCCGTGCCGTCGGTCTCCCCCCCCTCGGGGAGTGGGGGAGGGACTGAGTCCGGATCTGCGGGGAGCGCCGCCGCGTCGTCATCGAGCTCGATCCCAAGGTGGCCCAGGCGATGGACACGATGGTGCGCCGTTGCCGCGGTTGGAGGACTTGGTCCCGAAGCCCGCTCCCACCGTGCCCGATCGGGGACCTCCTCGGGTGACGACACGGCGGAGGTGATTGTCCTGACTCCCGAGAAGGTGGAGGGGCACGAGATGGCGCCCCAAGCTCATCCTTCCGCTGGCTCGTCGGTCGGGCCCGGGATCGAGACGGTCGCGGACGCTTCGGGCCCGTTTGACGAGGACAAGACTACACTCCCTGCCGCGGCACAGGGTGAGTCGGCGGGAGCGAGGGCCGAAAGCAGTGGTCATCGTCGAGTCCCGCTCGGGAGGGCGGACGCGGGGATCCAGCTCCCTTCCACGGCTACCCGGTCGCGGGGAGCTACGGAGCCCCCGGACGGGTGAGCGCTGCCGTGGAGACGCGCGTCCGAACTCGGCGCTTCCGGCGCGAGAAACCGGCCGATGCTCGGCGCATGGCTCACGCCGGAGAATCGCCCGCCCGGACCAGCGCGGGCGTCGGCCGGCGGCGCTCCCGAGAGTTCGGCCGAGGCCGAAATAGGGTCCGGCGGCGCCCGCGGTCTCGCCATGGCGGTGGGCCGAGAGCCGGAGCGCCCATGATCGCCGCCACGGAGGTGACCCCGCTGTCCGGATGGGGGAGCCGGCGTGCCTCCATCGAATCGTTTGGGTGAGAGCTTTGTTTAGGCTTGTTCCTTGCTTAGCGTGAGCTCGATGTCTTGACTTGCGCCCGTTTCGTGGATTTGAGGCAGCTATGGTCGGGTATAACCGGTGGCGGCTGCCGGGCTGAGATCGTGAACCTCATGGGGAGGTTGGACGTCGCCCCGGTCCCGCGCGAGTGGAGACCTCGGCCAAGTGTCTCTCTCCCACCGCGATATCCGGGCCAGCGTCGACAGCGTCTCGGATCACATCCGGGAGGTCGGCGAACGCAAGCGGCTAAGGCTCGGGAGGCGGTCGCCGACAAGGTCCGTCGGTGGAGGCGGCAATGGCGGTGAAGCGTGAGGAGGAGCTCGTTGTTCGGAGCCGCCGTCGCCGCGAGCTCATGCGAGAAGAGCTCGATGACCTTCGTCGGGCCCCGAGAACAAGGAGCTCGAGCGCCACGCTTTGAGCGTCGGGCCCGAGATGTTGGAGAGGGAGCGTGACGCCAAGGGGAAGGCGCCAGACCGTGAGGTCGAGCTAGAAGGTGAGTGGCTGCCTTTTCGAGCTTGTCATTTTTCCCCTTTTCCCTTGGGCATTTAGGCCGATAGATGGGCGTTTTAGCTACGACCATGAGGCCGTTGATCGGTCGATCTTATTTGACGCGCGGAGGCGAAAAGGGTTCGGCTCGATGCCGACTACCTCTCCTTGTGGGAGGAGCAGGAGGAGCTTTATCGCATTAGCATGTAAGCCGCTTCTCTTTTCTTGTAATCCGGCTCATGATTTAAATCTGCCTTTTCTTTTTGCAGCCGAGCAGAAGAAGTCGTCCGGGCTGGCACGGGAGCTCGAGGAGAAGGACAGGTCCTTGGCCGCCGCGGAGTCCTCGCTGAAGCACACCCAGCTCACGCTGGATCAGAAGGAGAAGGACCTCGAAAGAACGGACGCGGGCGACCTCGTGGCGGTGCGGGGATGGGCTCGGCCAGAAGACCGAGGAGCTCCGGTCTAAAGAGGTTGAGGTCTTGGGTCTCCTTGAGCGGGCGTCGAAAGCCGAGAGCGCGGTGAAGAGGGTGGAGCGCGACCATACCAACCTCACGTGTGCTCGACGTCGAGCGCGTCTGCGAGGCCCTCGGCGTCGAGGAGGTGGAAGGCCGGCGCACCGGTGCTCCGTGCCCCAAAATTTGGTGAGGGAGAACGCCGTCGCGCCCGTTCACAAGGCGTTGGTCGTAGTCCGCCCACTATCCCGAGATCCAGAGCAAGATAGTGGGCAAGGGCTGGCCTGAGCCGATTGAGGGCGTCGATTTGGACGACGTTGTTGCCGCCGCGGAGGCCCGCTCGATGAAGCCGGGCGGGGAAACTCTTGGGCTCGCCGTCGAAGAGCTCGAGGTGTTTGAGCCTACCGCCAGCGAGGAGGAGGTGGAGACGGGCTCGCCCAAATGATGGTAGCTTGAGGCGCTGTCTTTTTGTTATGAACAAAGTCCCCGAGCTCGGGGCAAAGTGTAAATATAACGAGTTATGCAATGAACAACTTGTTTTTCTTTCCCCCGTGGTTGTACTTCGATTAACTCGCCGTTTCGAGTTCACATCTTATCGGTTGAGGTAGCGGGCCCTTTTCTCGTTGACCGCGGAGGTACTAGGAGTTCGCCGGGCGCGCGCCGGGCCTCTTGAAGACGTGACTTAGGTCACTTTAGTTCGTCAGATTCAACGGTCATTGGGAGTAAGAGTAAAGAGTGCGAGGTCGAGCTTATTGAGCTCTTCCTTAAGTGTTCACGCAGCTTTCGATTTTTGCAAAAACGAATTCGTGAAAAAGGCGGGGTGTGCGCCCCATCCCCCTCAGAGCCCCCCGCAGAGCAAGGGCGGGCCTTGTTGGAAGTAAAGGGCAGCCATTGCTTAACGACTGTGGTGCGAAAAGGAGAATTCGAATGCTTGCACAAATTTCGCATCGAGGTGTGTCATTTTTATTCGAACTCGTACAAGAGCGGCATTACAAAAATGCATCTAGGGGTAGAAGCGACGTAGCTGTTCGATGTTCCAGAGTTGGCGAGCTCGCAGCTTGTGGGAGTCTTGGATCTTGTATGAGCCTGGGCGTAGAACTCGGGCGATGGTGAACGGTCCTTCCTGGGGGCCGAGAGCTTGTGTTTCTCCTTCGTGCTTTCGTACTCGCCGCAGACTTGGTCGCCGATATTGAAGGCTCGACCTCGAACGCGTGACGGTCGTGGGTAACGGCGCATCGACTGGCCGGTATTTGGCTGAGTGCGCAACCGCGACCTCGCGGGCTTCTTCGAGCTGATCTGCCGCCCTCGAGCGAGGTCCGATTGCCGGGCGCGTTGTGCGCCGAACCCGTGGTGCGCCGTAGTCAAGGTCGATGGGGGAGCACGGCCGGAGCCGAAGACGAGGAAGAAAGGTGTGCGCCCGTAGCCCCGCTCGGAGTGGTCCTTAGGCTCCATATGACTACGGGGAGCTCGGCGAGCCATCGCCCTCTCGAATTTTTCCAACCTTTTGAAGATCCGTGGGCTTCAATCCCTCGAAAATTAAGCCGTTGGCGCGCTCGACCTGCCCGTTGCCCTCGGGGGTCGACGGAGGCCCATCCCACCCGATGTTGTAGTCGTCGCACCACGTCCGAGGAAGATCTCGCCCGGTGAAGTTGGTGCCGTTGTCGGTGATGATCGAGTTTGGTACGCCAAAGCGGTGGATGATGCCGCCGAAAAACTTGATCGTCTCCCCGCGACCTCGCGGCGCGAGATGGGCATCACCGATCGACGGTGAACTTGTCGATGGCGACGAAGGACGTGAGTGAAGCCCCCGGCGACCGTAAAGGGTCCAACCATATCAAGCCCCCCGCACCGCGAAGGGCCAAGTGATGGGGATTGTCTGGTGGGCCTGCGCCGGAGGTGTGTCTGCTTGGCGAAGAACTGGCATCCTTTGCGGCCGCGACGATCTGGTTTGCGTCGGCGACCGCGGTTGGCCAATAGAAGCCTTGGCGAAACGCCTTACCCACCAGAGCTCGTGGCGCCGCGTGGTGTCCACATTTGCCGGCGTGGATCTCTCTGATGAGCTCGTGCCCTTCCTTGAAGGTGATGCAGCGCTGGAGCACTCCGGACGCGCTCCTCCTGTAGAGCTCGCGCCGATGATGGCGTAAGACTTGGCTCGGCAGGCGATGCGCCTAGCCTCTTCCTTATCTGCGGGAGCTTGCCATCCCGCAGCCCACGCGAAGATGGGAAGTCGCCAGTCGGGCCTCGGGGTCTCGGCTCCGGTCGTGAAGACCTCGTAACCGACGAGGTTGACCTCCGTGTCGACCTCCATCGGCGAAGCCGAGCTCGAGGAGGCCTCGGCCTTGGTGGGAGAGGGGACAAACGGTGTCCGGACGGGTCCGCGCGGTTTGAGCCTTCCCCACGTTACACGGATACGGATACGTGTATCGGATACAATACGTGATCCGATACGTGGATACACTATTGTCTAAAAAACAAAGGACACGGGATACGGCTAAGATTTTTTAATAATAATAATAATAACATGATTTAATATAAAACATAGTTTACAAATTAAAATATCACTTAAAGTCATCCATAGATCACAGACACTATTCTTCTTCTTTGCTGGTCATCAAAACTTGTAGCCTTGCACGCCCGGCCGCCATCCGCCGATCACGCTCGCCGCCGTCACCAATCATAAGTCGAATGGAAGGAAGTGTGAGAGGCGTAACGTCGAATACGAGGCGACGCGTACATAATACGAGCGTGCGGCCGCCGACCTCAACCTTGGGGAAGGCAAGACGTCGTGGTGGAAGAGTGGAATTTGGGCCATTTAGCTTCATAGGCCGTATCCAAATCGCCCACGCCAGATCGGATACTAGTATCCAAGCAAAAAGACGTATCCAATCTTCTTAGTATGGCTTGATACGTATCCATGGCGTATCAAAGGCGTATCCGTATCCGCGAGTATCGGATACGCGATACGCACCCCCCTGAAGTATCCGCGCATCGTAGCTTCCCCTTCAAGCCGGATAGAGGGTATATACTGGTCGTGCGCGAAGACGCCAGGTGGGACTTGGAGTCGGTCGGAGGCGAAGCTTGGCGAGGACGCCGGGCGTCGTCGTTGTACGGGCGGCGGATGTGCTTGAACTCGAGGCCGTCGAAACACTCTTCGAGCTCGCGTACCTTTGCGGAGTACGCGATCATCCTGGGGCTGACGCAGTCGGCTTCCTTCGTGGCCTGGTCCGCGACGAGCTTGGAGTCTCCTCTCGATCTCCGTGCGCTTGATGCCGAGCTCGATGGCGCGCATACCGCTCACCGTGGCCTCGTATTCAGCGACGTTGTTGGAGGCGATGAAGTAGAGGCGGATCGAGTACCTCATGCGCACATTGCGCTTGCGAGACGAAGACCGTACCTGCTCCGGCGCCATACTTCTTCACCGAGCCGTCGGCGGCGAGCATCCAAGATTCGACGTCGTCCGCCCGAGGCAAATGCGTTGTCTGTCCACTCGGCCACGAAGTCGGGAGGACTTGAGACTTGATGGCTTCCCGTGTGGGCGTAGGTGATGTCGGATCCCATGAGCTCGATTCCCCACTTGGCGATGCGCCCCGTGGCTTCGGGGCTGCGGATGATCTCGCCGAGTGGGAATTTGGAGACGACCGTGATTGGATGAGCGTCGAAGTAATGCCGCAGCTTGCGACGCGTAATGAGCAGCGCGTAAGCGAGCTTCTGTAGCTGCGGGTATCGGGTCTTTGTGTCGGAGAGGACCTCGGCGACGAAGTAGATCGGCCGCCGCACCGAGTGCGTGACCCTTTCCTCTCGCTCGACCACGAGCACTGTGCTTACGACTGTGAGGTGGCCGCGATGTATAGCAAAGACGGCTCATCGGCTTGGGTGGGGTGAGGATGGGCGGTTTTCGTCGGAGCTCCTTTAGAGAGTCGAGCGCGATGCGGGCCTCGTCGGTCCAGTGAAGCGCTCGACTTCTTCAGAGCTTGTATAACGGGAGGCTACGCCGCCGAGTCGAGCTATAAACCTGCTTAGGGCGGCGAGGCATCCCGTAAGCCGCGCACGCTTGACGTTCTTAATCGGTCCCATGCTGCGGATGGCCCCGATCTTCTCGGGTTAGCCTCGATGCCGCGTTCGGACACTATGAAGCCAAGGAGTTTTCCTCGAGGAACTCCGAAAATGCACTTCTCGATTGAGCTTCACCCCGAACTCGCGGAGTTTGTCGAAGACCTCCTTGAGGTCGGGGATGAGCTCCCCCGTGCGCTTCGTCTTGACCACGATGTCATCGACGATATGCTTCAATGCGCTTCCCGAGAAGCTCTTTGAAGACTTTTTGCATACACCTCCGGAAGGTGGCACCGCGCGTTTGAGTCCGAAAGGCATGGTTACGTAATGAACGCGCCAAAGGGAGTGATGAAGGAGGTTGCGAGCCGATCGAGCTCGTTCATCGCAATTTGGTGGTAGCCGGAGTATGCGTCGAGAAAACAGGCGCCTCGCACCCGAGGTGGAGTCAACGATTTGGTCGATGCGCGGCAAAGGAAACGGATCCTTTGGGCATGCCTTGTTGAGACTCGTATAATCGACACACATTCTCCATTTCCCATTCTTCTTCTTAACTAGTACAGGATTGGCTATCCACTCAGGATGATACACCTCCTTAACAAAGCCCGCTGCTAAGAGCTTATCTATTTCCTCGGCGATTGCCTGCCGCCTGCCGTCGTCGAAACGCCGGAGCCGCTGCTTCACCGGCCGAGAGCCGGGCTTGATGTTTAAGGAGTGCTCGGCGACTTCCCTCGGTATGCCGCATATCCGGTGATCTCCACGCCAATACGCCGAGGTTCGCGCGAGAGGAAGTCGACGAGCTCGCCAGATTTAGGGAGTGAGCTCGGCGCCGACGCGAACGGCCGCGCCTTCCTCGTCGATCACCACCGTCTTGGCGTCCTCGTCTGACTCGAATGAGCCTGCCGCCTTCTCGAGCTCGGCGGACGAGCTCACCACCTTGCTGGACGTGCTCGAGGTCTTCTTCAACTCGGCGGAGTCCTCCGCGCGGACCCACGCGAGCATCTCGGGAGGAGTTTCTCCGACTCGATGAGGGCGTCCGCGTACTGCATGGCTTCCTTGTCGCTGTTGTAGGCGCGCTCTAAGGTGGAGTTGACGGTGATCACGCCCTTCGGCCTGGGGATCTTGAGCTTGAGGTACGTATAGTTGGGGACAGCCATGAACTTCGCGTAGCACGGCCGCCCCAACAGCGCATGGTATGCGCTCTTGTACGGGAGCACCTCGAAGGTGAGCACCTCCTTGCGGAAGTTGCTCGGGTCGCCGAAGGTGACGGGGAGGTCGATCCGGCCGAGTGGAAACGCCGCTTTCCGTGGCACCACCCCTTGGATGGGGTCTGTGGAGGGTCGGAGTCGAGCTCGTGTGATGCCGAGAGCTTACATGGTGTCGACGTAGAGGAGGTTGAGACCGCTGCCGCCGTCCATCGCACCTTGCCGAGGCGCGTGGTGCCGACTATGGGGTCGACGACGAAGGGAACCTTCCCCTGTAAGGAACATGCACGGGATGGTCCTTCTTTTCGAAGGTGATCGGGGCCTCGGACCACTTGAGGTAGGAAGACGAACGGGCTCGGTGAAGAGGACCTCGCGTTGCGAGCTTCTGGCGCCGCTTGGACTCGACGCGGGGCCGCCGAAGACGACATTGACCGCGCCGTCCCTCGAAGAAAACATCCTTATCGCCCGCCCGGTCACCGAACTCGTCGCCGTTGCGCTAGTTGTCCGCGCCCTCCTCCCGCCTCGTGCTCGTCACAAACTTGCGCAGAGGTTGCAGTCTTTGAGCTTATGCTTGACCGGTCCCTCGTGGTTGGGGCGGGGAGCTCGAGCTTCTTTCGAAGAAGTCCTTGGCGCGCCCGCTTGGTGCCTTGACGCCAGGCTTCTTCTTCTCGCCATCGCGACGAAGTCGTCTTCACCTCGACGACGCTTGTTCTTGTTCTTCTTCTTGGACCGCGAAGCTCGATCCCTCGGCGACCTCGTCACCTGCCTTGTCCTTGCCCTTGCCGGTGGTGCCGTGGAGGATCCGCGGAGATGGCCTCCTCACCCCCCCCAAGGCGTGGTTCGTGGCGAGGTCGAGGAGCTCCTTCACCGTCTTGGGCTTGCGGATGCCGAGCTCATGGATGAGCGTCTCACATGTCGTGCCGAAGGTGAAGGCGGTGATGATCTCGCGTCGGTGGCGTCGCTGAGCTCGTTGCGGGGCAGCTTGGAAGCGGCGGATGTAGTCGCCAAGCGGGCTTTCTCCCTTCCGCTGCTTGCAGCCACGGAGATCCCACGTGTTGCTCGGGCGTGAGTACGTCCCCTGAAAGTTGCCGACGAAGATGTCGCGGAGGTCTCGCCAGCTGTCGATCATCCCTGCGGGCAAATGCTCGAGCTAGGACCGAGCGGTGTCAGCGAGGTACATGGGGAGGTTGCGGATGATGAAGAGCTCGTCGTCGGCTCCTCCCGCCTGGCATGCGAGGCGGTAGTCCTCGAGCTAGACGCTGGGGTCCGTCTCCCAGTTATATTTCGGGACGGAGGTGGGGGCCCGGAAGCAAGCGGAACGGTGCGTCGTGAACCCCGGAGCCGAACACTTGAGGTCGCCTCCCCGTCCGGCTGTGGGGCCGCGGGGCTCCCGCTCTACCTCGCGATCGGGCGTCGCGAGCTCGAGGGGAGTGTACCTGTCACCTCCCGACCTCCGGGGTGGGGCTCCGGCTATGGTCTTCCCGACTATCGTAGCGGCCGCCTCTCCTCTTGCTATAGGACCTGTGTGGGCGGGTCGCCGCCACGCCGGCCGTCGCGGCGCGTTGCCGTGCTTCGACGGCCGTCGGCCTTCCTTCGCGCTTCCGCGCGCCGTCCTGGGCGTCGGGTATCCCGCGCGTCTCGGTTCTCGCCGACTTGGCGTCGGGCGTGAACTCACCGGTGAAGCTCCTCGAGCCGCCTCCGGTTGGAGGAGGCCTCGTGCTCCTCTCGAAGGCGGCGGTGTGACTCGAGCTCTCCATCTGCCGCTCGGCGGCCCTCTCGATGAGAGACCTCAGCCCATTGGTGGGCCCTTCTAGCCTCCGGGCCTCGGGCCGGGAAGCTCATGGAGCAGCTCGGTGGCCGCCGCGAGGTTACGTTGCGGGCCGAAGACCGGCGGAAGGTCGGCGGCCTCGTCGATGCGCGGCGTCGGGCCTCCCGCCCCCGGTCCTGAACCCGCCGCCGCCCCCCTGCTTCCTCGAGTGCGTCGCACTCCCCGGGCGATCTCGTGCTCGAACTCTTCGAGCTCCTCGAGGCGCTCGTGGATCCTCTTGGGCGGGGCGCCGTCTATCGATCCGTCCAGCTCGGATCCCGAGTGTGCCGGGGTGTTCTGAGGGGTCTCGCCCTCGCTGTGGTAGCTGCGCACGGCGCCGTCCGGGGTCTGGCACATGTAGCACTCGCGCATGGGGTCGACCCCAGCGAGGCTCAAGCTGCCAAGCACGGTCTCGAGACCGGTTGTCCCAAGCTCGGCGCCACGCGCTTTAGGCAAGAAGAGCTGCCCCTGCGGGTACATCTCGTCGTAGGCCGCGAGGAACTCGTCGGGGAGAGTGGCTCCTGCCCGGTGTACTGCAGACGACGTTGGTGGTGGAGGAGAAGGTGACGTTGCGAAGAGCTCCCCGAGTCGGCCCGGGGCTCGGGGCGTCGCGAAAGCAGGTCCGCGATGGCGGCGAAGAAATGGTCGGCCGCCACTGGATGGGGCTCGGCGGACCGGAAGTCGGGTCCCAGCCGGAGCGGACCAGCACGGGCGTCGGCGGCGTCACGGACGGGGCGGGCGTCATCTCATCCCGCACCATCCGAGGGAAGGTGGCTCCGACGAGGGAACCCTCGGTCCGTGCCGGGCGAAGTCCGAGTGGTCCCGAAACGCATCGGTGCGCCCGGACGCCGGAGGGGTGGTGAAGGGAGCCATCGAAGTGGTGAACGTCACACTAGCGCCGCCCCTACCGCGCGCGCCAACCGTCGTAGTCGTATACCACGGTCCACGAAATCAACTGGCTAATGTGTGCAACGATGGCCTAGCTCAAAGACAATGACACGGGATTTATACTGGTTCGGGGCAATCGAGCACCCTAGTCCAGTGTGTGGCACTATCAGAGCTCAAACCGCCAGATCGGGGCGAGTACAAGCGGGCGAGAGAGGGAGATGAGCTCCCAAGTCTCTGTGTTGTGCGTGGATTCGGGTGGTCGAGTGTATACTTTAGAGTGTGCAAGGGAGCTTGTTCCCTCCCGGCACACGCCAATGTCCGCGGTTGAGGTGGTAGCGGCGCCGGCGGGCCTTAAATGCTCGTACTTGACGCATCAGGGAAGTGTGTGGCTGGAAGAGCTCGTCGGGGAGGATGACCTCGTCCACCGAGGTCGCCCCTGTCTCGTAGCGCTTGTCCTTAGTGCGGCGCGGCACGGCATGGTCTGACAGACCATACCGCGCGTGCGGTTGCGGACCTCGCTTTGCAGGCGAAATCTGGCCGTAGGTTACGGCGCCAGGTATGTAGCCGTGGCTAGGCGCCCCACTCCGCGTACTTTGGTCTTCCTGGCCGTTTTTGGGTCCTACATCAGGGAGCTCGTTCGAGGCGGAGAAGAGCTCGCTGCTGAGGTTGAGTTCTCTGCCTTCTTACGCTCTCGCGGGAGCTCGTTCGAGGCGGAAGGGGATCTCTGGTAACGAGTTCGAGCCCGTTTCAGGGATTCCGCGGTCCGAGGGAGCTCGTTCGAGGCGGACGAGCTCCTCCTGGACTCGCTTTTCATCGAGAGTGACCACGTTCTGCTTCGTTATTAACGAGCTTGGTCTCCTATTAGTACGTCATCGCGGGTGGATTTGGTCGGTTGACCTCATCCGGAATATCTGGGTCCCACAGAACCATTCTTATATATCCTAAGCGTAGCTCATAGGACTTTGTTTGGATAGGCTCTGAAGATTGTGATAGCCTAAAGCTTTCGCTTGTAGGATAAGCATATTTATAGATAGACGTGGAATCCATAATGAAAAAGAAAAGAAAAGAATAGAAGGGATAAAAAGATAAAAGAATATGATACAAGGATAAGGTAGATTCAAGTCAACTCAAAGAATCAACCGTTTCAAGAACGGCGCCTTAAAATGCTTGTTGGTATTTGATAAGCCTCTGAAATATTTATAATTTGTATAATCCGCAGTTTAACGGATACCGGCACCGAGCACTTCACCCCGGGAGAGGGTTTTAATATCGAATCCACAGGGGGAAACGGGTGAGGGAGACTACGATCTAATCTTAACCCGCAGTAGCACAAGACTTAAGAAGGTTGAGAGTGTAGAGGGGATTACTAAGATATCTAGTTCTTATCTTGGTAAGCTATGTTGATATTATCTTTATGGGGACGTACTCAAAGAAAAGCAGGGACGAAACGTGCAATCCTCCAGCAACAGGATCCTACTTGGCCTATCCAACGGGAGGTGGAATCCAAAGGAATCAATGGTACTTTGTCACTACCACGAACTACCACACTCCGGAAAGTAGGGTGCATCTAACGAGATACCCGAGTCCAAACACCACACTTGCACTACGAATATTCCTCTAATCTAGGCGCCGATTAAAGTACTCAAAAGAGACTCAGAGACCAATAAGAACAATATAAACAATATTGCTTACTAAAAGAAGAAGTAGATTACCGAGTAACTCCAAGTGTAGGTTAACTTCCACCGAGGTACTCCCTCCATAGAAAAAAGAAAGACGTTTAGGACAGCGACATGGTCTCCAAAGCGTAACTTTGACTTCTCTTTTCTATAAAAATATTTATTACAAAATTATGTATGTATACTTTTATGAAAGTATTTTTCAAGACAAATCTATTGATATGATTTTTACATTTCTAAACTCAACGACTTAAAAGTTATTAATGATTTATGTTCCCAATGTTTGACCCAAGTCTTTTCCAAAACATCTTCCTTTTCAACCATGGAGTAGTACAAGTTGTGGAGGTAGCACCGACATGCCGGCACCTCCTCCTGGTCCCTTCCCTCTCTCTCTCTCTTGTTCTAAAGACTAGATCTATCTAGATCCAATCCTCTCTTGCATGCTAGCTCTTCTAGATCTATTTCTGTCTAGACCTAGGGAGAGACTCAGGGTCTCAGCTTATTGATACTTGAATGATAATGAATTAGGGTTTCACCCTGGGGTCGTGGGGTCTCGCTTATATAGCCCTTGGCGATGAACGATGGCCCTTGGATCAAACCGCCTTGAGCAACAGAGTAGATACAACCTCAATGTCGATAAGAAACCGACCTAAAAAGTTGATTGGAATTGGGTTCCAACTCCTAGCGGTCGCCAGGATTGGGCCTAGCGATCGCCAGGACTTGGGTGCACGGGGGCTTCGGCCTTCTTCTCGTGCCTTCCGTGTCTTCTAGAGTGTTTTAGTCTACTTTTTCGGATTGAGTTGCCTCACGGTCAAGTCTTCTCATTGTATGGGATGCAAACTCTTCGGGCTTTTCACTGCTCCTTACTGCTTTTATCTGTTAAGTCCTTGTAAAGATATAAATCACCAAAGCTCATGGAATTATGTTAGTAAAGCCCCTAGTCTATGTGATTATTCATTTTAAGCCCTTATTTCATGTTTAGTTGACTATTAATATTATGCTATAACAGGTGTCAACAGCAACCTCCAAGAGTAACAAGCACACCGGCTTGCAACACGATCACCTAGTGCCATACGATGCAAGCTCAAAGCAATCGCACTAGAATCGCTCACTCACTCAATCGGATGACCACTATCGGGTTAGAGTGAGTTGGGAGGGCTCTCTAGCATCACAACACAAGCCACCAAGGATAGAGTGTGCTAACCAACCAGCCAGGCCCGAGCAAGAGGCTATTTACAAGCCTCCCTCGAAAACTAGTCCTTGGGGGCTGAAAACGGTTACTTTTGCAAGCGCCAGACGCTGAAAACACAAGCGCCCGACGCATGCTACGCTCAGCAGCCGGACGCTCTGGCGCAGCAAACCGCGCTGGACGCTCCAGCAATAAGCGCCGCACGCGTCCTACGCACCCCCGGATGTAGTCCATAGAGGGTACAAACCGACCGACCCGCCGGACGCTCAGCTACAAGCGCCGGACGCGTCCTACGCACCCCCGGACGCAGTCCAAAGAGGGTGCAAACCAATGGAACCGCCGGACGCTCAGCAACAAAGCGCCCGACGCCGCCCCTACGCATGCGCTGGACACGTCCTACGAATGCGTCGGACGCGTCCTGCGCTCAGCGTTCGACGCTCTTTTTTCAGCAGGACCTTCGTCCGATAAAACGGCGATATCTCCTTCATCCGAACTCCATTTTTGATGATCTTGGACTCTATGGAAAGCTTATTCAGAGGGCTACACAACCCATATGGTTACTTGATCCAAATCACAATGGATCAAAACAGTATTCCACTCCAAAGGCAGTCCATTTGTCCGAGAAACACCGAAACAACTTCTCCTTTGCAAATGTGCCAACACCACCAAGTGTACATCACCATGTGCATGTGTGTTAGCATTTTTACAGTGATTTTCAAAGGATTTTCTCTTGCTCTTACCACGCCACTTGATCCTAACACATTGCAAAGTTAGATCGCACAAGTGGCACTAGATGACCGATACGCAAACAAGTTTGCCCCTATTGATAGTACGACCATCTATCCTAAACCCGGTCATAAACTTCTCTAAGCACCAATGACCGGCGAAATGAAATTCCCTATAGGTTATACCTTTGCCTTGCGCATTTCCACTCCGCTCCATCTTCAAGTGCCGATACAACATATGCACCAACATGATCAAGAATGATATGATCCACTTCATATCATCACATGACCTTCTTGGTCCATCGATCTTGACCTCACTTGCTCTTCACCGTTGCGTCGGTTCGTCGGCGCCAAGTCTTGCCCAAGCTTCACCGCCTCGCGGTCCATCATTTCACTGCCTCGACTTGCCCTTCACACTTGCAACCAGTCCATCAAGCCAAGCCTTGTCTTGATCTTCACCACCTTGTCTTGATCTTCACCACCTTGGTCCATCAAGCCAAGCCTTGTCTCGTGTGCAATAAAGCTCCTTCATTGCCTCATCACATGTGAACTAATCTTCTGTGTATTATCTCAATCACATATTATTAGTCCACCTAATGTTGTCACTCAATTACCAAAAAAACCACAAGGGACCTTTTAATCTCTCCCTTTTTGGTAATTGATGGCAACACTACAAAGATATGGAATTGAAGATTAATTCCAAGTTAGTACTTCATACAAGTATAAATTGCTAACTTGGTTTGGATTTTATGTCACTTATCCAACATTTAAGCTCAAAGTCAAGATTTGGATAAGCACCATAAAACCCGACTTGGTAGTGATAACTCCCCTATATGTGTGCCCAATTGATTTGAATTCAAGGTTTGCACACATACATAAATATAAAAATTTTAGGAGGGTTAACACTACAAAGTGATACTAAGGTGTATAGGATAAACCTTTGAAGTGTGATACCAATCAGAGTTGCGAATTTGAAGTTCATCCTTAGCATCATCCATGTAACTAGACATACATAAAAACTCAAGATACCATGTGAGATCAACATTATAAGCAATGACTCTTGATTCATATGAAACATATATATGTCTAGCTACAACCTATGCATGCTAGTTACCATATCATCAAGCAAGTTCTATAACTAGCATACACCACACAAGCATTTCATATAAAATTTTAAAACCTATGCAAATGCAAGCAAGCACATGAATATGCACATGTTAAATGCAATCAATCAAGTTCATGAGCTTGCTCCCCCAACTTGTGTGATTCTCTTTTGTCCATGAATTTTGATCCTTCTCTATTCTCTCCCCTTAGCCTATTTCATATCTTTGTTCCAATCTCTCCCCCTTTGTCATCAATTTCCATAAAAGGTATGCCTCTTTTGATACAAAGGGTGGTACTAGGGGTAGATGGATGAGTCTTGATTCTTCATCAATTTCCAAACTCTAATTATATGTTGGAATGACACCACTTGTAACTACCACATGTGGAAGCATGAAGACCACAAAGAAATGCCACATGTAGGTCACTTGTAAGATCCTTGACCTTGATACCTTGAGGTAGGGCACCTCCCCTATGTCGAAGCATATGTCAATCCACTTGAATTTTTGAGGGTACCTTCCTTGAGTTGAATTGATCACTTAAATTTGAGGATCACTTGTGGAACCACCATTGATGTACTAGATATTACTTGAATATCACGTGAAGAAATACCACGTGTAAAGATGAGGTAATAATCTAGCCATGTCTTGAAACTTTGCAATGTGGATGCCACTTGAAAAAAAATTGTCAATTGAAACCCATTCTTGAACTAGATTGTTTTCATGAGCTTCCTTCTTGTTGACTTGAACTAAAATGATTTGCCTTAGTTGCCAAGTCCGGTTTGATCCAATGACAAGCTTCTTCACACCTCTTGAAGGGTTTTCTTACCAATGTTGTACTTGTCACTTGATAACATTCCAAAATAGATCAAGTACTTGGGATCACTAGCTCATGAACAAATTCATATACAAACCACTAGATCATATAATCATTCAAGCAATAGTGGTGGCAATGAATTTAAATCTTTCATTTGTCATGCATGATCCTAATAAGCATGTACTATATGCACTAACCGCATACTAGTAAGGGATGAAATGATCATGCACAATATGATGATACCTTTGCTATCATGGAGTAGAGGATAGTCAATATGATTCCAATTTTGCTCCGCAATAGCAATGTGAAGTCCAATTAAATAGCTTCGTGAAAACCGAATATACTAAAATAATTTCCATGCTTCACCCATATGAAATGAGAACCACTAAAGATCAAGTGCACTTTCTTCAAGTTGTGGTTGACTTGCTCCTTCTTTTTATCTTTGCTTGCATGAGAGAATATGTAACACCCCTGGTGTTAATCAACTAAAATTTTGTCATGTCATCATGATCATTGCAAAGCATGCATGATTAGAAAATTTGAAATGCATTAAATTAAAATAAGTTTATATTTTAGAGAATTGTTTGTGCTTAAGAATTTTAGAGTGATTAAATTTTGAATTTATGTTTTTGATCCTAAGTGTGTTGTTGTATGATGGTTTGATAGTATAGGTTGGGAATTTGAAATTTGAATCAAATTCAAGTTTGAATTGAGTTTCAAAACCCTAATTCCTATCCCCTTTTACCCCCTTTTCCATAATTCAAAATCTAAGCAAAATTAGCAAAAATTTCCAAAAGCCAAGTTGTAGATCTTGTTTTGATGTACAAAAAGATATGTACAAAGTTTTTGAAGTTTTTGAATAAATTTTAAAGTAATTTTGAATTCAAATTTGTCCCTTTTTTGACCCCATTTCAAAAAGTCATATTTAGAGGCCGAATTTGAAAATCTTCCAATTGTGAAAATTGTAGATCTTGAAAAATTAGGCCAAGTTACTTTTTGGAGTTTTTCGAGTTCAGTTCAAATTTTTGGAGAATTTGGCAAATTTCAGCAGGTTAGGGTTTAAAGTGCTACAGTGAATAGGGGATTCACTGTGCATGGCCATACCGGCCGGTCGCCGGCCGCCGTCATGGCTCGCCTCGCGCCTTCGCGCGCCCGGCCGCGTGGTCGTTTTTTGCTGGACGGCCAACGAACGTCCCGCCACGCCCATCGCCCATCGCTCGGCCGCCATTTATAAGGAGCGCCGCCGGCCGCCGCCGTTTTCTTCTTCCTCTGTTTTCCGCCGCCGTCGTCGTTCTCCATCGTCGAAGAAAACCGTCATCACCACTCCACCTCTCACCGTTCCACCTAGCCACCAGCTTCGCCTCGCCCTTGTGCTTCATTTGAGCCCGCTCTCGCAGCCTCGCACCGCTCGCCGCCCTAGCGCCACCTTCTTCCCCGAGGACGGCAACCGTGTCCGCCGCGTGTCACCTCACGTCGCCAGCACGCTCTGGTGAGCTTCACGATGAACCGACTTGCGCCCTAGCTTCGCTTCGTCATTCTAATGCTCGTGCGCTCGATCGTTTTCGTAGTCCAAGCCCAGACGCGCCAGAACGTCGCTGTTGCCGCCGGAGAGCGCCGCCGCCACCGCTGCCATCGCCGTCGAACCACCTCCGCTCTGTCCCCGACCCAACCACCTTGCCATTCAAGCCCGCGGTGAGTGCCCGGTCACGTCCATGCTTTTGGTTTGACCTCTGATGCGCTAGGATCGCCGGAACGCGCATGCCGCCGCCGAGCTCGGCGTTGCCGTCCGCCGCGCGCGAGGCTGTTCCAGTTAGAGACCGGGTTTAGGTCGATTAAGTGGGGAATAGGGCCGTCTGGAGATGCTTGAGGTGATGCCGTGCTTGTTTTCGCCGGGAGAACGCCGGGTGAGCCGTGGCGGCGTAGCCCTGCATCGTGTCCGCCATCGCCGCCGGCGATGGTGCCTTGATGCTTTAGGGTTCAAGTTTGGGGTGCCATGTGATGCGCTGGGGACCGTGGGGAGCAGGCTGGGGTAGGTCGCGTCGCCGGGCGAGGTCGCCGTCGGCGAGGGACTACGGCCAAAGCCGGCGGGATACCTAGCCGTGCTTGTCCGTGTTGGTCGTTTAAGGACCGTCCGTTGTTTGGATTGTTAAGTTCGGGACTTTTTTGAACGCAAGTACGCCAGGCCTTCTGGCAAAGGCACGGCTGCCTGGTTGTCACCCCAGGTCGGTCGACCCTAACTAGCCACATACTGTAAGTAAGCCGGATCTCGGTGGAGCCAAATCGGGGAATGGCAACCACGCACCGGGAGTGGAGAGATGGCGGGAGTAGCGTGTACCCACCCTATCGGTCAAACCGTCATTAGGACAGGGGTAGGGAGGTGGAGTACTTGTGCTCGGGTAGCGCAGGCCTCGTTCCCGTTTTGGACAAATCTGAAAGAAGGTTGATATATGCAAGCTTAAGTGCTACATATGTCGTGTGGTTAGGGATCCCCAGCTGAGTATAATCGGTTCATGAATCGCCGTTGCTTCTCGGAGAAGGAGACCCGATTCCCTGACCTTCATCATAGTAAATGATGGAATATGTTTTCGAGGAAAGAGAGTTGGAATAAAAAAAATATGTTTGCTCTAGATTAGGATAACCTAGAGTATATGAGCTACTAATCTGAATTAAAAATATGGAAAGTAAGGATTCACTTATAGTAAGCTATTCTGCAAAAGAATTCTTGATTCTTGCTAAAGCCTTACCTTGACTCCTAAGACCAGCATTCCTGAGTCTTCTCCTCTTTTCTTTGTCGGGTAAGTCTTGTTGAGTACTCCCGTACTCAGGGTTCTTTGACCCTTGTTGCAGGAGCAGGTCATGAGCAGGCTTGTTTTGGTCCCTGCTGCATGACGGTGTACCAGGAGGAAGATGACGAGTAGAGTTGAACCCTCGGGCAGGGTTGTCAGTGTATTATATGTATAATGTTACTCCAATAATTCCAGGCTTGTAATAATGTTACTTAAGTTTGTTTATTTGAACAAATGTTTTGTAAAATTATGGTTATGTAATCCTTCCGCCGTTACTCGATGTATTTTGAATAAAGTGTTGTAATACTTGGTGTGACTTGTTAATGAGATCCTGTTCGGAAGATTAATAGCACTTTCTAGATTATTGGGAACTCATGCATAATGATCAGAGGTCTTAATGACAATGATAAGTGCATGTGGGCCCTGTAATTTAGGAGGTTCTGTTACAGAATACCATTTGAATTTGTATGAATTATCTCTCTACTTGGGTGTTGCTTGCTTTCTTTTATTGATCAACCCTTTTGTTGATTGATCCAAGTGATGGACTTGATATGATGAGTAATCTTTATTCTTCTTTAAGTCCTTTTCTTTCTTCTTGAAGAGATATAATGATCATTGTTAACACCTGTTATAGCATAAAATATATAGGCTTTTAAAACTGAAATAAGGGCTTAAAATGAATATCAACATAGTATAGGGGCCTAACTAACATAATTCTACGAGTTTTGGTGATTTATATATTTTTTTAGGGATTAAACAGAATATGCCCAAGAGTTTGCAAGCCCTACGACATAAAGACTTATCCGTGAAGCAATCCAACTTGAAACCCACGCAAGAACATTCCGTAAGACACCGTAAGACACGACGCGGCGACTGGATGGGGCCCACTGGCGTGGGCACGGGGCGGCCGCGCCACGCCCCACCTGCGGCCCACCGTCCACCTATGTCGGTTCCAACCGCCATTAAGGAGTGATCTGGTCCATCTATCAAGGTCGGTTTGATCCTACGGCTACGGAGGCTTGCTTGGCCCCTACTCCACCTCGGGGCTATATAACTGCATTCCCCGCCCCGTGTGAAACCCTAATTCATTATCATTCATTATCAAAAGGCTGAGGCCCTGAGTCTCCCCCTAGGTCTAGACTAGAACTAGAACTAGATGAGCTAGCATTCAAGAGGGATTAGATCTCATTAGATCTAGTCTTTAGAACAAGAGAGATAGAGAGAGGGAAGGAACCCCGAGGGTGCCGGCTGTCGGTGCTACCTCCACAACTTGTACCTCGGTGGAAGTTTACCTACGCCCAAGTTACTCTGGTAATCAACTTCTTCTTTTAGTAAGCAACATTGTTTATATTGTTCTTCTAATCATGAAGTCTCTTTTAAGTACTTTAATCTAAGGCATTAGGTTAAGGTAATATTCGTAGTGTAAGCGTGGTGCTTAGGCTCGGGTATCTCGTTAGATTCATCCTATATTCCGGATCGGTGGTAGATCGCGCGGTGATAGATCCTAGGTAGAGCGTCATTGATCCTTTGTATTCCACCTCCCGTCTATAGGACTAGTGGGATTTATCTCTAGACGAATCATCCTTTGTTGGTATTTCTCCCTATGTGATGCCCCTAGATAGAACAGTAGAAGGCAAGTTTACTAAGAGTAGGATCAGATATCTTAGTAATCACCTCTAAACTCTCAACCTTCTCAAGTCTTGTGCTACTCTGGGTTAAGATTAGATCGTAGTCACCCTCACACATTTCCCTGTGGATACGATATTTAAAACCCTCCGGGTGAAGGCTACAACGGTATCCGTGCGCTTGCGGATTATACAATCTTCAATATTTCTGTGGGCATAACAAATACCAACAAGCTTTTCTGGCGGCCGTTGCACGGGAGACTTTGAGTTGACTTTGAATCTACCTTATCCTTGTATCATATTCTTTTATTCCTTTTATTCTTTTCTTTTCTTTTTCATTATGAATTCCACGCCTATCTATAAATATCATCTACCTACAAGCGAAAGCTATAGGCCTCCACAATCTTCAAAGCCTATCCTAACATCGTCCTATGATCTACGCTTAGGTTATATAAGATTGGTTCAGAAACTAGCCTTCTCGGGAGAAGGCGAGGCCAACCCACATTCACACCTACGAGAGTATGAGCTAATTTTGGATTGTCTTCGTATAAAAGGCATATCCAACAATACCTTACGCTGGAAGTTCTTTCCGTTCTCTTTGACGGGAAAAGCTAAACAGTGGTATTACCTGAACGTAGAGAAAGTGAAAGGAGATTGGGGAACAATGTGCTCCAATTTTTGTCTAAAATTCTTTCCCATCTATAGAGTGGCCCGCCTTCGAATAGAAATTCTAACTTTTAAACAACATAAAAAGAGTCTCTTGCTGCATCATGGGAACGTTTCAATGTCCTTATCGGCATTGCCCCAAACCTTGCTTGTTCCTCGGACTTAGTCCTTCTTCAACATTTTTATTTAGGTCTTAGTAAGGAAGATGCAGATGACCTTAGTGCAATTTGGAGGTGCATTCCTCTGTGTTCTATAGAGAAGCAAGACTTCTCTGGATAGATGTTGTGGATACGCCACCTCCACTAGTACTTTCCCCGAGAAAAGGAAGAAGAGGAAATTACGATAGCTAATTCACAACAATTCCAATCCCAAGATTTAGCTATCCACCCTGAACCATCAACATCCCAAAATCCCCCAAAGGAAGAAGAAATTCCACCTTTGAAAGATCCTTTTGAACCTACCCTTAGAGATTATGGGAGAATAATAAATTCTCGTCCATACAAGACATCTCCAAGTGACTATAATTTAGATTCTTTTAAGGAGATGACTCTTAGTGAATGTGCTTATTCTTATAAAAGACATTGGGAGAAACCCAAGGATGTCATAATCCAGTCATGTCATAGAAGGAGAGCAAAGCTATCTAGAAGACAACCTTATCTTCTTCCTTCTATGCCTAAACAAGATGACCTATTCGAATCTATCTCCAAACCCATCCTTGACCCCGATGAATCCACATATGCTTCCTTTCTTGAAACTCATAATGATCCTAGAAGTTCACCAAAACAACCTAAGTTTAGAAATCATCAAGACCACCAAGAAAATCAACAACAATGGCTTAAGAGTGTTAATAACCTATGTGCCACAACCATTGAGTTGATGGATCTAGATTTTAGATGAAATCAGCCCGAGAGTCACCAACCCAAGGAATCCCTTAGATAACCATGATAAATTAACCTTGGAGTTTGAGAAGGAAGATGACATCAATGAGCATGAGAGTCGCTTTATAGACACTTCATGTTGGGGGAGGCCGAAACCTGCCCACCCCCCTACGGCCGGCCCGGAAACCGGAACTAAAGGTGGTTCAAAGAGGCTTTTGGATTCGTCCCCAAAGGCCGAATGTTTTTAGTTTCGTGTCCTAGCATGCCGCGGATCCAAGGATGAAGGGGTGAAGCCCTAAGGCAAGAGTTTCATAGATCACGGGCGGCGGAAGCATTCGCCGAAAAGGCCGGGGGACATCCGTCCATTTATGCCGTTCGTAAGAGAACAAATAAGGGCGGAGGCCACAATTTTGGCCCGGACGGTCGAATGCTGGGGCTTTCGTTCCGAGGTGGTCGCGGGAGGACACGCAGGGCGGATGCGTCAACATTTTCCAAAGATGCCGGGAATGCCGGGACTTCCGCTTTCAATGGCGATCGCTCGGGGAGTCTCGCAGATTCGGACACGTTTGCTTTGGTCGATGCCGAATGCTCAAAGCTTTCGCCCCTAGAACGGCATTAACCCGGCATAGATCCTCGGACTCCGGTTGCGTGGTTTGAAAGCGCCGCTTTGGTCGCGGGCCGAATGACCTTGATGACAAATGTCTTTTGGCCCCGTCTTGCGGTACTCGCGGTCCGACATCAAGCGGCTCATGAGGAGGGTAGGAGGGATCGTGTGGCAGGAAAGGACCGCACCGCCCTTGATCGTCGGCGGAGGCGCTGATCTAGGGTTAGTAGGAGGACAAAATCGAATTGTAATAGTCTATGGACTATAAATAGACCCCAAGGGGCTGTTGGTATTTGTTAGCTTACGAGAGAGATAGATCATAAAGCGCACGGATGTCCAAAGAGCATTTCACCCTGAAGGGTTTTAAATATCGAATCCACGAGGAAGATATGATAAGCAATTCATTTGATTAAGGACGGTGATAGAAGACTAATGAGATTCGGTGGTTTAGCATTTACTTAAACAGGGTGAGCCAATAAAAGATAATAATGATAAGGTATATAAGACGTAGAGGTGCACGTGGTGAACAATAGGATAAGATTAATTCCTAGTTAGATTAGGATTGGATTTAGGACAAATGGGACAGTTCTTATGTAGTATACAAAGAATTTACGAAGTGGAAATAAACAGGCATAGCATAAGATCATATATAAATCAAAACCATAAATAAAAATGTGTACCCCGAAGATTACTTAAGAAAATCAAGAACGAAACAAGATAATCCCAAGAACCATTATCGACTAGTCTTATACACGGGGGGAGGATTGCAAAGGACTCAATAGTGCTGTCACCACTACGATCTACCACACGACCCGGCATATAAGGTGAATCCGCAAGTAAATTATATCTAAGCACCATGCTTACATACTCTCTACTACCTAGCATATGCGCATAATATACTAGGAGCTCTACGAATAAGTACTTCGAATTACCATGAATAATGACTATATCAAATATGCTATGACTAGAATAAAGTGTAAGTAAATTAATTGCATACATAATAATGAAATAGCACGAAGGTGTATGAGAACAATAATTATATTGAACCATAGTGTAACTTACTGATCCAGAACCGGAGCATACACTCTCTCTTCTTTAAACCTGACTTTCTATCTAAACTAGGCTCTAGATTAGAGCTATGAATTAGCTATCCTATCTCGTGGTGTCTCCTCTTCTTCTCCTGTCTTGGCTCTTCCTTGATCTACTTCTTATTGAACGTGAAGCTTTAGATCAACTTGGATTGAATTGACTTGAGGGGTCTTGGGCTGTTTATATATGGGTCTTCCTCTGTCTCTTCAACTTCAACAGGCGATGTGGGATTAATCCCGTGCTCCCACCGACGCCATCGGATCAAACCGACCATAATCATCCGGTTTATATTGCATCTTGGAGGCGGTGGAGGAAGCTTCCCGAAGCGGAGAGGATTGGCGGCGGGGCGCAGCCGATCGGCCTAATAGTTGGGCGATCGGCCCGCAGTGGGGCCCACTCTGGGTCCCGCGATGCGTCGTGTCTTCTGGAGTCTTCTAGATGATGTATTTTCGGGTTTTGGGACTCTTTGACGTCGGGTGTATTCTGTAGCCTTTCGGACTTGTCTCGGAGTTGGATTGCTTTGCGTTACGTCGGGCGTATGCCACGTCATTTCTGTTATTTTTACTCGTTAAGTCCCCGCAAATCACAACTTTACCAAAACTCATGGAAATCATTAGTAGAAACCCCTAATAAGGTTATCTAATTATATTTTAATTCTTTTCCATGAAGTGTTGATGCATAAAAATATGAGTTAGTGAGCATCAACAAACTCCCCAAGCTTACCCTTTGCTAGTCCCTAGCAAAGCTATATGCTATAGTAGGATCGGGGAGTTGCTACTACGCTTTCATACCTCAAAAAACTTGTGTTTATCGAAATAAATTCTCCTCTTAACAAGATTGCTCTCTCATACACATTTTACCATGGGGCGTAGCCTTTTCACGAATCATAAGCAAGATAAAGCAATCAAGTTAAGTACCATGTCTCAAATTCTTTGATCAACTATCATCCTGGGGTTTTGCATTATTTTTCAAAAGAAAACTTCGAGAGATCCTATGTATGACCCTCTTAAGTAGATAGTACGTAGTGAAGTGACACACATATAATAGGACATACATAGTGGGATGATAGTGGTGAATGAATGAGGATGAAAGGTAGTAATTAGCCTTGACCTTTTCTAGTATATTTATTATTTTTTTTTTTTTTCAAACATCTTGGACTATATCTCTCTTTCTAAAAATTGCTAAGACACAGGCTGTCCATTCTTGGAGAGGTGGGCTTTTCCCCGAACTTGTGTCCATTTTCTCTCTCCTTAGAGATGTGGGCCCTACTCACCCTTGGACACGTGTCCATTATTCATCTCTAAATATATTTTTATTATTTAGGGAGGTAGGCCCTTCTTGCCTAGTATGACTTTTTTGTCCGTTACTCTCCCTCTCTTGTCTCACTTTTCTCTCTAAATATTTTTTCTTTTCTTTCCCTTTTTTTTTTTTTATTTTTGAATGTAGCCCAGAATCTAATTGGTATAAAAACATTGAGAGAGACATATCCAAAATTGCTAGAATTTATTATTATTATTTTTATAATTATGGCTAGCGGCTTGATGGAATATGGAGAGGCGTACTACGGATTAGAAGCGGCGTATTTGGTGGAGTGGGATGTTTTGATGCGAGTGACAAACTCTCAAGGGTCATATCTAAGGAACTCATCATGTAATATTTTATAATTTTTAAAGATAAAAACCAGGGATCAAGTATCTCTAAGAATATGATAAACAGTAGCTCAACTTTTCATGCACTATTATCTTTCAATGCTAAGACTTAGATTAAGCATGTGCTTCCCACAGTGTTGGGTTTAGAGCAAATTAAGCATTTAAAGCTTTGGGAGAATCTAAGTCTAAAGTGTAAGTACTTTTAAGAGGAATTAAGGCGGAGCAACTATTCATCATTTCCAAGCATATGTCATCAAGGTCATAATTAAAGAAAAGAGAGCTAACTTCGCGAACTTCTAATATTTATTGGACTCTTAAAACTAATATTTTTATTTAGGACTCATTAACTCTAAGCAAAATATACTAACTAGCTAATATTTAAAATAGATAGGATAATAATACTTATCGTAATAACTGAGGGTGCTCTCCCCCAAGCTGAATCTTGAAGTAGTCTTTTTATTCGTCCTTGGAACTTGTTCATCTCCGGGTTTTCCTTAAATGTTCTCCCTGCAAATATTAATTTCGCACATACCCGAAGGAACAAATTCTAGGATTATGTTGTGAGCCTTCATGTGCTCACTTCTTTTTGGATTTTTAGAAAAACGTGTGGACCTTCATGTGCCCACATTTTTTTTTTTTTGAGAATTTTTCTATGCAATAGAGATGCTAATGTGAAAACATATGAGTGCAATATTTTTGTATTTTTTATTTTTATGCCACCACAGCAAGGGGTGCTTGCATGGGGCTTTTAAGGAACTAATGCAAATGCAAAGAACATAATTTTATGATTTTCTAATGCAGGTTTTTAGAAAAGTAAATATGCTTAAAGGAAATATGCTAATTAAAATATGCTATGCAGAAAATTAAATATGCAGATAAATACCGAGTTACCTCTCGGCGAGAGTTTCGAGTACTTACTCTCGTGGCGTCTTTGTCATCTATGGAATCTCGTCGGGATGTTGTGTGCAGTGCGGTGCCTTCAATGATCTCGATGAGTAGCGTAGATGAGGTAGCCGACGGTGTTTGATCGGTCGATGACGCGGTGGTGGTAGGTCTTCCGAAGGTGTACTCTTGTTGTCTTCTTTCTTCCTCCAAGCTTGTTTCTTCGGTGGAGACCTTTAGGAGTGGCTGGTTCGGGCGTGCTTGGTTGGTGGGAGCTGGGTGGACTTTTCTTGAATCTTCTTAATGTATTCCTTGTCCATCAGCTCTGTATTCAACTTGTGATTTCTCCGCGTCTTGTTCTTCTTAGGCTTGCTTGTCTGATCTTGAAGTTGCATCTCTTGGGATAGTGATCCCGAGGATGGCATCACCCATGTTCCTTGCTTATTGTGCATGTTGTAGACAGGGACATTAACTCGGCGCAAAGTGTGTCCTCACGCTCACAAAGTCAAGGTAGAGATCAAGTGTATGGGCTCTGGCGGTGGGGAAAACACCAACAGAACCAAAATTGTATTCATCTTACTCTGACCTTGAGCATATATAACCATGGTAGCATAATGTGTTTCATTTATTTGTGACAAAGGTGAAAAGATCAGATGACGGGTATGAATGTGGCTTTTATATCATAGCAAACTAAAAGTGTAGAGAAAAATAAAACTAGAGAGACAAGGGTAAGAACAACTAAGAGCTAACATGTTGAGCTATTCAGATTAATCCAAGTGAGGTTGTGAGCTAACATATTTAACTCCTTAGTAAGCATGCCATGATTAGAGTAAAGTTTTATCGATTAGGACACTTACCTGAAGATGTTACCTTTATTGCGTAATCATGGCGGCATCGTAACACCTCATGGTGGTTCTTGTATGGTAGTTGAGTGTCTTGTCCTCTCTTCATTTTTCTGTGTCGGAACGGCGGGAGTCTGAGAGGAGGGAGAGCCTTGTCGGATCATCTTTTAGTGGAATTGGTCTTCCTCCCCCAAGCTCAAACTCTGTGTCACTCGGCGCTTAAAGTCAGGGTTGACTGTTCATCATCTCCTTGAGTGTGTTGTGACTGTCGGTCTTTGATGGAATCTTGTTGTGTTCGTCCTCTCCCTTGTACCAATCCATTTTCTTTTCTTCTTTTAATCGGCCCAAGGGATGAGGATGCTGACAGCCAATTGATCTTACTTTGTCAATTCTTCTTCATCTTCTTTTACTTCTGGTTGACAAAAGGATGCTCATTTGAGATGTAAACTTGGAGTCCCTCCTTGATTGCTTTGTCCTCTAACGACGTGGTGTGGAGTGTTCTTCTTGATGATGTGTAGCACACTGGTCGTCTTGATGATCGAGGGAGAAACCTCATTGGTGACATCCTTGTCCTCCATGGTCTCAGGGCATTATTGTGACTTCTCTTTGTACTGGCCCGTCATTGATTGGAGTGCGTTCCTACCGGTGTATTTCTTGTTGTAGGTGATGAGAGCAAGCAAGTCTTTGATAAGATGATGTAGGTTGACGTTGATCCTGCTTCTCATCGCCTCCGGCTTGGTACTCCTCTTTTTTGTAGTGGAAGTGGTAGTGAGGTAGGTCCATGAACGTGGCCACCACGCATTCTTTCCTCGCAAATGTAGCATTAGTGGACATATACCCGAAGGATAGCAATGATATTGAAAATATAGGGTTATTGTCCATATAATTTATTTGTGCTAACATAATGATGGTTCTTTTTTTAAAAAAACTTAGCACGATTATATAAATTTGTTTTTGTTTTTATTATTTATTATTATGAAGCGGTTGCACTTAAAGCGTGGCTAAGGCAAAGGTAACTTGCGACAAAGACAAATTGAGTACTTAGGCACTTACAGTTCGTCCTTTCGTAAGGAGTGAGTTGAGTCTTCTTTTGTGCGAGTTGTTGGAGTTCATTACATATCTTGCGTAAGCTAATCTCTTTTCCCAAATTGGATTTGACAATTTTTCTCAAGGGGGTTAGTCTCACAAAGATAACCGAGAATCTACTAAAGTATACTATCAGTCCAAAATCAACCTAGACATAATGTCCAACTCAATTTAAGAAGGCAATTTAATCTAAACACCATGTTTAAAAAGCCTTTAGAAATAAAATCGACACACCTTGCGGTTTCGTGAATCAAACTAAACACCATGTTTAACTTGAGCCATGAAAATAAATTAAGCATCATGTCTAAGGTGTATGAAGATATTTCAAAACTTAAGCATACTATAGTAAACAAAGGCAGCATAAAGGTTTTATAGAGATGAAGGGCTATGATCATGATGAGACTAATATGATTTTAAAAGTTTAAAAACCTTCTCACATTCGATCATACTTACCTTTACTCACAAAATAGAATCTGTGAGTTGTGCGACTTCTTTATTCGTCACTTGAATTCTTGTGACGACGACCGGCGAGTCCCAATGTTAATGGCTTATGAAGTTCAGTATTAATTTGGATTCTCCTACCGTCGGTCGCTTCGAAAATATTAATCAATTACCCCGCATAAGATAGACTAATAGACAATACACGGGTAATTACTGTTTAAGCGAGAGGTGCTAAGTAGCAAATCCACACTTAGTATTCATCTATCAATAATCAAAAAGAAAAGCTATCAAAATCTTCCCCGAAGAACGGCGCCGAAAATGCTTGTTGGTATTTGTTAGCTTACAGAGATAGATCCGCAAAGCGCACGGATGTCCAAAGTGAGCATTTCACCCGGGAAGGGTTTTAAATATCGAATCCACGAGGAAGATATGATAAGCAATTCATTTGATTAAGGACGGTGATATAAGACTAATGAGATTCGGTGGTTTAGCATTTACTTAAACAGGGTGAGCCAATAAAAGATAATAATGATAAGGTATATAAGACGGGTAGAGGTGCACGTGGTGAACAATAGGATAAGATTAATTCCTAGTTAGATTAGGATTGGATTTAGGACAAATGGGACAGTTCTTATGTAGTATACAAAGAATTTACGAAGTGGAAATAAACAGGCATAGCATAAGATCATATATAAATCAAAACCATAAATAAAAATGTGTACCCAAGATTACTTAAGAAAATCAAGAACGAAACAAGATAATCCCAAGAACCATTATCGACTAGTCTTATACACGGGGGAGGATTGCAAAGGACTCAATAGTGTTTGTCACCACTACGATCTACCACACGACGGCATATAAGGTGAATCCGCAAGTAAATTATATCTAAGCACCATGCTTACATACTCTCTACTACCTAGCATATGCGCATAATATACTAGGAGCTCTACGAATAAGTACTTCGAATTACCATGAATAATGACTATATCAAATATGCTATGACTAGAATAAAGTGTAAGTAAATTAATTGCATACATAATAATGAAATAGCACGAAGGTGTATGAGAACAATAATTATATTGAACCATAGTGTAACTTCATCGATCCGTAACCGGAGCATACACTCTCTCTTCTTTAAACCCGACTTTCTATCTAAACTAGGCTCTAGATTAGAGCTATGAATTAGCTATCCTATCTCGTGGTGTCTCCTCTTCTTCTCTGTCTTGGCTCTTCCTTGATCTACTTCTTATTGAACGTGAAGCTTTAGATCAACTTGGATTGAATTGACTTGAGGGGTCTTGGGCTGTTTATATATGGGTCTTCCTCTGTCTCTTCAACTTCAACAGCGATGTGGGATTAATCCCGTGCTCCCACCGACGCCATCGGATCAAACCGACCATAATCATCCGGTTTATATTGCATCTTGGAGGCGGTGGAGGAAGCTTCCCGAAGCGGAGGCCGATTGGCGGCCGAGGCGGTGCCGATCGGCCTAATAGTTGGGCGATCGGCCCCAGTGGGGCCCACTCGGGTCCCGCGATGCGTCGTGTCTTCCGGAGTCTTCTAGATGATGTATTTTTGGGTTTTGGGACTCTTTGACGTCGGGTGTATTCTCAGAGCCTTTCGGACTTGTATCGGAGTTGGATTGCTTTATGCGTTACGTCGGGCGTATGCCACGTCATTTCTCGTTATTTTTTCCTCGTTAAGTCCCCGCAAATCACAACTTTACCAAAACTCATGGAAATCATTAGTAGAAACCCCTAATAAGGTTATCTAATTATATTTTAATTCTTTTCCATGAAGTGTTGATGCATAAAAATATGAGTTAGTGAGCATCAACAGGGGCATTGAGAAAGAGGGGAAGAGAAAGGGTGCTTTGGTTTTCGTATCCACTTTCGTGTCTCGTCTTTAGTTTCGTTCGGTGTTTCTTCCTACCGGGGGTGGCCTACTTCGGGTCCACACGCCAACATTGGCGCCCACCGTGGTTTGTCTTGGGCAACCCATGGCTCGTGGCGAGGAAGACCCAACGCTGGCGCGTCGACCTCCAAATGGATCTTCTCCGGCCGGATCCTCCGTCGATCCTTCGCCCGAGATCGTCACTCCAGCAGTCGGGGCCGTGGCGAAACAAAGATGCGCCACCGGACTGGGGCAATAATCGGTCAAGGCCCTTCCGGAGCAGAGGCTCGGGAATTCCGTAAGATGGAGAAGATTCAGAAGAAGAGCACCCGCCGAGCACGGCGGCAGGTAATGAGCGGGAACAACGCGCCGGGTTAATCCAAGAATTGAGCCTCGAGGCGGGGCTGAACTCGAGAGCTAAGGGCTCAAAAGGGATGCAATGATGAAAGGAGAGGCGACCAAACGAAGAGAGGATTCGGCTCGGGAACAAATAAAGCTTGCTGAAATCGAGAAAGAGAATTTGCTCCGGAGATAGCCTCGGATGGAGAAAAACACAACATTATCCCAAGGAGGAGCAAGAACCAATTTTGTCGCGGATGGAGAGATCGATCCGATCTCGCCACTCGCGCCGGAATTACAACTAAGCCCATTGCCAATTGGGTATAAGCCCAGTTGTCATCTTTCAATGGGAAATCGGATCCAAGGAAGTTCATCGCAGTTATGAAGCCGCAAAGTACATTCGGGGAGGGGGATTCGGTTACTCGGCAAAATCCCTCATCATGGCGGTAGAAGACATCGCGCATGAATGGTACATAGCCCTTCGTCCGTTTTCAATAAGAAACCGGAAGCATCCGAGAGCAATTGATCATCACCTTTGAGGGTTTCCGAGCCTTGAAAAAGGGAACCGGGGATTTCCTAAAGCTCAAGCAAGAGGATGGAGAGTCATTGACACAAAGATCTCGAAAAAGATAGTGCAGCTTCACGCTCAAACGCCGAATGTCTCCGGCGAAGTAGTGATAGCAAATGGGCGATCGAGGGCATGACCATTGGACAGTGCGCTGCGCTCCTAGACAGGGAGGAACCCAAAACCTTGACCGAGTTATATGACCAGATCAAAAAGTTCGCCAAGTCCGAAGAAGGTCTGAAAAGAAGAAAGGCAGCGAGAAAGGACGAAAAGCAACAATCGCCTCATCCAAATGCAAGCAATAGCCAAAGGGGTGGCAAGACTCCTCCCTAAGTTAACAATGTGCAAGATGATTCGCTCAAATGGCCGAACCCGGTCAAGAGACAGGCTCTGGTGACGCCTCAAACTCAAAAGCGAATCAGTCCAACCGAGGTGGCCGAAGCTCAAGGGGCAGAGGACGCGGAAGAGGCCGTGACGGACCGAGAGTACCGCATCGCTTTCGTTGTCTGCGGGCGAGAATATGGGTCATTACGGTCCGAGACCGCAAGTATGGGCGATGGCCAAGGAGCGTAAATCAAAGGACGAAAAGCTCACAAAGTAGCCGTGCACCAAACACGTGTTCAACATGAGAGAAACGGCAGGCGCACAACCGAATGCGTATTTCAGCTATCGATACTCACCGCCACCTCCGCCTCGAATAGTACAGCGCAGCCTCCATGCTTCCGGCCACCACCATCGGTACTCTGAACTACCCCGCTACATCCCGCAATCCCGGCCTCCATCCATCGATGGCAAAGATCTTCTCCGCAAACCTAGAGCGGCCCGCAAAATGTAACATGCACATGAAGCCCGAAAGCGCAAATAAAAACAGGGGTTGTGAATTCAAGACTCCGCCTCGAAGGGGCACATATACGCCGATCACAAAGTGATCCAACCTTGAGCATGAAAACAAAAGAGCCGTAAGGGATTATGTGAGAAGAGTACACACAAGTAACACCAAGGCTACCCTTGAACAGGCCAGCATGGTCAATGGTACCAATCACGTTCGACGAAAGTGACTTCCGGCTGAGAGACTACCCGCATACGACGCATTCGCGTGGCAACCGCAAATGTGGATAAGTTCACACTTCACAACATCCTAGTAGACAATGGAAGCTCGCCAGATATTCTGTTCATCAAGGCCTTCCAAAGCATGGATATGGAACGGAGGATGCTGCAACCAGTGGGTAATGCCCTATTCGATTTCGGAGGAAAAAGGATAGATGCTATCGGAAAGAAGGACATCGCGGTAACTTTCGGTGAGGTTGGCTTATGCCGAACCGAAATCATCACATTCGACATAGTCAACATAGACTATCCCTACACAAAGAATATTCTCGGCGGAGGAGTCATAAGCAAGTTCGATGCAAGAATCAAGCAAAAGTTTCTTGTGCATGAAGATACCCTCCCCTTCGGCGTTGTGACCATATGGGAGATCGAGGGAAGCGCTCGGAAGATAGATGCAAAGCCAATACCTGATATAGCATGATCAACGAGGTAACAGAGACCGAAAGAGAAGGCGATGAGAAAGAACCGGAACCCAAAGCTAAAAAAGTCAGAGAGCCGAAAGTTGAGTCGGCCGAATCCACAAAAAGGGTCCCAATATCCACCACAGGGCCCGAGCGAGATTATAATTAGCTCGAACTCCAAATTAACGAGGCGGCTCGGGCTTGTCCGCATTCCTTGACTCCAACTCGACGTGTTTGCATGGTCACCGAGGACCTAAAAGGAGTAAGCCGAAACCCGGCTCAACACAACCTAAGCGTAGCAAAATGACAGTGAAACCTAAGAAGCGAGAGGTTAAGGAGGCTATCCGAGGAAAGAAGCGCCGCAATGGGCGAATTGAAGTCCGTAGACTTTCGACGCTAGGAGTAATCGGGCCAGTCCAATACCCGAATGGTTGGCAAACGTAGTCATGGTCCAGAAGAAGACATCCGACCCTAACACCAAGAAATGGCGAATGTGCGTAGACTTCACTGATCTAAACAAAGCATGTCCGAAAGACCCATACCCTCTCCCCAGAATAGACACCCTTATCGACTTAACCTCAGGCTGTGAGAGAATGAGTCTGCTCGACTGCTTTTCCGGATACCATCAGATACATCTGAACCCTGAAGACGAGGAGAAGACAAGCTTCATTACTCGGGGGGGACTTATTGTTTCAAGCGAATGCCCCAAGGGTTGAGGAATGCCGGATCTACATTCTCCGTAATGTCGGATGAAGTGTTTAGAGAGCGAAGAAGAAGAAGAACCTAGTGACATAATGTGGACGATATTGTAGTGATCGCCAAATCGAAAGAGTCACATATCGGCGACCTAAAAGAAACTTTCGCGCAATCTACGCCGGCGGTCTTAAGCTAAACCCGGAGAAATGCATTTTCGGCATCACAAAGGGCAAGATGTTGGGATGTCTAGTGTCGCCCGTAGGCATAGAGGCGAATCCGCACAAGATTGCTGCAATCATAGACATGAAGCCCCCCGCATACCGAAAGAAAGTCCAACGGCTACAGTCGTCGCCTAGCGACCCTCAAAGAAAGTTCATTTCGAGGTCAGCCCGAAAAGGTTTACCCTTCTTCAAAGTACTAAAGGACACCACAGATTTCGAATGGGGACTCGAACAACAAAAGGCTTTTCAAGACCTAAAAGACTATCTTACCAATCTAACAACAATGACGAAACCATCCCCAATGGCGGTGTTATTGCCATACTTAGCGGCGTCACCGATTGCGGTAAGTGCCGTCCTGGTCGAAGAGAAAGAGCATGACAACATGCTCAAGCAATTTCCCATCTACTATGTATCCGAAGCCCTCTCAAAGAAAGCTCAATTACTCGTGAGCCGGAGAAGATAGCTTACACGATCCCGATGGCAAGCCGAAAGCTCGAACATTACTTTCAGCGCACAAGATTCGGGTTGTCTCCTCTCGGCCTTTAGAAGCTTTGTTCAGAATAGCGGCCGTAGGCGTAGTAGGCAAATGGGCCGCCCGAAATAATGAGTTCGTGTCGACTACGAGCACCGGGTCACCCATAAAATCTCGTGCAATAGCGTACTTCATAGCGGATCGGACCCCGGCGGCCGGAAGGCAATCCAAAGGTTTTCGACGAACCGACTTGGGCCGTGCATTTTGTGACGAGTCTGGTGTGACAAGGGTGCGGGGATTTCGCTATACTTACACCCTCGCCAGGCCGTCCATCGATCGCAGCCGGGCTCCAATTCACAAGCACCAATAATACAAACCGAATATGAAGCGGTTGCTTTGCTCGCACTCCGAAAGCTAAGAGCAATGGGAGTCAAAAGATGTGTCATTCGCATGCATTCACAAGTAGTGTTTTATTATTGTGAGAAGGAGTACACAAACAGAGAACCAAATCCTAGTCGATATTTACAAGCGGTAAGAGCAATGGAGAAGCATTTCTGGGGTTCTCAATAAAGTACATACCACGCAGTGAAAACAAAGGGAAGCCGATGAGCTAGCAAAAGCCGGCCCGGCATTCCGACCCTCCGGATGTATTCTTCCAACAACTTTCGCCAAAGCAATCGAGAAAGAAGAAGAGGTACCAAGGGCTATTCATGCCATCGCAAATCGGGACCGGAGGAGCCCGATATTCGCATTCCCGACAGAACATTTGAGCCGAGTCCAAGCATGAACAGCGAAATAATGGAGTCGCGAACCAAACACTACTCCATCATAAGAGGCGAGTAGTACAAAGATGGCATCGTAGCGCCAAAAGCTCAAGTGCATCGGCCACGTAAGAAGGACGAAAAGCTCCCGGACGAAATTCATGGAGGAATGTGCGAGCTCATAGGGGACCTCACGAAATTGCCCATAGAGCAATGAGACAAGGTTTCTACCGCCATCGGCAGCTAAAGATGCAAAGCAACCGGGTGAAGACATGCGAAAGCCGCCAAATGTTCGCCAAGAAGCAAAACGCACCATCCAACCCAACCAGTCGATAGTGCCTACTTGGCCTCTTCAACACCGGGGGTAGACATAGTAGGGCCGTTACCAACGGCTCCCGGCAATGTGAGATTCGCGGCGGTGGCACTCGAGTATTTCACCAAGTGGATCGAAGCAAGGCCTCTAGCCGTAATCACCTCGGCAACTTTGATCGGGCCAGTATGGCAAATGATAGTCTGTCGTTTCGGGGTTCCGTCCCTACATAACGGTGGACAATGGCAAGCGGTTTGACTCAACCGAAGTTTCGAACTTTTGTGAAGAACTCTCGATCAAAGTGACTTTCGTGATCGGTTTATCACCCACAAAGCAATGGGGTCGTTGAAAAGGCCAATGGTCTAATCTTCTCGGCCATCTCTAAGTCTCTATGGGGCGCAAGCAAAGGAAAGTGGCCACCGAAATGACCGTTGCGGTTTGGGGCTGTTGGTGTTTCTTACGCACACGAGAAATCCGCAAGCGCACGGAAATACCGTTGTAGCACTTCACCCGGTGGTGCGTGGTATCGTATTTTTCATTGTGGACGGGTCGCGCGGTGGGCTTTTCGTCTATGTCAACCTAAGGCAAGGGTTTGTTTTCTAAGAGTAGCGAGGTATCTATAGGCTAAGTTTTCCGGCAAAGATTCCTAAAGTCTCATTGTCTACTCACTTCGGGCACCGCCCACGCCAAAGAACAAAGGTCCCAGGCAATTAGCACCGCGCCGCACCCGAACGTGGGAGGATTTCAAGGGACGGACAAGGCTTGTCATGACCAAGCCGCCTACCCCCTCAACCGTGGGATGCGCCACAAAAAGGTAGGTGAACGCTAGTCCAAACACCACGTTTGCACTATTGGTCACAGTTCTTGATGTTGGCCAAGGTTCCCCGATCAAAGAGTCCCTCCACCAAGAACTAACGTAAAACGATCTACCAATCCCGCAAGTCTACAAATGCCTAAGAAATGTACGAAGGAAATTAAGTAGTCGCAAGATAATCACAAGACTCCTTACCAAAGCGTAAGCGCCTTGCGAGGTACAAGCCGGGGCGGTACCGACAAGTCCCAAGACTCCGCCCCTCCTAGGAACCGCGGAACACCGAGGGGCGAACCGGCAACTCCGTGTAGAAAGAATCAAGCTTCTTTCTAGCCTTTCCCTCTCTCACTCTCTAGAATTGGGAGATAGAATAGAAGAAGTAGAAGAAGAAGAATATCTAATTCTACTCTCTTGCACAAGTGGACTGGTTTCTCCTTTGAATTTTTATTGCTTTTTGAGAGGGAGAGAGGGGGTCTATTTATACACAAGGGGAGGGACCTAAGTGCTAAAAAATACCCAAACCGACCTAGGAAAACCTTCCATGTACGCCAAACCGACCATCCCACGCCGGTTTCACCAGTTTTGGAAGGTAACAAACCGCCTCCCCGGGCCGGGCTCGAACCGCCTCGGCCGGGGTGCGGCCGCACCAGTGGTGCGCGCCGCACCCCCCGTGGCCGGCCTCGCCCGGGCCGGCAGCCGGGCTTCCTTGCTCGAAAAGTTGTAAGGTGGACTTGGCCCTACCGGTTTCGACGTTTTGTTGCGATTTCTATTTGGGCTTGCCATTTGCTCCTTTGGGCCTTCTTCTATTTGTTGATTTTATTTCTTTTTCTTTGTCTTTTTGGCCCAAAGTGATCATCCATGAGTTTGTACCGCAAAGTCCAAATAAACACCAAAACTTTGGAATATGTTAGTTGAAATTCCTACTTCTAGGTTGTTTTGGTGTTGTGTTGACGGTATTTAATTTGTCGTTGGTTACCGTCAACAAACTCCCCACACTTAGCCCTTTTACTCGCCCTCGAGTGAAGGCAATGAGGACTAAAGTGGTTCAATCTCCAAGATGTAAGCTTGCATACATGTTATTCCAAGCCTTACCTGCCTTTGTGAGCATTTTCCCACCCTTTTATTACCTTTCATCGTAGTGGGGCTTTCTAGCTTTTCTCCAAGCCTTGAGTGGTTGCCGGATAGAACGGTTATAATAGAGGTGCTTATCATTCATCCTTTTTGATCAACTTTTATCCGGGGTTTTATTTAGATAAAATTTTATTTTTCGAGAAAGCATGGGCTTTATTGCTATAATTTTTTGGAGAGGTGGGCTCTGCTCGCCCTAGACTTTTGTCTTTTATTTCCTCTCTTTTCTTTTTTCTCTCTCTTTTTTTTTTTTTTAGAGATGTGGGCCCTACTAAGCCCTTGGACACTTGCCCATTTTTCATCTCATTTCTTCTTCTTTTTTTTTTTAGAGATGTGGGCTCTACTCGCCCTCGGACACTTGTCCATTTTTCATCTCATTTTTTTTTTTTTAGCATAGCCCAAGACATTTCTCTTTTTCAAAGAATAGATTCCCTGATGTTGAGTTTCTCTTCTAGACGAAGGCATAGCAAATCCATTTATACCATATCATATTTGGCAACAACTTAGACTAGATAGAGCATATGCAACCCACATGAATCGTTTTTTCAGGGATGAGTAGTTTGTTTTTAATGTAAGCTTGGTATTCTCGCGAGGAATAAAATGTACGCATGCCATGTATCAATTGGTAGATGTAGAGATGGAGTTTTGCTAACTTGGTTCAGGTTTTAGCACTTAAAGAAGATCACAAGTCAAAATTTAATCTTAATAAATTGCGTACCTTTGACTTGCGAACCTCCCCACACTTGTTTTTGTACCTATTTTTATTTTCTTTTGCACAAGGACAAAAACAAGTGGAGACATAGACAATAATATAATAATAAAACTTTATTGAATTTATAAATAATTCAAAAAACTCAAGCGCACACTTGAAGAAATTACAAAATAATTGGAAGGGAAAATACTGAAAATTAAACTAGTGCGCGCCTAATTATTGATAAAAAGAGGTAGAGTACTTCTAAGTCGGCCTGCGTAGGGCGCTCTCTCGCATTAGCCGCTCTAGCGACCCTAGCTAGCTTAGTCTTGAAGTTTAGGCAGAAAGAGTCTAGTTCTTTCCTCGATATCAGCGTTCTCTAAATCTGCCCCTTCTACCTCTGGCGCTTAAGGTTTTCGCTAGCTTGTTTAGAGAGTTAACTCTAGCGTTTAAGGTTGCTAGCAAAGGGACCTTAGGAACCGTGCTACTCCCAAATTGTGTTTAGTGATGGAGTACCCTCGGAACAGCTCTCGAAAACATTAGGAGCCTTCCTAGGTGCAGCACGGGGTACCCTCAAAGGGCCTTCGCTACTCGAGCGACTCTCAACAACATTCGGGGCCTTTCTAGGATTCGCCCGAGGGATACGTAGTGGAGCACTTGGAGACGTCGGCGGAGCGGGGGTTGGCTTCTTCATAAGCCCTTTCCCACGTCCCCCCGTGGGCATGTCGACACCGACAACGGTGTGTACGGGTAATCGTAGTCGGAGGTGTGGAAGGAGGACGCCTCTCGTTGAAGAAGTACGGGCGCCCCGCCGGGTTCCTTCCTCTTGATGCCCGGGTGCCCACCGTAGGACGAGGTGGGCGCCCAAGGATACTCTTGCGTGTCACGGATCTGCCCGTGGACACATGGTCGTTCCCTCCACTGGATGAGTAACGTAGGGGAGGGAGCACGGCAAGAGGGGCGACAGAGGATGGTTCCACCTCGTCACTAGGGAAGATTAAGTCCTCCTCATTGAGAGAGCAAAGTGAACGAGAGGAGTTGTAGAGGGTAAGGGCATGGTCTCGCCATTGCAAATGTTCTTGGCTCAAAAGAAGAGAATTTGAGAGGAGGAGAAGAGCAAGAAGGAGAGGTGTGAAGAATGGAGAGGAGGAGGGTGGATTTTATAGGACAAACACTCCTCTCTGCTTTGGCAGTTAAAAATCTCGCAGGGGCACCTCACCATTGTAGGTTATGAGAAAGAGGAAGGTGATGGGTGAAATCCCACCGAACGGAGCCGGCCAGGTGCGGGCGCACCGTGGTGGTGCGTGCGCACCACCCAAAGCCCCCCCGGTCGAGCTTTCCCACATTCGCTTTCCTTTTCTCAAAAGTTTTGAACTGGGGTTTGCCGCTACGAGAAACATTTCCTTTCTTGCCGATCTCTAATTGATCCTCAAATTTGAATTTTGAAAATAGTTTATGCTTTGATTTAATTTAGAAAGTTAAAATTCTTTGTGTAGCAAATGACCAAAGATAAATTTAATAGAATAAAAGGAAAATAAAAGGCAAATACTTAATTAAAAACAAAGTAAAACTATATAGATAACTTTTTATGTTTTACTATTATTATATATATATATATTATTATATATATATATATATATTTTTAATTGTGATAATTTTAATACATTTTTACTATTATTAATTTTTTTATATGCTGATCAAACAAATTAATTCTCAAAGCATAAATCTATTCTATCGAGCTCTTGGTTAAGATCGTGCTTGGCTCGAAGAAAAGCTTAAGACGTTGACCGTTTACCTTTTGTCTTTCACCGCGTCATCTTGAATTGTGATTGCGCCGTGTGGCGATGTATTGATGACGGTTTACGGTCCCTTTCCATTTGCTTCTCGGCTTCCCTTGGCCGAATAATTTCACCCGAATTGAATAGGAGTACTTTGTCTCCCGTGGCGAATTCTTTGAATTTGATGCGCTGATCATGCCATCTTTTTGTGCGCTCTTTGTAGAGCTTTGCACTGTGGTACGCCTTCTCTCGCCATTCTTCTAGTTCAGAGATTTGTCTCTGACGGTTTTTCCCTATGAGTCGACGTCCATATTCCACTTCTTGATGGCCCAATGAGCTCGATGCTCGGCTCAACCGGTAAATGGCAAGTTTTGCCATAGACCACCGGTAAGGTGACATGCCGATGGGGGCTTTGTATGCTGTCCGATATGCCCGTGAGCATCGGGTAGCTTGTTCTTCCAAATTTTCCCCATCTCGCTGACCGTCTTCTCGCGGGATGTTCTTGATTTGTTTGTTGGAGGTTTCGCTTGCCCGCCGGGTTTGCGGATGATAAAGGGTAGCAATGTTGTGCTGAGTGCCAAGCTCTTTCAAGAATGTCTTGAATGATTTGTCCTTGAAATGCGATCCTCCGTCACTGATCACCATGCGTGGCATTCCAAAACGGGGGAAGATGATTTCATGGAACATCTTGCGTGCATGCTTGCCATCGCCAGCCTCCGCATGGTAGTGCCTCTACCCACTTTGACACGTAGTCTCTCGCCACCAGATATACTCGCAATCATGGGATCTCTGGAATGGCCCCATGTAGTCAATGCCCCACACATCAAATATTTCTATTTGAAGGTTGTAGTGTAGGGGCATTGCATCACGAGCTGTGATGTTCCCTGTCTTCTGGCAGTTGTAGCATCTTCTCGATGAACTCTTTCGTGTCGTCATACATACATCGTCGGCGAAGAATCCGCCTTTGCCAAATTTTGGCTTGTGTGCGAAATACTCCCATGCCCTGGCGTAGGGAGATGCATGACATTTCTCGATGATCCGCATTCCTTCCTCCCCCGGGTACGCATCTTCTCGGCAAGCCGTCCGCACACACCCCATACAGATATGGGTCATCCCATAGGTGCCGCCGCTCTCCATTTGGAGCTTCCGCTTGTTTTCCCGGGTGGTACGTATCCCGCAACCATGTAATTCACAATGTTTGCGTACCATGGGTTGAAGTGCGACACCTTGAGTAGCATGTCGTCGCGCAGTAATCGTTAATTGGTGGTTCCCGCATGTTAGTTACCCGCATACGCGACAATGATCTCGCAACTGTATTTTCTACTCCCTTTTATCTTTTATTTATATATCAAATTCTTGGAGTAGAAGAATCCAAATGGATCGCGAGGTTTCGCATCCTTTTTGGTGAGAAGGTACTTAAGGGCGGCATGGTCCGTATAAACGATTATTTTTGCGCCCACTAAGTAGGATCGAAACTTCTCGATAGCAAAGACTACTGCCAGGGAGCTCTTTTTTCGTCGTGGGCGTAATTAAGCTGGGCTCCCCGTCGAGTTTTGCTAGCATATGCGATGGCATGTCGCTTTTTGTCCTTGGTTTGGCCTAGGACCGCACCAACAGCGTGGTCGCTAGCATCGCACATGATTTCAAATGGCAACGACCAATCCGGGGTTGGATGATCGGAGCTGAGATGAGTGCTTTCTTTAGGGTTTCGAAAGCGTGCAAGCACTCATCTGTGAAGTCGAAGGGTACATCCTTGGCTAGCAGGGCCGTAAGAGGTCTAGCGATTTGCGAAAAATCTTTTATGAATCTTCTATAAAACCCTGCGTGGCCTAGGAAACTACGGATACCTTTGACGTTCACTGGGGGTGGTAGCTTTTCGATAACTTCTATCTTAGCTTTGTCTACCTCTATCCCCCTCTCGGACACAAGGTGCCCAAGAACGATGCCTTCTCGGACCATAAAGTGGCACTTTTCCCGCTTAAGTACTGTGTCCTTTTCCCGGCATCGCTGCAAGACCCGATCTAGGTTCTTCGGACGGCTTTCGAAGGTCTTACCATAGACGGAGAAATCGTCCATGAAGACCTCCATGATTTCTTCGATCATGTCCGAGAAGATAGACATCATGCACCGAAGAAGCAGGCGCATTACACAGCCCAAATGACATTCTACGATAGGCATAGGTTCCGTATGGGCATGTGAACGTGGTCTTGCTCGGTCATCGGGGTGGATCGGGATCCGTGGTAGCCGAATACCCGTCAAGGAAACGAAGAAAAAGAGTGTTTCGCTAACCGCTCCAACATTTCATCAATAAAGGGCGTGAGGAAGTGATCTTTCTTTGTTGCCTTGTTAAGTTTTCTCTCACAATCAATACACATTCTCCACCCCGTGACTTGTCTTTGTGGAATGAGTTCGTTTTTAGCGTTCTCAACGACTGTCATTCCTCCCTTTTTAGGGACCACTTGAACTGGGCTAACCCAATCACTGTGTGGTACGGGATAGATAATCCCGGCGTGAAGAAGTTTGAGAACTTCCTTCTTCACGACTTCACGCATCGCATTATTGAGCTTCTTATTTGGGGTTCGCATGATGGGGGGTACCGTCGGGGTCAATAGGTATGCGATGTGTGCATAGTGTTGGGCTTACCCCTTCGGATCTTGAAGGGAATACCCGAAGACCGATCAGTGTTTCTCTAAAAACGGCTATGAGTCGGGTAGTCTCCCTCGGTCACTAAGTTTATCGCTTATGATGACCGGTGCTTGTGAATCGCCGTTTAGGAAGACATAGCGTAGGCCCGGGGGTAGGGGTTTTAGCTCAACCGGGAGGCCGAGTTAGCTCTTCTTCTTTGGGAAGCTCTATGAGTTCCCCGAATCATCCTCTTCTTCAATAAAGAATTGGGCGTCTTTTTCAAGGTCCTGCTTTACGGGTTCTCATATAGCATAACTCCCATGACCTCCTCGGGCGTGTCGTACTCAAGGAAGGGTTCTCATTCTACCGAAGCTTTAGCTCGAGTAACCCGGGATAGAAAACTTTTCTTCCCGAGTTTGACATCTAAATCCCGGATGTTGGTAGGTCAAGAATCTTTTCCGGGGGTGCCCGATTAGGATGTCGAAGTCTTGGATATCAAAAACGTGAAAGTCCAAAGACAACTTGACATCCTTGTGCGGAAGATTTGTCTTCATGTATAACCTCACGGCTTTCAATGGTGGTACGAGGTGCTATGCGCGGGTCCGTCTTTGCCGTGGGGTCCTAATGGCTTCCTCGACACAAAGGCTTGTGCAAAGGTTTCGGACATTATGTTTATCCCCACGGTAGGGTTATACATGACTTCCACCAAACTTCCCCGATATCCGCAATGGATTGGTGTAGAGGGGGCCACTTATCCGAATTTCTTCGAAAGAGGGTCCTTCCTCTCGCAACCATTCCGTGCTCATTATAGCCGTTAGCTCCTTAATAGACTCTCGGAGGAAAGTTTTATCCGAGGGGCTGTTCGGGCTAGCCGGGACTGGTGATTTCTTCCATTGTTCGTACTTCTCGAGGTGTCACCGAATTGATCAATAAGGTCAACCTCGAAGAACGGGAGATCCGTGCACACGGTCTCCTTGTGTTCAGTTCAGGCGAGGGTCTCTTTATGGGTTTAACAGTTCGGCTTTTGCCGAAGAGACTTCCTCCGGTTTTCGCTTGGGTTCTACTCGGATGGGTTCTAGCGGAGGGAGTATTCTCAAGAATACGGTTTAGGAGAGCTTCTCCTTCCGCTGTGGTTTTATGTGAAAATGACCCTCCGGCGGCTAAATCAAGCGGCAGAGGCGTCGCCTCGTCAATCCTAGCCAAAAATGCTTGTAAAAGCACGTGGTTTGGTATGGGCAGTGCCGGGCCTGATCGTGTAAGCGTGGTAAACCGGTCCCAGGCTGCCCCTAAGGTTTCACCCTCTATTTGTCGGAAGTTGAGTATCTCTTGTCGCAGGGCCGCGATTACGGATATCGGGTAGAACGCTACCGCGAATCCGCCCGCAGCTTCTTCCCATTCTCCGTTTACCAACCCTACGTTATGGGCGTACCATTGAGTCGCCCTCTCGCAAGAGAGAACGGAAACAACTTCCACCTCAACGTGTCATGTGTCATGCCTCGCACTGTTAGGCGACCACAAAGTCGCTCAAACTCCCGTAAGTGATGATAGGGGTTTTCATATTCCGAGCCCGAAAAGGCTGGGCCCAACCATGGCTATAAAGCCCGGGCGGAGCTCATATTCGGAAGTCGTGATTGGCTTCGCAGATTGACGTGGTTCTACGAGCTCGCCCTTGGGGAGCGCATGTGATTTGAATAGTGGGTTGCTCCATGGGTACCAGAACTCTTTTTTGTATTTTTGTTTAAAGGATACTACCCGATCCGCGTAGGTTGACTTCGGCTCGATATATAACTTCGACAACCGTCCCGACAACGGCGCCGAAATGCTTGTTGGTGTTTCTTACGCACACGAGAAATCCGCAAGCGCACGGAAATACCGTTGTAGCACTTCACCCGGTGGTAGCGAGTATCGTATTTTTCACGAGGGGCGGTCGCAACAATGCTTTTCGTGTCTATGTCAACCTAAGGCAAGGGTTTGTTTTCTAAGAGTAGCGAGGTATCTATAGGCTAAGTTTTTCCGGCAAAGTGATTCCTAAAGTCATTGTCTACTCACTGAGACCGGCCCACGCTCAAAGAACGCAGGCCAATTAGCACCGCGCCGCACCCGAACGTGGGAGGATTTCAAGGGGACGGACAAGGCTTGTCACGACCAAGCCGCCTACCCCCTCAACCGTGGGATGCGCCACAAAAGGTAGGTGAACGGTAGTCCAAACACCACGTTTGCACTATTGGTCACGCTTCTTGATGTTGGCCAAGGTTCCCCACAAAAAGAGTCCCTCCACCAAGAACTAACGTTAAACGATCTACCAATCCCGCAAGTCTACAACAAATAAGAAATGTACGAAGGAAATTAAGTAGGCGAAGATAATCACAAGACTCCTTACCAAAGCGTAAGGACTTGCGAGAGGTACAAGCCGGGGCGGTACCGACAAGTCCCAAGACTCCGTCCTCCTAGGAACCGCGGAACACCGAGGGCGAACCGGCAACTCCAGGTAGAAAGAATCAAGCTTCTTTCTAGCCTTTCCCTCTCTCACTCTCTAGAATTGGGAGATAGAATAGAAGAAGTAGAAGAAGAAGAAGATCTAATTCTACTCTTTTGCACAAGTGGACTGGTTTCTCCTTTGAATTTTTATTGCTTTTTGAGAGGGAGAGAGGGGGTCTATTTATACACAAGGGGGAGGGACCTAAGTGCTAAAAAACACCCAAACCGACCTAGGAAAACCTTCCATGTACGCCAAACCGACCATCCCACGTCGGTTTCACCAGCTTTGGAAGGTAACAAACCGCCTCCCGGGTGGGCTCGAACCGCCTCGGCGTGGTGCGGCCGCACCAGTGGTGGTGCGCGCAAGACGCCAGGGCCGGCTGGCCCGGCTTCCTAAGGCCGGGCTTCCTTGCTCGAAAAGTTGTAAAAGCGGACTTGGCCCGGCACGGTTTCGATGTTTTGTTGCGATTTCTATTTGGGCTTGCCATTTGCTCCTTTGGGCCTTCTTCTATTTGTTGATTTTATTTCTTTTCTTTGTCTTTTTGGCCCAAAGTGATCATCCATGAGTTTGTACCGCAAGTCCAAATAAACACCAAAAACTTTGGAATATGTTAGTTGAAATTCCTACTTCTAGGTTGTTTTGGTGTTGTGTTGACGGTATTTAATTTGTCGTTGGTTACCGTCAACGGGGGCCACAACATCTCTAAGTCCCGAGCAACCGGATTCACTCCGTTTCGCTTACTCTACGGGAAGAAGCCATAATGCCGGAAGAGCTCCGGCTCGGTTCATTTCGTACACAAATAGCCGATGTAACCGAAATACAAAGATTTGTATATGCTGACACATCTGAATTCCGAAAGTTGCAGGCGGCGAAACACCTCGACAACTACCACAAGGAGACGCAAAGCTGGCGAGACAAGAAAGTACTGCGCAAAAACATCTACCCGGGCGACCTTGTCCTGATTCGGCACGCCGATAAGCAGGGCAAGCTGCAATCCCAATGGTACGGACCTTTCATCGTCGCAGCAAACCGGTCAAGCCCGGGGTGTTTCGGCCAAGACGTAAAGAAGGCGACGAAACCACTCACACGTGGAACGCGGACAATCTCCGTAGGTTCTACGCGTGACGAATGCTCCTCGAGTCGGGAGTTATAATTTTCTTTTCTTTTAACATGGTTTGTAATAAGTAAGGTACGAAACTACGATGAGGTTGCGCTCTTTTTTTCCTCACGGGGAAGCCCTTTCGAGGGTGTGAGGTTTTTAAATGAGGCGACTGAAACATTCGGGTCGTGAACCCCTATAAAGGTTCTTTTTCCCCAAGCATGGCGTCAAGACGAAAGAGAGAGCCGAAAAACAAGAGATGACTAAGTCACACTTGATATATTCGGCGCACATCATGCCCGAAGGGTATATGCTTGAAGAGATCAAGAAACCAAGGCATAAAAGCCAAAAGACTAAGGTCAGAAAGGACCGAAAGTCAAGAGGAAGTCCGAAAGTGACAACTTCCAAAAGTCACAACTGAGGCTAACAAGCCCGGATCATCCGAAATTGACCAAAGAGTCAAAAACGGAGCATAGGCGGTGAAACCCGCAAAAACACAAAAGCTTGGCTATTAAAGCACCGCCAAGACATCAAAGGAATGCACTAGGGCAAATGTACCATTAAAGTCCGTAAAGGACTAAAGTAGGTGCATACATTTAATGAAGGGCGCATCAAAACGCATGCCCTAAAGCCATATCCTCGGGCAATCGAGACAATAAAGGCCCAAGATACGATAAGGACAACCAAAACCACTATAAAACAGGACCCAAGGGCCACAAACCCCTCAGAAAGTAGCCATAAGCTGCAGAGGGAACATCCTTAGGTAGCCACCAAGAACAATGCAAGAGGGTCACAACCCAAGAAGAGCATAGGCTCGTTAGGATTGAGAGGAATCAGGAGAGAGCAAGCAGCATTCGGCCAGTCAGGAAGAGAGGGTTGAATATTGAGCGGCTCGACGGCTTGCCCACAAGCTATCGTCATGAAAGAGCTTGTCGAAAGACAATCCTACCACGAGGCAACCCCAAGATCTAGCCCGAAAGAGTTGCGTAGGAAGCACATCGACCAACTCGGGCACATCAATAATTACTCAAGGTGGCCGACAATATCCGGGTTTCAAATAAAGATCGCCTCAACCCGCCGGAACATCGAAAACTGCGAGCGCCGAATGCTCGTGAAACCCGAACAACATTCTCCATTGCACGAGTTCATCCCCATCGGCATGCCGAGAGCAATGCCGGCCGCCGAGTGTATAAGAAGGTCGGAAGATAAAACACGAAACATGGCATATTCGCCAAGCCTTACCACGTAACAATGTCAAGCCGTCGATCCGATCCCAAACGCCCGGGGGCTCGGATGCTTACTCCCGGCCGCATTTACCGGCTAGCCGGGACCCGTGAAAAGTCGTGGTTCCAAGATGGCCGAATGTGCAAACAAAGACACTCGGCCACAAGGTAGGCCAGTCCACTTAAAGAATTCAAAGAGCAAGGGCAAGTACCCAAATTGTAAAAGATCTAAGTCAAATAGACAAATAAGCAGCATTCGGCACATTTCATGACTTTCGTTCCCGCAAAAAGGGGAGGGGGTTTCTTAAACATAAGAACAATCATTTGTGAGAAATGAAACATCATACATTTAGCACAAGAATGCACGAAACAATATTCCCACACTCGATTCGATCCAAGGTCCCTAACGAAACAATATCGGTACCTAGGAGGAGAAAATACAACGATTTAGTCCTCGACCTCTATTTTTGGCTCGAGCAAAATGCCGCGAACTAAGTTTCGTTGCCCTAACGAAGGGACAAAAGTACTCCGAAAATCAAGCATACGCTGCCCACTACGAATAACCTTTCGTCGGCGTGACGAAAAGAAATCACCCATTCGGTCAGGAAACCTTTCACGAAATCTAAGCCAAGAGGTCCCGCTCACGCCGAATCCGTTACGTTCAACTTTTAAAGGAGCATCTTCCACAAAAGCAAAGGTCCCCTCCTGAAACCTGCCAAAAGATTTAACAATAATTTAATCATGTATCATTACAACACGCAAGCGGGCATGGCCGAATCGAAAAAACCCTTAAACATCCTCTACCCTATTCTCTTCGGTCTCGGCATTCTACTGGCCGGAGGAGTTCCGGCGTTGGAGGGGCTGCGGTTCGTTGCCGGGACTCTAGCCGCCTCGCTCCGCGACAAAGGCGTTGACCTTGGCACGAATCTCCTCTTTCTCCCGTGTATCCTCGCGTGACCCGACCAAGCGCGTCATTAACATAAAAGGTTGAATCGGATAAAAGCATAAAATGACTAAGGTTAGAAAGACTCGAACTAACCGAAGCCCGGGATTCGACGCATGAAACATGGCAAGGTCCTTCCCGCCCCTTAGCCGCAGAGCCATCATAAAACTTGCCGGCGCCGAAAGGGCCGGAGCGAGAGCCGCCCGGTGGACGCCCGGATCTTCGTCCGCTCCACGGCCCTCAATGTGAGGACATCCCACCGGTGGAGGGCGGTGCCGAATGCCCGAAGGGTCTCCAAAGAGGCGTAGCCTCTTCCGGTCTCCACTCGGTCATATAGGGCGCGAATCTCCCGTACAAGCCAAAGGCGAGCCTCTCCTATGGCCGAGCCCCCGCGGCGAACGGCCCGTCGCCGAAGGAGGCCGGACCGCTAGGCCGCCGAAATGCCGCCTTCGTCTCATGCTCCACAAAGAAGCGAAACCGATTGGTTGCGCTTCCTTTCGGCGAGCTCCGCCTCCGGTCCTTGACCTTCTACTCCAGCTCCGCCGATTTCTTCTCGGCCTTTTAGCCCGGGTTTCGGCTTTCGCGAACCGGCCGTCTTCGTGTCCTTGGTCGGTTTTTCTGGTCTTGGCCTTTTCGGCCTCAAGGGCCTTTAGCGCCCGACCCCGAACTTCTTCTCCAGGGGTTCGGCAACGAGCATAGACTACAAAAGAAAACCAAAAAGGTATGAAATAGTCAAGAAGACGAAACTTGCATTCATAACACAAAAACCGAAACTCGAAATTTACCCCTGGTGGCATAGAAGTTCAGCGCATCAAAGAGCCGCCAGCGGCTCGTCCTTCGCAGCCCTTCCTCCTCGGGGCTGTGAAGGAGGTGGAGCACCGGTGCCGACCCGACCCCCTCCTCCGAGAGGAGAAGGGGTAGGATCATGCTGGTCAACTCCGCCACCAACCGAAAGCGTCCGAATGCGCTCCTAGACAACATGCAAGCTTGTAAGTCTTCTCTCGGCGTGGACTCATCTCCTGGGAGCTAATCCCGGAATACACAACAGCCTCCCTAAAGTCACTTGAATGACTTTCGAGGGAGACGAGGCGAAGCCAAAAAGGCAATCCTTGAAAACGCCGGAGGTCTTGACGAACTCCCTAGAACCGAGACTTACCCGGGCGGCCTTGGGCGTCGACGACGAAGGGGGCAAGAGCGGGCCGGAGCCTCCTTTGCTCGACTTCTTTCTTCCGAGTCGTAGCATTCAGAGCGGCGCAAGATCACGTGGTCGCTTGAGCGCGACAAAGTTTGGCCCGAACGAGGTCGAATCCCCTGGGCGTCCCTTCAAGGTAGCGAGGGGGTCTTTCACGACCTTACCGCCATATCTTCCGAATCACTAGAGATGACCCGCAGACAAAGACGAATGAACATTAACAACAACAAAGACAAACCACTATCGAAGGTCAAAAGCCAACTAAGCGCATCACCGAAAGCAAAGTCGAAAAACCCTAGAGAAGACAAGGCAATATACCGAGGCGGAAGTAACAATGCCAAACAAAGAAATGCGGCCGAATGTAACCTTTCGGCTACATAGACCAGAACCTTAGCCGATCACGACCTACCTCGACATCCTTGGGCTCTTTCGGCCTCCTCCGGTGAGATGTTTTACGCCTCTTGATTCGCTCAAGAGGAGCCGAATCATGAGCGACGGCTTTCCTCGGTAGGCCGCCTTTCAAGCAACCCTTTCCGCCTTAGCTTCGGTTGAGTCACCGGTGAGGGTAAGGCACTTCCATAGCGTCGAGCCCTATTGATTCTAGGCGTTCTCCCCAATGATTTCTTGAGCCATCTCATACTCGCGTTTACCCCATCGCTCCCAAGAATAGCATCGCCTTAAAGCGATCCACGAATTCCAAGAACACCTTCTTTGAGTGGAAATGTGACGAACAAGTAGCTTCAACCGTTCGTCTCATAGCTATAGTTCGGAGGGTCGATGACGAATCGCACTCCGAGCTCAAGGGCCGAACCCCATAGCGATCCATTCCTCGACCAAGTCGTGAGTGCTCGCCTTCCTAAGGTCGCAAGGAACGCCATGGTAGCTTCCGCATCCCCCTCAGCATTTTCAAAGAAAGACGCATGGCATTTTGCGCGCGAGGGGACCATTCGGCTCTCAAGAGCATTGTTCATCTAAGAGGCAGGATGTGGAGGCTTCGTGCTCATTTCTAGCGCCGACACGAGCATAAAACCAGAAGCTGTGTCCACCTCGACCACTTGTTACGAACGTGGGAGCAAGACAAATGTTCCCTTTTGGGATGAAGGTGTAAGCTCCAAATTGTGCGAAGCAATGCTCGTTAGTCCTCACATCCCGAATCTTCTTTGGTTTCTTGTGCGAGCATAAAAACGAATGAAGGTTTCAACGCATAGAGGGGCTCCCATCATCTTCATGGCCCAAACGAATGCCCCTAAGCGAGTAAATGCATTCGGCGTCAAGTGGTGCAAAATTGCACCAAACCGCTCAAGGACACCGCCAATGAATGTATCCTCGCAGGGGTAGACGAAAAGCGACCTTAAAATAATCCTTGAAAACGAGCTTCGCCCGGGCTTGGGACTCGGTATCTTCTCCCTGGTCGGAGCTCGGGACAACAACCTCGTCTCCCGATCCATGAAACCCTTTGCGCACATAGTCATTCGTAACATCTTCAAGGACGCGTGAGGTTCCGGCCCAATAAACCTCACGACGAGCCGGAGGCCCCGGATTCTCTCCTGAACCTTCGGCATGAGAGTAGCCGCCACACCCCATTTCTCGAGGTTCCTTAATCACACGTATTTGTGCCAGATCACGCACAAATACGCCTAATTAAGTATAGATATGATATCAAAACTATACTTTTATTGCTATTGAGAAAAAAATATGATACATGGTTTGAGTTTACATGACTCGGCCATAGGCCTACTATTATAAACCTATCGAGATCCTACGCAAAGACCCAGTAATGGGGCTCCATTCCTACAGCAAGCTTGGAGTGTCGACAAACCCTTGGACTTACTCCTATTGCACGATCCTATAACTCGGTCACAACAACGTAACTCCTTCATGTGCGTCTCCGTCTTCGAGGTACTCCTCATGGTTTCATCCTTGCGTCGGCCTTTGTAGCTTGATTTCCTTGGATACACTCCTGCGGTGACATTCTAAAATAGAAAAGAGGGGTGAGTACTTTCGCACTTTCGGAAGTCCAAACCAGGGGGTGGTAATTATTAGGGTTGGGCCCTAGCGAGTCTCTAAAATCTGCTCTCGCTAGTTCCCGAGTTAATTATTATCCAAGCTCAAGGTAACGAGTCACATACCGTTTGTGTTTCTAATCATAGATGTTCCGGCCCAAAGATTTGCCCATTCCAAGGACGTGGCTATTCGAATAGATTCAATTAACTCTCTGCAGAGGTTGTACACTTTCCCCACACGAAGGACAATCTCTTCCCACGATCAATGGTCGAAAAAGGTCCAACGAGATTCCGTACCGCTTGGATGCCTCCTAGGTATATCGGTATAATTTTCACCACGACTTCTCGGGGTTGGAAGGATAACACGCCACCCAAGGATGACGCATCACCCTAGACAATATGGTGATACCAAATCACCCGCGGCTTTACGGTAATACCTAATTACCCAACCTATACTTTGTCAACACCACTCTCAATCTCAAATCATCAATATGTGCCTCTAGCACCGCGCCACCGCGCCCAAACACTTCCGTGGAAGACCACTCAAAGATCCACGCCAACCGGACCATGGGGCCACTCTCCCCATGTCGCTCCCAATAGGTCGTTACCTACTCCGGCCACCTTGGCTCCAATTATACCTCAACCCAACGGGTGTGGAATCAAGCCGTCCCATATCGGCGTGTGGTCGCACGTAATATTATACTAGGTAGAAGGTCTATGAACCGGTCCTTAGGGGAGGCGAGTATCTCTCCGCAGAACCCCTCGCGATTCCCGACGTGGTATTTAGGCTCTACCGGACTACCACTACTCACCTCTTTTGTTGGTTAGGTTCATTAGGCATTCTTAGGTTTCTCTTGAATACAACGTATGAGCGTAGATAACGTGGATGATTACGTCATCCCGGCTTAGCTCCCTAGCTACGTTATCGCTCATACCACTATTTACTAATCCAATTATCATTAACATCATCATCATTATATCATCATATTATTAAGGTCATGATTAGGGGGTAAGGACTTGCCTCTATCCGCTGAAGAGTATATCCAAGGTTCTTGTCTTGTGTGCTCCGGCTCCTGTGTCTTGGCGTAGGGATGCTCCTAGATCCGTCGGGTGGTCTCCGGTATCGACAAACATGAAACACGAGCACAACATTCAAAGCAACGGCGTTCCTACGTGGGTTAGCTCCATCATGGGATGGATGGGTTAGCGGCGTATACGCTCATGCATATGCCTAGGGTTAGAGAGGGGGAGACCTACTTCTAGGGTTAGCCTTACACAAGAGTACACCCAGATAAGGGGTACATCCGTGTATGTAGAGACACGTATACTAGGGCATGTGTTATGGAATGCACATACAAGAGTATACGTTCTAGGTTAGCAGGGTTAGCCATGCGTAGATATAATTGATAGGTATATACGTATATGTGTTTATATTTCAAAATACCACTTTATACATTTATATACGTACATAACCTATCGCGTATATCTAGCATGTGGACATCTACGTGTATGTATATTCGAGTATTCGTGTACGTGAAAGTGTACACGCGTGCAAGAATATACGGTGCATAGTGTGGTTAGCGAAGGGGTAAACTAGGTAATCTACGGATCGCGATTAATTAAATAAAAGGGCACAACATACACTAGAATTGAAATGGGCATCAAATAATGAAACAATGGTATTAAAATGTAGGGGATGATTTTAGAAGAATTATGGAACTAGAATGGAGGAATTTGGAGTTGGAATGGAGGATATATGAATTTCCAAAGTTTAATAATAGATTTTATAAAGGAATTAAACTTTGGAAATTAATCTGGAATTTTTGGTAAAAGCTGTGGAGGTGAAACTGGATGGGTAGGGTTATGGGTGTACCTAGTTTATTTAGGGTTTTTCCGGGAATTTTCTGGAGACTGGAAAATGGAACTTTAGTACTCTGTGTACACTTCCTCGGGTAGCCATAGCAATTTCCCAGCGGCTGACGCGTGGGGTCCGGGCTGCAGTCAAGTTGACCGGCAGCGGGTCCATGGGCCATGGACCATCCTGGTGGGCTTGCTCTCTCTCTGCCTCAGGTTTACGTGGACTGGGTGTATGGAAAAAAAAGAGGGGAGGGATAAGAAAGGGGATCGATTTCCCTGCTGCTCTCTGTTCGTCGTCGCCATCCCGTTCACTCGCTCGACCGAGCGAGGGGCGAGAGTCGGCCGGCGGGCGGTGGCGCGCTGTGGCTAGCTTGGCTGGGCGGCGGGGAGCAGGGATGTGGAGAGGATGGGGGCGAGGGGATGGCCGGCGGCGGCTTGCCCGGCGACGAGCAGAGCGGTGGCGGCTCCAGTGCAGCGGGCGCAGCAGGCTGGGCGGCGTGGCGGACTTGTGTGGCGGTGGTGGCGTGGAGGGCTGAGGCGGTGGTGCTTGGTGTAGCTGGGGCGCGCGGCGGTGGTTTGGCATGGTGCGTGCGGCGGGGAGCGGACGGCGGCGCGGCGGGTGGCCGAGCGCACGGTGGCGAGCTGGGCGGCTGGGCAGCGAGGCAAGGCGGTGAGCAGGGTGGTGGCGTTCGCGGGCGCGTGGCTTGCTGGGCGAGCAGGGCATGCGCGGACAGCAGTGGTGTCGAGGCGGCACGGCGTGAGCGCGGGTGTGCGCGGCGGTGCGCTGAGCGGTGGTGGCTGGGCACGGCGAGCTGGGCAGCAAGCAGGGGAGGCAAGGGCAGCGGCGCGCCAGGGCTCCAGGCGGTGTGGCAGCCGGCGGCGCAGGGGCAGCAGTGGGCAGCGGGCGACTGGAGCAAGGCAGTGGAGCTGGGCGAGTTTGGCAAGGTGGTGGCCGTGAGCAGCTTGGGGAACGCGGCGTCGTCGTCTGGCAGCAGGAGAAGAGAGGAGGGGAAAGAGAGCTCGGGCGAAGAGGAGAAAGGGCTGGAGCCCGAGCTCGAGGGGCGAGGGTTCCCGGTGGCCAAGGTCGGCCTTTTATAGGCGTGGAGGGCAGCGGCTTGCCGGAGATATTTTCCGGCAAGTCGAGCAGGCTCCAGCTCGACGCCATTGATGAGCTCCAGCTGGCGTCCATGGTGCAGTGGAGGTGGTGACCGGAGCTGTGTGGGCGTCGTCGGGCACAGCGGTTGTCGGCACGCCGCGACGACGGAGGAGGACGGGATGCTTCCCATGTTCCAGCTCGGCTGTGGCGTCTTGATGCGACACGACGGCGCGAGCACTGGCGAGCACGACTCGAGCACAGGGGATGTCGGCGCATGGCGACGCGGAACGAAGGCGGTTCGCCGGAGATTTTTCCCGGCATGGTCAGCGAGGTGACTGTGCCATGGTCGACAGGAGCAGCGGCATCGCGTGCAGCTCGTGCGTGAAACAGAGGAAATATCTGGAGGAAGGGGATGAGATGGATGGTGGAGCTGACATGTGGGGGCCACTCGTCATAGAGAAGGGAGAGAAGAGATGGCTGCTGGGCTGTTGCTACTGCCGCTCCTGTTGTTGGGCCGGTTCTGGCCGAGGTGGGCCTGGTGCTCGAGTTGGGCCAAGGAGGATACACGTGAAAGAATGAGCCCGAGTTGCTCATTCCCTTTTTTTTCCATTTCCCATTTTCATTCCTTCATGTATATATACATATTATACACACATACATATATGTATTTGGACTCATGATATATGTATGAGCATAGGCACCCATACCTATTCATGTACTTGTATATTTCCACATATATATATTGTGTATATACATATATATAGAGAGAGAGAGAGAGAATGAATTTCTATTTCCCGAAAAATTAACTAGGCATGAAATTGGATTGGAAGCGTTGGTGGTATGGTGGTCGACAGATCGAAGGGCAGGTCAAGGGTATATTCGAACAAGAGGCGATCAAGGAATATATTTGGTAGTTGAAGGTACGATGGTTTGGTTGGTCGAGGCGATGATCAAGGGGGTATTTGATGGAGATATCAAGGATTTATTATTTGATGCCAAAATAAATTCTAGCAGAAAGCAAGCAAACATTCAAGCATCTAAACAAGGGCCTATTTTCTATATGGTGAATTTTGATGCGGGGTTTTTCGAAAATAGGTTTTTGGTCGAAAAAAAATAAATCAAGTTTTAGCAGTAATTATAAAAAGTTTAAATTTTTAGTGAATTTTAAAATGATGCAAAAACACGGTGTTACAAAGATGGCTGCCGTCCCTCGAACCCTCTACAGCCCGAAAGACGCCTCGGGCTCGGCCCTCAGTGCCAAAAGTCTAGCTCAGCCGTAATGAGAGTTCTCCACCAACAGAGATCCTTCTATGTCAACAACCTCATCCATGATCCGGGGCTAATCGGACCGACAGATTCGAGTCCTCTTCGCTTTCACTAGAGAATAGGTGCGGATCAATACTCCGACCTGGTTGAGCTTCGGGTCACGATAACAGTGGCCGAATCCGAACTCGACGAATCAGCCGGTAGATCCGGAGCTCTTCGACGAAGAGCCGGATCCCGAGGCAACCGGATCCGACATTCTACCAAATCAACGAAACCTAGAATACAAAAATAAAAAAAAAACGACGAAACCCTAAAATAAAAAAAAAGGGCGCCTAACTCAACCAAAAAGAAAGTAAGAAGAAAAAGGAAACTTACTTGAGGGGACGGCTTCTTGTCAATGCTCGAAAGCTACGAAAGGTGAGATCGCCGAAAGCAGAAGAGCTCAGGAGCGTCGGAGAGAGCTGGAGCGCAGAGGAGCAAATGAGCCGGGGGGAGATCACCTCCCCGGCCCCGATCACCTTATATAGGTCAAACCGGCGCAGCGGGTTCGAGGTCGCCCCATCCGTCGCCTTGGGGCTCGCAACCCGAGGCGGCGCCGTTCGCCTTCCGCCGCCTTGCATTAAAAACTCTCTCTTTCTCTCACTAACAGAAAACGTGCACCAAGCATTCGGCCCGAGGGGGTTTCTTAAGGGCCGAGAGGTCGATTCCAAGGGGGAGGACGAAAAGGACCTCACCCTTGGTCTCGAGGGGCTACCGTTGGGGAGGCCGAAACCCGCCCACCCCTACGGTCCGGCCCGGAAACCGGAACTAAAGGTGGTTCAAAGAGGCCGATTCGTCCCCAAAAGGCCGAATGTTTTAGTTTCGTGTCCTAGCATGCCGCGGATCCAAGGATGAAGGGGGGTGAAGCCCTAAGGCGAGTTTCAGATCATGGGCGAAGGCGGAAGCATTCGGCCAGAAAGGCCGGGGACATCCGTCCGCCGAGCGCCCAGAAGAGAACAAATGAAGGGCGGAGGCCATAGCTTCGGCCCGGACGGTCGAATCTTTGGGCTTCGCCCGAGGTGGTCGCTACGGGGGAGGACACGCGCAGGCGGATGCGCCAACATTCGGTCAAGCATGCCGAATCTTTGGGACTTCCGCCAATGGCGATCGCTCGGGAGTCTCGTAGGGACGGACGCGTCGGCTTTTGGTCGAGATGCCCGAATGCTCGTGCTTTCGCCACTAGAACGAAAGTACCCGCATATAGATCCTCGGACTCCGGCCAGAAGCCGGAAGCGCCGCTTTTCGGTCACGCGGCCGAATGACCTGTTGACAAATGTCTTTTGGCCCCTGTCTTGCGGTACCGCGCGGTCCGACATCAAGCGGCCCGAGGAGAGTAGGAGGGATCGCGAGGCGAGAAAGGACCGCATTGCCCTTGATCATCGGCGGAGGCGCTGGGATCTAGGGTTAGTAGGAGGACAAAATCGGAATTGTAATAGTCTACGGACTATAAATAGACCCCCAAGGGGCATTGAGAAAGAGGGGAAGAGAAAGGGTGCTTTGGTTTCGTATCCACTTTCGTGTCTTGTCTTTAGTTTCGTTCGGTGTTTCTTCCTACCGGGGGTGGCCTACTTCGGGTCCACGCCAACACTTCATCTAGTCCATGTTCATATGACAAACTTCCCGAATCACCTAGTCTCTCTATCACTATCACACGCAAAGATCTTCAACCCCCTTATTCTCTCTCCTCCTATTGATTTTGAAAGGGTGGTTGTGGACATGTTCATCTATCACAAATATTCCGGATCTCGTAGACATGAATCTTGAGACAGATTGATGTTGGAGGGGAAGCCACTTCATCATCATGAATCATAATTCAATGGTTTTCCAAGGACGAGCTTGTTGTCCTAAAACAAGCATTTCTTGAGAAATAACATGAGTGTTTACCTTATTGCTATAATATCCTTGTGAAATGAGCATAGAGATATAAATGAGAAAATATTCCTTCGGATATTTTTGTCGCTAACCATTTCAGTCTAGAGCAAGAAGAACGAAGGATGACAATGTAAGGTATGTTCAACTAATCATTGCGCAAAACATGAAATCACATGCATAATTCCTTATCATGTTGCTACACTACTTGGTTGTCTCTACCTTAATGACATGCTAAAAAAAAGAGAAGAATTATGTTCTTCATCTCTGTTTGAGTAAATCTCTATAAATGCCTTCATACTACCTTTGCCTACCATAGTATGCTTTAGTTTGGAAATACTGAAATTGAGTACTTCCAAAGGCTTTTAAATTAAGCGTGGTGCTTGTTGACATTTCTAACACGATCCAAATTAGGAAGGCGAAAGAAATGTATATGGTATCTATCATAACTTGTCGCCTTGGATGTGGAGTTAATCTCACAATCCAACAAAGGCGGAGTTAGACGGTGTTAGTTGTGGGGTGTAATCTCAGTACCATTATCCATAGTGGAGTTAATCTCACTAAGGATATGTACACAAGGTATACCACTCATTTCTAGGCATTATCTACGCACTAGTCCTGTCACCCTAGCAATAACGCCTCTAAGAAATGCGGGTATGGTTTTCTTGATATGCCTTGATAAAAGATAAACATGATATCCGCAGCCTTACGTATAGAAATACCATTGTAGCACTTCACCGGGAGTCTATCCGTGTATCGTATTTATATTTTACCACAGGGAAGGGGTAGTCTATGGAAAGTAAGAGAGATAGGGATGTCTAATGATTTATGCATTGATAGATTAACTTGAGATTCACTTGCGGTTGTATAATGCGTAGTAGCCATATGCATCTAACAACACTCATAACGAGATAAGTCTCATAATAAAGATAAATGATAAATAATAATAAATGCTAACTGCCCAAGTCTAAGATCATGGTATGCCACTAGTATCATATGAGCTATTAACATAGTATAGAAAGAATAGAAAGAATATTCCTAAGTTACTCATAATCATATGTCAATGAATACTACAATTAGTGTAATTACATCTAGCTATCATGGCAAGGTTGCAATACATCTACACATGGTGAATATTACCAATGACAATCAAGGATCTAAACTTGATCATCACCGTAATTATGGCTCAACTTGGCCTATCATTCGGGGTGGACTCCAAAGGACTCAACAGACTATCACTCCCGCGATCTACCACACGACCGGAATGTAGGGTGGGTGTCGCAGAGTAAACGTTGTATAAACACCACGTTTACACATTGCTCACCACCCACTAAGTGATCATCTAAGTGGATGCTATAATACTCCATGCATAAAATATAAGACAAACTTACTAAACTAGATATATAATCATAGCAAGCATGGATACATATCACTAAGAATATAATCATTAAATAGAACAAAGTCATAGCAATTGTATTCCAATAAAATGCTTACAGATTGGATACAAGAGAGAAGCCACGAGAAGCTCGGCTCCCGCTACTTCTTGACTATCGTGAATCCAAGGCAAGCTTGACTTCCTCTAGATCTAACTAGGTAGCTAACGCTTCTAATATGATGAACTAGGGCTTAGAATCTAGACTTGGTTGGACTTGAAGTAGTATGAATCAAGAATGAGTTAGACTCGAATTCGAATGAATTAGGGTTTAGCCCTGGGGTCAGGTGGTCTTCTTATATAGCCATCGGCGATGAACAGGGACCCTTGGATCAAACCGACCTTGAACAACGGTATAGATGCAACCTCAATGTCGGTAGTGAACCGCCATAGGAAGATGAGGCCGATGTGTGGGACCCACCCTGGCGGTCGCCAAGAATGGCCCTTTGGCGACGCCCGATTTCCTGGATCACAACGAGATCTTCTTCCTCCCGGTGTCTTCTGGTGTCTTCTAGAATGTTTTAGTCCACTTTTTGGATTGAGTTGCCTCACGGTTAAGTCTTGTCATCGTATGGGATGCAAACTCTTAGGTTTCTCACCGTTCTTTTCTGCTTTTATCTATTCAGTCCCGCAAATTCATGGAATACCAAAACTCGTGGAAATATGTTAGTTGGACCCCTAGACTTATGTTGATGTTCATTCTAAGCCCTTATTTCATGTTTAGTTGGCTAGTAATATTATGCTATAAGGCATACCAACAAAGGCTTAGGTTAGAACGCCTTCCTTAATTGAATTAGACATGGAGTCTAGTTTGGTTATTGAACTAAAAATTACTTGTGTAGACATCGGTATATTTTTGTTGGACTAACCCCTGCATAAAAGAAGAAACTCTCAATTAAGCTTGGGAGAGGTCTTGAGATGACCTCACAAAGAGAAGAAGCAAGATACAACAATTCTTCACAAGGAAGACGCGCGCATGGACAAAGGAACTTTATGGAATAAAAAGAAAGAAGACAAGTTAGGAAGAAGCTAAATAAGAGGCCAAATAAGGAAAGCTTCAAGCGTAAGGAAAAGACCTCCACAAGTTGTTATGGTGCCAAATGCTCCAACAATAAAGGTAACATCTTGAGGTAAGTTATCAATAAATAAGCTTTTCCATAATTATGGCATGTTCATAATTAAAGAACCAAACATGTTAGAGTAACACCCTTGCTTGATCCAAACTTCATTAGCTTAACATGTTTCGTTCCTTTAAGTTATTCCAAACACCACTCTCTTGATCTTATAGTCCCAATCATATAAGCAAAAATATTACAACATTCATGTTTCATCTTCTGGTCTTGCCACCCTAGTTAGGATTAATCAAAGTCTGCAATACATCAAATACATCTTGTTCAATGTGCCCGAGGTTTTAGAGAAGAATGAATTTTTGGTTCTGTTGGTGTTTTCCCACCAACAGGGCCCATGCACTTGATCTCTACCTTGTCTTTGCAAACAGGACACACTTCGAAAGCAAAAAATATAGAGGAGTTTGTCACTCCCCTAAATTTCTATAAGTGAATGTCCTAAACCACAAAAGCGTGCACACGAAACAAGAGGTCGCCAACCCCCACTATCAAATTTTCACTTCAAAATGTTGGACCAAACAATAGAACATGGGTGACACCATCTTGAGAATCACCATCTCGGGAGATGCACCTACCAAGATCAGATGATGCACTTAAGGAATTAACAAGGTAAGAAGTCTTGTTCAAAGGACTTAAAACATTGAACCCTCGCCGGAAGGTAAGATCGGTAGTTATCCATATTTAATGCATAATATATTTACTTCTTTGCATAATCATTTTCCTTTAGTATATTTAAATTTCCGCATTAACATTGCATTTAAAAATTCTAAAGCCCCATGTGAATAATTTTATGGTGTGTAACAACCCATAAGGATATTCGCCGTGGTGGCATAAAAATAATTATGCATTTATCTAGTTGCATTTGCATCATAGTTCTTTGCATGCATATAAATTTATAAAACTCCAAAAATATTTTCCCTGCTGAAGTTACGCTTAAAATAATCATGATCCATCTCTAGGCACATGAAGCCTATGTGGCCAACCACTAACGCCTAATACATTTCCACTAGCTTTGGCTGTCTATTTGAGTTCAGCAGGATTCAGAGGGAGAGAGACATGATTGGATGACACCCTCGTCATTGTCTACCTCAACTTCCACATCATCAACCCGACATTCCAATCTAGCTTGGGGCAGAGCACCCCAATTATCCCGATAAGTATCTCTTCCCTATGCTTTAATATTAGCTAGATATGTTTGCTTTATTAAAAAAAAAAAAAAAAGATGTATAACCATAGAAACCCAAATAAAAAGTTTAGGCCATATAATATTAGTGTGATCTTTAGGTTTGGGAATAAATAAATAGAAGGAGTGTACCAAAGGTTACTTTTCTGCCAAAATAAAATGAACTCTGAAGCTAATTACGATACATGGAAATGATGAATAGTTGTCTCAAAATTCGTAATTCCTTTTCAAGTACCTAGCTTTCAAGCTTACTTTCTCTTGAGCTTTAAATGCAAAACCTGTTTTGACTTGAGATTTGCTCAAACCTAAAACCTTGTGTGTAGCAAATGCTTGCTCTAAAGTCTAGGTGATTGACGGATATGATATATGAAAGTTTGAGCTGCTATTTCTCTTACTCCTAGTGACACTAGATTTACGGAGATTTATCTTTTGAAAATTATAAAATACACATGATAAGTTCTTGTATGACGAGTGTTGAACCTCCTACCACAGCCATATATACATGCTCTTTAGATAGGAAAACCCTTTTTGATATATATAGGCTGCTTACTTTGCATTGAGTTTGGCCAATCTTTGTCGACCCTTAGAAACTTGTCATTCTCGCGATCACGTTACACTCCACTCTACTCCACTCATATATATTTGCTTCTACCTGAAGTAAGCACCCACCATACGCATCCATTATATACCCACCAAAAATGTTCCACTCCAATCCTAGGAGAGAACAGCCAAAAATATTCCTTACATCTATCCATTCAGCCAACAATCTTATAAAGCTCCATCACTCTTGTCTATCTCTTAAAAGTTTATTGCAAAAAGAGGCTTGGGTTGTAATTAAAAAAAAAAAAGAAAGAGAAAAGAGAATAAAGGAGAGTTAAAAAAAAATGATAAGTGTCCGCTATGAAAACAATGGGTACTTAGATGCCTGCTCTCCATAAAAAAAAAGAAAAAAAAAAGAAATAATATGCAACCCAGGGTTCTCTCAAGTGTTTCTAAGTTTCAAGAGAGATGATTTTTTAAGGAGCTAAAGTAGAATTAGGCTTTCCCCTCATTGCATTCACCTTATACACCTACCATCATATACATTCCACTCCACCATACACATGCACATGCAAAGTATGACTCGTGACTTTGGATCCATTGCTTGAACTTACAATATATGCTTAGTAAGTAGATTTAGTTTTCTCCCACCTATGAACTCCACATGTAATCTTTAGATATAGGGTGAGAGAGAAGAAGGCATTGTGTCCTACTGCCTTAGTCCAAAAATACTACATATTACAAGAGAAAGGCAAAACAACCTTATTGCCTTAGTGAGGATCCACCAAGACCACAAATGAGAGACTTGAAAGGGTCATACTAAAGGAACTTTGAGTTTTATTTTGAAAACTAGCAAAAACTCCTAATGATGGTTGAACAAAGAGTTTGAGACATTGTGCTTGACTTGATTGTTCTATCTTTCAATTGCCCAAGATCCCAAGAAAAGGCTATAAGCTCCATGGTTAAAGGAAATATGGGTAAGTTGAAGGTTGAAAAGGTTTATTTTAATCCGGAGGAGAAATTTTGTTTGAAAGCATGTGTACTTTTGAGGCGTGAAAGCGTTGCAGCAACTCCTGATCCATTGCTAAGTTTGGCTTTGCTAGGGACTAGCAAAGGGTAAGCTTGGGGAGCTTGTTGACACCTGTTATAGCATAAAATATATAGGCTTTTAAAACTAAAATAAGGGCTTAAAATGAATATCAACATAGTATAGAGGCCCAACTAACATAATTCCACGAGTTTTGGTGATTTATATATTTTTCGGGGATTAAACAGAATATGCCCAAGAGTTTGCAAGCCCCTACGACATAAAGACTTATTCGTGAAGCAATCCAACTTGAAACCCACGCAAGAACATTCCGTAAGACACCGAAGACACGACGTCTTCGGATGGGGCCCACTGGGCGTGGCACGGGGCGGCCGTGCCCACGGACAGGCGGCGCCCCTGGCCCCACCTGTCAGCCACCGTCCACCTATGTCGGTTCCAACCGCCATTGAGGAGTGATCTGGTCCATCTATTAAGGTCGGTTTGATCCTACGGCTACGGAAGCTTGCTTGGCCCCTACTCCACCTCGGGGCTATATAACTAGACCCCCGCCCCTGTGGTGAAACCTAATTCATTATCATTCATTATCAACAAAGCCGAGGCCCCGAGTCTCCCCCCTAGGTCTAGACTAGAACTAGAACTAGATGAGCTAGCATTCAAGAGGGATTAGATCTCATTAGATCTAGTCTTTAGAACAAGAGAGATAGAGAGAGGGAAGGAACCCGAGGAGGTGCCTGTCGGTGCTACCTCCACAACTTGTACCTCGATCGAAGTTTACCTACGCTGGGAGTTACTCGGTAATCAACTTCTTCTTTTAGTAAGCAACATTGTTTATATTGTTCTTCTAATCATGAGTCTCTCTTTTAAGTACTTTAATCTAAGGCATTAGGTTAAGGTAATATTCGTAGTGTAAGCGTGGTGCTTAGGCTCGGGTATCTCGTTAGATTCATCCTATATTCCGGATCGGTGGTAGATCGCGCGGTGATAGATCCTAGGTAGAGCGTCATTGATCCTTTGTATTCCACCTCCCGTCTATAGGACTAGTGGGATTTATCTCTAGACGAATCATTCTTTGTTGGTGTTTCTCCCTATGTGATGCCCCCAGATAGAACAGTAGAAGGCAAGTTTACTAAGAGTAGGATCGATATCTTAGTAATCACCTCTAAACTCTCAACCTTCTCAAGTCTTGTGCTACTCTGGGTTAAGATTAGATCATAGTCTCCCGCACACGTTTCCTTGTGGATACGATATTTAAAACCCTCCGGTGAAGGCTACAACGGTATCCGTAAACTGCCGGATTATACAATCTTCAATATTTACGTGGGCATAACAAATACCAACAATCATTTAAACTCAAACTTGTCTCTACATCTTGAGCTTGGTCTTGATCTCCTACTTGAGTACCAAGGGTGTACAAAGTACACTCCCCCAAATCAATGGCCTTTGTTCTCATAGTTTTTTATGCTTCTAACTCAAATCAAAAACAAACTTAGGTGCCTCAAATACTTATAATCATGATTCCAACTTGAGGACCTTTCAATCAAAGTGACTCTTAATCAAACCATTGTTTGTCACTTTTCTGGCAGATTTTGTACATCTCAAAGAATAGTCCATAACTCTCAATGTACATGTTGAAATGCCACGAAATTTGGTGAAGATATGCAACACTAAGTCATCTAGCAGCCACCAAGTATAATGCCCGTGCTACCGCTACGGATTTACTTTAGGGATGCACATAAAAATAACAAAACGATGATTTCTTTCTATAGTTCAACTTTTACACTATTGTATGACTACATGATCCGAAAAACACTAATGTATAACAAGCATAATAAAGTATATAGTGCTTGTGCTAACATCAAATCCTTGACAAAGTGAGGAGGTACTGTCGGCCAAGTGATCGGAATATCACTGGGATATTTACAACCAAATGCCGCAAGGGCATCAACAACTTTATCACATGATCTAACATATTTGAACTCTACATCTACAAACTCGGACATTAGAAGAAGCCCACAGTAACGATGCCACCCAAGGCCAACAGTCTGTACTCATCACTCTCCAAAGCTATTCTTGACTAAAGAAGCACCTAACTCCAAAATAATTCTGTGCAACCCCAACCCCAATGAGTGGATGCTTTGACTGCAACTAAGCATCCGAGCAGTTCCGCATGAAAGGCTTGAGCAAGAATGGTTCTTTTCCAGACCGACCCCACCAGGATCATCAATCCTTGTTCATCTCAGATGTTGAAACCCCAGCCATCGAATCTTGTATATGGATCAAAGGAACCATCATCTGAGTTGATCTTGAGCTCTCCCTGCCTCGGCCTCTTCCAGCACTGCCTGACAAAAATCCAACAACAGACCTAGTTGTGTTTTTGTCTGAATCCTGTCCGTCAGAGCAGCAGTAACATATCCTATTTCACAAGCAGTCCTTGCTTCTCTCAATTTATTGTGTTCATCCCACCAGAGCCAAAGAAGCAGAATTGGCATCTGCATTTTTGCCTCCATCTTCATAATCATTTCCATCAATCTCCTTGGCGAACTTAGCTGGAGCACTCCTGCAGCAAAAGGTGGCCTTTAGACACACAATATGGTGCTGAAGTGCATGTCAAATGAGACAAAAATACATGGCAAACCATGATTGCCCGTTCCTAAAATAAACAGAATTAAAACTATATAATATAATGTCTACAATTCAAGTTAACTATTCAGATAAAAGAGTTGAATGGAAAAATTGCAATTAGAGTTTGTGCTTTATAAAATTTTGGAACAACAAACTGCTACATCAATGCATCTTTTGCTGATGCGGTGCCTTTGATATTGTTATGAATAAAAACAACCAAATCAAGCAAAAATCCATAATGGAGCACCCCTGCATCTAGCCCAATAATTGAGCACCGCATCCAAACAACAATCTAGCATAAAGAAGCATGTTATATTATTCTAGCCTTTGGTATATACTATACTACCAGCTACCAGATAAATTTGAACCTCAGATGGATCTGCAAGCAAACTCATCAACAAAAGTGCAAAGAAATGATGTCAGCACTTTCTCGGCAGGCAAAGGGACACAAGCCTACCAGTGCATGTTAATAACTGCCATGGTGTATAGAACAAGCAGAAAAGTGATAATTCCAAAAACATGTATGGATGAAGGTAGCTCTCAATTCTTCCGAAGCCAGATGTACAAAAAAACTTGGAAAAATAAAAAAAAATCACATTCAAGAATCCTGGTTTCTTGCTTCTCGTACATCTCAAAACCTACTATTTTAGAATCAAGAAAAACTGAATCCTATCATCTGAAACTGAAACTGCAGGAACCCAGCTTAGTGGACTGCCTCCTCAACCAAATCAAGCAAGGAAAAAAAACATAGCACAATTGAATATCGGAACATATTACGTACCCTACACGATAGTTTAGGCATAAACAAATAGCTAAATGAGGTCACCTGCATGACCATAACCCATTCTGGACAGCTGGATTCATAAATACCATAGTGACCACCCTGCCAACATATATATATGGACTATGACTAATAAGTTTATGCTAGCATGAACTGTCAGGATTAAGTGAAAATCTTAAGAAAGAGTTCTTTGCATTGCTAACCGGCTTAACTCCAAACATTCTGATGGCTGATACACTTCTTCCTCATGACTTTCTGGTACACTTCTTCCTCTTACTTTTTCCACACATAGTCACCATACCAATGGAACAGAAAATTTTGCATCTCTCAACAAAACATTCCTTAAGCTGTGGTACTTCTTGACGGCGCCACTGCCAAAAAAACCCACAAAAACTCTTGAAAAATGCAGAACAACTTTATCTCAAAATTCTAAGACCTTGTGCTTCATTACTAAAGAATAGTTTCACTACTAAAGAATAGCTTGAACAACTTTATCTCAGAATTCTAAGACCTTGCGCTTCTCAACAAAACATTCCTTATGCTGGCATGAAATGCACTGTCGAAGAAACAGAGAAACAAGGCATGCTGTCACGAACAGACCTGAAGAAGTCCCAAGGCGACTGGGTTTCCTGGGAGAGCTGCATGAGAAGCTGTCAGCAGTCCATCTTCATTACCTGCTGGTGATCAGCCTTCTTTCCCTGAAAAGACACAGGATTTCGATAGTTCTGTAAGCAAAGTTGCGGCATATTTCTCATTACTAATCCATAACACACCCAAAGTAATTGGAAACGAAATCGTCATTAGAATCTCACCCCCTAAACTCCGTCTATCGGGAAACGGGTAACTTCACATCCGAATCTCACCTATGGAGAGCAGCTTCCTGAACTGTGTGGTGGCCTCAAAGGGCAGGGCAATGGAGCACCTTCTGCTGGAGTGTGGTGGAGTGGACCATGGGTGGCACGGCGCTGACGGCGGAGGCGGGGGAAGCCGTCGCGCCACTTCTTTTGGGAGAGGTGCGCTTGTGCGGCGGCATGAGGAAGTGTGTGGAGAAAGGGCGGGGGAGCAACCACGGTTAGATAGGGTACGGTGATTTTTTCCTTTTTCACGGCAACATCAGGATTCGAACCTGCGTCGTTGCTTTTGTTCTTCTCGCGAGCGGCGGATGGTAGGGGAGGATGTGTCCCATTCTTTTGGGGTGTGTTTAATTCCCCTCCACCAACCCAAAAAAGTTCTACAGTTTTTCACACATCGAATTTCTTAACGCATACATGAAGCGTAGATAAATAAAAAAATTAATTACACAGTTTGACCGAAAAGTACGAGACGAATCTTTTGAGCCTAATTAATCTATGGTGGGATAATAATTACGAAATACAAACGAAAAATGCTTCTGATGCCCGAACCCAAAATATTTCCCCAACTAAACACCCCTTGATCTCGATCATTCATTCGTGAATGAGTAATGAGAGAGAAGGTTGAGAAGCAATTTGGATGGTTCATTTGGGTAGATTTGAATGAGTGACAAGTTGGTGCATTAGTAGAGTAGATAAAAATTTGAGTTTCATACTCCTTCTAGATTGCTACCAGATTTCACATCTTCCCACACTACCACATGCTGAAAAAACTGCTGCAACATAGTTAACAAGTTCTACTCCAAAACCAAAATATCTCTTATCTTCTCATCATGAAATTTTTACAGCAACTTGTACCAAAAGTATAGAGCATGCACACCAAATTTCAAGTCATTCCAACAAGAATTGATCATCCAAACATGACTATCTCTTCAGCTCACTCAGATTTTCAATGATGGATAGATTTGAGCAATTGAGCTATGCTTCATCAATTTGAATCAAACTTAAAGCTAACTTGTTTGAATACTTTCATAAGACATATATCCATTCAATCCACTTACTAATGGTCATCTCATGATCATATCCATTGAAACCAACTTAAATTTGACTTCTAAGCATTAAATCCATTCAAGCATCTCATGGCAAGCAACATATGCATATATATCCAATTCAATCAACTCATATGCACCCAAAAATATGTGATCAGCTAGGGATATACCTTTGTAGATCTTGATCACCACATACCAAGCTTCACCTCAAATATTTTTGCAAGCCTTCAAATATCCAATAAATCACCACAACTAGGATCATTGCACTTGTATGTTGTAGCTCATTTGGACTTCACTTGGCATTGGGATAAGAATAGCAATAAGCTTCAATACTTGACTCAATGAAATGATGAAGAATATGAACTCAATTGAATCAAGCCTCCAATGCTATGGTACCTACAAACAATCATCCACTTTTTGATGGTACCCAAACTTGTTTGGGTTCTCTCAAGTTAGGTGCAACATACTTAGGCAAAATCTTAGTATGAATAGCGGGATGTTTTGCAATAGCAACCAATGAGGTACCATTGTCATCCTTTCTAAGCAAAATATTATTATCAATTGAAATAGGCTTAGAATTATCACCTAGGGGACATGAATGAGCCATGTGTCCTCTTTCCTAGCATAAGTAGCATCTTCTCTTTTGTTGAGCCTTTCCTTCCTTGCTCATTTGATGCTCCTCATTGCCTTGTTTCACTTTGTTTGCTTGAGCCTTCTTCTCAAGCTTGTTTGGACAACCTGAAGCTAGGTGGCCCAATATATCACAACTATGGCACTTGATGTGAGCATGCATATTCTTCTTTTTGTATCTTGCTCACTATCTTGGCATCTTGGATATGAGTTGGATGCCTTGCATAAGCTCTTCCACCCCTTCTTGTTTTCTTCTTTTATCATCTTCAAGTCATCAACTTTATCTTCAAGATTGATCTTGACTTGATCTTGAGGCTTGTTTTCTTGCTCAACTTGTGGCTTTGGTTGAGGCTCTTCTAGTTGCTTCACCAATTTCTTGGTTAGGCACTTTGAGGTGAGATGACCCCATGTGCGGCACTTGAAGCACTTAGCATGCTTGAGCCTCTCTTCTTTCTTCTTCAACTTGAGCTTTTCTTCATTTGGGCAAGCATAAGCAAGATGACCCACTTCATAGCATCGATAACACATGAAGTGAGATAGCTTCCTTTGTTGAAGTCTCTCCATCCTTCTTGCTTCTTTGCTCTTGCCCTTTCTTTCGGCCTTTATCATCCTCCTCTCAAATCCAAGGCCATGCTTGTCACCATAGTATCTTTGAGACTTCAATATTTGCTTAAAGGTGACTTTTGAATTATAGCACCTCTCAATCTTGGCTATCAAGTTCTTCACTTCCTTTTTGAGCTTTTTATTCTCCTTCAAAAGGTTAGTCTCACAAGACATAGGAGAAGAACAAACATCTAAATGTGAAGAGCATGATATATCAATTAAATCATCGCAAGAGGTGGATACATTCTTCATACCTACATCACAAGGGTTAGCCACATTTTGCATTTGATCATTTGATCCATGTGATGAGCTCTCACTAGTTTTAGATTTTTCATTTGAAAGCATCTTAGTGAGAAAAACATGGTCTTGTACCAAGTTATCATGAGTAACACTTAGTTCCTCATGAGCCAATTTTAGCACATCATGTGAACAAGTAGTAACATAAAGTAGATGCTCCTATTGTTCACATGTGTTCTTTAGAAATGAGATTTCATATTCCAAATTCAAGGTTTTAGCTTTCTCATTTTCTAAAGACATGGTCATGCTAGCAAGTCTACTAACAAGCTCATCATAATAATCAACATGATCAATCACATTGTCATTTGATACCTTTGTGTCACCTAGTGACATGAGACAATGTGTCGAAGTAGTAGATGGGCTTGTGGTAGCATCATCAACCGAGCATGAACCATCATCATTACTATCAAGTGTGCTTGAGGTAGAATCATCACTTGCAACACTTGAAGCATCATCATCATCCTTTTCAAGTGAACTTGGTGTAGAATGATTATCATCATCACTTGACCATGAGGTGGAGCAATCCTCCACAACCACCGAGGTGTGGTCATGCTCAACAACCTCATGTGCCTCCATCTTGGGCTCATCAAGATTGCCATTGGAGATCATTCCATATTTCTTATTGAGATAAACCCATATCTCATAAGAGCTTGTAAAGTTCATGTTCTCACTAAGAATGCTACTATCCAAAGATCGATAGAAAATGTTAGTAGCTTGGCAATCTAGATGTAGGTATTTCGATTGCGCTTGAGATGCATCCTTGCGGTCAATAGCACAAGAAAAGCCCACATCTATGATCCACCATATTTTAGGAGAGATATACCTGAAATTGCATACATGCCAATCTCTCCAACGTGCAAAGTGTATACCATCAAAAATGTGTGGACACTCAACATCTAGCCCACTAGTCGCTATCCTCTCGGGTCGGTTAAGACCACTAAATGAGAGACTACGGCTTTAATATCACGTGAAGGGTCGAGATGGGGACTAGAGGGGGGGTGAATAGTCCTTTCTAAACTAATTGCGCCGGCTAACCAAATATAATGCGGAAATAAAACTATTCGCTTAGCCAAGACTTCACCCCTCTATCTATGACTCTAATAGCACCTCTCAAAAGATCCTACACAGAGCAAATGAGGTGCTAAGCCTAGCTTGAGCTTCAAAACAATTCTATTATAAGGTCACCCAAACCTATGCACTAGTACTTCAATCAAAGGTGAGCTCCTACACAATTCTAATGTGTAAAAGCACAAAACCTACCTAAGCTCACTAGATGCACAATGGACACGACAACACACGCCTAACCCAAAGGCTTAAATAACTTAGCTACACAAACTAAGGAAAGCAACTAAACAAGCTACACAAGCTAGTTAGTCACTACAACACTACTTCAAGCTACACAAGCAAGAAAACAATTAGAGAGCTACACAAGCTACTAATTCCAAGAGCTACTCTACAAGCACAAGCACAATATATACATGAAAGTAAGAACGAAGCTTGTGATGAAGAGAATGCAAACCACCGCGAAGTGTGGACACAAGATGGCACCGGTGATTTTTTACCGAGGTCTCGGGAAGCTTGCCAACTCCCCCCTACTCCTCGTTGTGTCGACCAACACCTCAATGGTCCTTGGGATTGGCGGTGCACTTGCCAATGCCGGCCCCTTGAGGCTCTCCAAGGCACCACTCACAAGGGTGGTAGCTCAATGACACGCTCTAGTAGTGTTGCTCTTCGCGATCCCCGCGAGGTGAGCACGAACCTCTCATAAATCTTTCTTCGAGCACCGCACAATCTCCCTTGCGTGCTTCAATAGAGTCTCTTGCCGCCAAGCCGTCTAGGAGGTGGCAACCTCCAAGAGTAATAAGCACACCGACTTGCAACGCGATCACCTAGTGCCACACGATGCAATCTCTTAAAGCAATTGCACTAGAATCGCTCACTCACTCAATCGGATGAACACTATCAAGTTAGAGTGAGTTGGGAGGGCTCTCTAGCACTACAACACAAGGCACCAAGGCTAGAGTGTGCTAACCAACCGGCCAAGCCGGAGCAAGAAGCTATTTATAAGCCTCCCTCGAAAACTAGTCGTTAGGGGCTGAAAACGGTTACTTTTGCAAGCGCCGGACGCTAAAAACACAAGCACCAGACGCGTCCTACGCTCAGCGGCCGGGCGCTCCGGCGTAGCAAACCGCGCTAGACGCTCCAGCAACAAGCGCCGGACACGTCCTACGCACCCCCGGATGCAGTCTAGAGAGGGTGCAAACCGACCGACCCGCCGGACGCTCAGCAACAAGCGTCGGACGCGTCCTACGCTATGCGCCGGACGCGTCCTACGCAACCCCCGGACGCAGTCCGAGAGGGTGCAAACCAACGGAACCGCCGGACGCATCCCACGCATGCGCCGGGACGCGTCCTACGCTCAGCGTCCGACGCTCTTTTTTCAGCAGGACCTTCACCCGATAAAACGGCGATATCTCCTTCATCCGAACTCCGTTTTCGATGATCTTGGACTCTATGGAAAGCTTATTCAGAGGGCTACACAACCCATATTTTTACTTGATCCAAATCGCAATGTATGAAAGTAGTATTCCACTCCAAAGACAGTCTATTTGTTCGAGAAACACCGAAACAACTTCTCATTTGCAAATGTGCCAACAGCACCAAGTGTACATCACCATATGCATGTCTATTTGCATTTTCACAATGATTTTCAAAGGATTTTATTTTACTCTTACCACACCACTCGATCCTAACACATCGCAAAGTTAGATCGCACAAGTGGCACTAGATGGCCGATACGCAAACAAGTTTGCCCCTCTTGATAGTACGGTCATCTATCCTAAACCCGATCATAAACTTCTCTAAGCACCAACGACCAGTGGAATGAAATGCCCTATAGGTTATACCTTTGCCTTGCGCATTTCCATTCCGCTCTATCTGCAAGTGCCGATGCAACACATGCACCAACACGATCAAGAATGATATGATCCACTTCATATCATCACATGACCTTCTTGGTCCATCAATCTTGACCTCACTTGCTCTTCACCATTGCGTCGGTCCGTCGGCGCCAAGTCTTGCCCAAGCTTCACCGCCTCGTGGTCCATCACTTCGATTACCTCGACTTGCCCTTCACACTTGCAACCGGTCCATCAAGCCAAGCCTTGTCTTGATCTTCACCACCTTGTCTTGATCTTCACCACCTTGGTCCATCAAGCCAAGCCAAGTCTCATGTGCAATAAAGCTCCTTCATTGCGTCATCACATGTGAACTAATCTCCTGTGTATCATCTCAATCACACATTATTAGTCCACCTAATGTTGTCACTCAATTACTAAAAAAACCACAAGGGACCTTTGACCACGTCGGTAGGCCAGGTGCCCAAGTGCGAGCGCGTCGGTGCCCCTTCTTCGCACGCGAGAGCTCGGCATGCGACGGACGGACTCTGGGCGCGTCGGTAGCGCGGCATCTTGTGGCGTCCGGCGGTTGCCCTGCGCCCGCGGTGCTCTCGCCGCGCGCTGGCGCGTCCGGCCCGCGGCGTCCGGTGCCCCTTCTCATGTGGTGCTCTCTGTTGGCGCCCGGCGCGCGCTGGCGCGCCCGATCATTCCGTGGCCAACGTCGGTCGCGTGTTACGCGAAGGTGTCCGTACGGTTTTCGAACCGATTGCTTTCCTAAATAGGTTTTGGGCGGTTTTTAGAGATTGGAACGTTCAAGGACGGTTTCCTTAAAGGATAAGACTACCCTCCTCTATATATAAAGAGGTTCATGGCCAATCTGATCTCATCTACATCCAATCGACACAAACACTTCTACAAACCCTAATCTTCTCTCTTTTTCCTCTCTTCTTCTTCGTTGCCGTTGCCATGAATAGGTTATCGACGACGACAACGTCCTAGAGCGGTCAGGCCGGCTAGGGCAGCCCATTGCTATCGCACATCCTCATGGGGTCCGTCCCGGGCGTGTGGGGTTTTGGGTATCAAGAGACTTCGCCGGCGTGTCTTGCGTATCGCGCTCCCGACGACGCTCCTCCGGCGACGTGTCTTGCGTATCGCGCTCATCGTAGGAGGCACACGGTCCAGGTGTGGATATCCCTAGGCGCTTGCCGATTCCCGATTTCGGCTTGTGCGAACACATGGTTGATTATAACCATTTATGTTTAGCTTTTGTGATGAGTCATTGTCAACTCTCAACATTTTTATTCTATCTTGACTTTCTTTCTACCACGGTTATCTTCACCCGGCACATGCAGTGTGTCGGAAGACGTTGTTTCTTGGCTTGTGTTGTGCATGTCTTTGAGCTCGAGACGGTGGTCAGCGGCGAGGTGAAGATCAAGGAGGATGTGCTGTGCCGATAGACCCGAAGCGGTGAAGGGCGGACGTGAGGCTTGGATCGAGGGACCGGAGCGTCGGGTGGCCAGCCGTGGTGGCTGACACTTGGGACATCGACAAGTGCAAGGACGCGTGAAGTGACCATGTCGATCGAGTCAAAGACGGCGGGCGTGCAAGTCGAGCGGACGGCTCAGAAGACTTGGCGGTCGGGCGGTCGAGGACAGCGGTGATAAGTCTCGAAGAGCTGGGGATGCGTACGGGATACGCTACTCGCGAGCGGTTTGGTGGTTTGGGCCTCAAAACCATCGGTGGCGGGTTTCGCGGGTTTGGGCCACAAAACCCGGGCGAATAGTTCCAAGACGGAAGGACGGCGCGTGGCGACATCGGGGAGTTCGCGTCGAAGCGAAGCTGCCGGTGGGGAAGGTGCGGTGGTCGTCGCATCAAGATTACCTCGAGTCGGACCATATCGCCCACGACTATTTTGGTTTGGCTCTAATTAGGCTTAGGGGTAAAATGGCGAGTGTGTAATAAACTTGTTAAATAGGCAGAGGGAGTCCCCAACCTCGATCATCTCTCCTATTCGCATTTTTCCTTTTTACCGTAGTTTTTCCCCTTAGAGTTTGTGTGAGAGAGAGGTTCACAACTGAAAAATTAGTCCATGTATTTCCTGTGATTTTTGGAGTGGGAAGAGGAGGCCTAATCCCTCCTCATGCCCTCCGTGGTTCCGAATTTATGGCTGTGATTTTGATTCATTGAGTTCTTCCATTTTTCCCCAATTTCGAAGGATACCTAGCATCCAACACCACGCCCGCATACAAGGACACTACTCATGTCCCCCATGGGCCCCACCCTACGGATGGACGGCGTAGGACACGAGCAAACCCGAAGGAACAACGAACCGTCATCTCAGCACAATCCTGACACTACTCAATTATATTGCATGAATGGTTTAAGCATAAAGTTCTATATGACGATATCACAACATGGAAACTATAGACTAGTTCATATGTTATGACTATGTCAAGAGAACAACATGTTAGATCATAAGATAAATCATGAAGCATAGAAATAACATGGAGACTCTAATTCTAATGCACAACCAAGATAAGATAAAGGGCAAGGCTTTGGAAGAATACCATATATAGATTTATTCCCGGAATCCATCTTCCAAGGAGCCAAGCCCTCCTTGGTAGCTTTGTTGCCTAGCTCCACATCCTAACCTACTAGGAGGAAGAAGAAGAAGAAGAGTGGAGAGGGAGAGAGTGACTCTCTTGTGAGGTGTGTCAAATGAGAGGAGAGGGGGTCCTATTTATAGGAGAGAAGAGAAGAAAGGTGCTAGGAATATCCCCAAGTGCATGGAAGGAGCCGGAGGCGTCCAGTGCATGCAACCGACGTTCCCAAGTCGGTAATTAAGTCCTCCAACCGACTGTAGCGAAAACCGCCCAAAAACCATGGAGGAAGCTGCCAACCGAGCTGAACCGGGTGGAACAGCACGCTGTCGGCGTTTGCGGAGGAAATCGGATCCCGGGCTCGTGAACCGACCGATCGGGCGTCACGAAGCGCCCGGACATCAAACCGACCAATCGCCTTGCGGGGAACCCGCCCTCGTTCGCCACGTGGCCCTGGCGGCGGGTGGACCCGGCGCCTCGCCGCGCTTGTCCCCGTGGGGGGCGGGCGCCGGCGAGGTGGGGCCCCACGGGCCCGCGATACCGTTCCGGCTCGGCGGCGTGGGCGCGCGACGCGGCGCGTGTGGGGACAAGCCACCACGTGTCGACTCCCGGTTGGGGCTGGCCTTGTCGCGGCCGGGCCGCCGCGGGGACACCGCCACGCGTGGGGCCCGGCCGGTTAGGGATGCCACCGGTGTGTCTTAGATAGGCTGCTCTCGGGCGGCCCGCCTCGTCGGTACTGCGCGAGGGATTTGTGCATACGTGCCGCTGCCGATGCCACGTGGCTTCCTCGATTTCTTGCATGGTCTTTGTTCACGTATATGTGGGACCCATATGCATGGTAACTTTGTTCACGTGATATCTTTTTATTCCGAGTCCAAACATAGCAAGTAATATATCCATTTCGTTCAGCGTGATGAGCTCTTCGCAATGGTGTACTCCATTTTACCATCCAAGTTTATCACGTGTTGGGCCTTTTTCCATTGGGTTAGATGATGTGTGATTTTATGCTTTCCCGAATGGCGTACTTTTGATAGTTTTCCACTTGTTTTATTTATAAATCCTGCAAAACAATATTTGTGCACTACAAGTGGAATTATGTCAATAATAAATGTATATATGTGTAGTAAGGTATAGTTTCAACCCCTTATTGGTAGAATGTTTTGTTAGTGACCGTCAACAGGCGCAAGATGGCAAGGGCGAGGCCGACAACAATGACTCTTCTTCTGAGGTATCTCCCACAATCGATTCCCTCTCTGCTAAACTTGAGTCTGTGAGTGATGCTTTAGTTGCTCAAGATAAATTGCTTAAGCGTGCTGTTAGGGAGAGGAAGGAGTATAGAGAGAAGTTGGAGATGGCCTTGAATGAGTTAGAGCTGGCTAGGAAGCTTGTTGCTTTATCTGATGAGCCTGAATGTGACGCTTGTGCCGTGCATATGTCTAGCATTATGTTTTTTGCAATCTAAATATTTTGCATTGCTAGATGAGCATGTTGAGTTGAAGGCTAGGCCTATGTTGTTGGGTGCGTGCAAGTCACCTTTCGGGCTTGCGATCCGAAATGGCAGAGAAGGATGCTAGAATCTCTTTGCTAGAGAAGGCCAGTTCAGATAACATGGTTGCTAGGTGCGCTTGTTGTGAGGCTTTGGAGTTTGAGATTGAGGCTTGTAGACGAGACAAGTTGAAGACTGAGGAGGACAACACACACCTCCGGTCTGTCTTGAGCTGGGTGTCTAGTGGAGAGCCACAGTTGGGAATGATGATGAGTCAGTTCAAGAGGGGAACTGGCGCATCAGGTTTTGGCTTTGCTTTAGGTGGGAAGGGTGAAAACTTGTATGGCAAGGTTGGTCAGCATAGTGGTTTGAACCCAAGTGAGAAACCTTCTACTACTCCTAAGCTGATCAAAATCACTTCACCTAAACCCACTGAGCCCACTGTGAAAAATGTAGTGTTTGAAGAACCTCCCAAAGCTCCACCTCAAAAACAAGTGTGGATTCCAAAACCTAACCATCTCAGGAACCCACTTGATACTCTCCCAAACATCTCTAAGAAACCCCTTCCCAAAGCTAGGCCACCACCAAGAGTGAACCAATCCCAAAAGTGAGTGAGACAACAACCACCCAAGAGAGAGGTGAGGTATCACTGCGAGTACTGTGAGAGGGATGGTCACCTTGCTGAGTTTTGCTTTAGGAGGAAGAGAGATGAGAGGCGGGATTATGAGTTGAACAACCAGAACATGTATCGTCCACCTCATGGAGTACATGTGCAGCACATTCAGGGGCACAATGCTAGGCGTAGAGGTGCAATACCTCAAGGTGCTATACCTCACGTTGCTAGACCACGAGGTAGTGGTTTTCAGTCTCACAGCTCTAGCGGACCACGTTTTCCCTTATGTGGTGATCGCTTCTCTCCCATGGCACATGACATGTTTGGTGTTTATCCTAACACTCTGCTAGGGCAAATGAGTCAACACTGGTACCCTTCTTATATGACTAACCCCAGTGTTGTGTCGTTTGCTCGCCCCATGTCTTTCTATTGACGCATGTATTAGGCTTGGAGAACATGTGGCTTGTTGATTCCGGATGTTCGCGCCATATGACTGGAAACTCAAAATGGTTCTCTAGCCTCACCCCATGAGGAACAAAGAGTATATCATCTTCGGGGATAACAACAAAGATACCCAAGCATTTTTGTGGAGGAGGAGTGGATCCTCCAGCTGCTGTTGAGGGGGAGGCGACTTCTTCAAGGGAGGCACCTTGACATATTCAGTATCACCATTCACCTTAGAACATGATTGGTGAGCTTGATTAGCGAGTCACACGGAACAGGTCGTATTAGATTTCTCACTTTGCTCATTCTGCATTTGTTGCTTCTTTTGAGCCTCAAGATGTTGGACATGTTCTATCGATCAATTTTTTTTCCTTTCTTTTTTTTTATCATATTGCATACCGTCTCATCATGTATATTACATCATTTTGAGCTTCTAGATTATATTGATTGAAATGAGACTATGCTCTAGGTAGTATGATTCATACATGATAGTGCTTGTAGCTTAAGCTCCTATTGATCATTTGCTATATGTTATGAGCTAAGCTATTTTCTAAATGTCAACTTGACTCTAAATTGATGAAACTTGAACATGGTTCACCATTTGAGATGGCTCCTAGCATGTGTTGGATGTGTGAGATCCTTTTGCTATAATGTGTATGCTAGGTAGCTATGTCTCATTCATTGAGTTATACACTTGCTTAGATGACCATTGATGCTTATATGTTTAAAATCTGCAATCTAAACTAAGTGATTCGAAAAGATCGAGATGGGTCCATAACTGTCCCACTTCGTAGTTCAAGACCGCTCTTCATTGCACTTTGAAATGAACTTGGACTATGTTGTGGTTGATCCAGATCATGTCTTAAGCTTCTCATTGCTCACAACATAGGCTTGACATGGTTGATTAGTAAGACTAGCAGTTGTGGATAACCACTCGCACATACTTGTTTTGCCCAATTTTTTTTGAAACACGCTGCAAACTCCGATGAATATCTAAGAATGATGAAATCATAACTTGGGTAAATTTTTTGCATGATGTGTGAACTTTGTTTGGGGTAGTTCACCTGTGTACATGTCTTAGCACTTGATTGATCTTCTGCTTATATGTGCTATGTGCTTATTTCAGTGGTGAACACTTTTCTTAGAAATGATTAAAACTTGATCAAAATTGCTTCATTGCCATATTTCATACCATCGATCAGTTTGAGCATTTGCTAGCACTTGTGCTTTGTTGACATGATACTAGTTAGAGCATCTTCTCATTTGACTTGCTATAATCTCAAGCTCTTGCATTGTAAATTTGTGCATTCATAGCATGTTTCAAGGGGAGTTTTACAATCATGGGCTCTAACTTAAACGAACTTGACAAGTGCATATGCCAACAAGGGGGAGAAAATGTCCACAAAGACAATGAGTGTGCATGCATTTGAGAGATTGCATCTTTTCGGGGGAGTTGCTAGATGTGTCGAGCCTTTGCCTCTGTCTTGAGGGTCTAGTTTTGCTCTTGTCTTTGCTCATCACAAATGACCCCATTATGCTTTTCTTTGGCTTTTGGTCATTTGGGTGAGTTCTTCTTCCTCCCTCTTCTCTCTTTGTGTTGGTGTTGATAATGCACTCATCAAGGGAGAGATTGCGAACACATGGTTGATTATAACCATTTATGTTTAGCTTTTGTGATGAGTCATTGTCAACTCTCAACATTTTTATTCTATCTTGACTTTCTTTCTACCTCGGTTATCTTCACCCGAAGACATGCGGTGTGTCGGAAGACGTTGTTTCTTGGCTTGTGTTGTGCAGGTCTTGAGCTTCGAGACGGTGGTCAACGGCGAGGTGAAGATCAAGGAGGACGTGTCGTCGGCGATAGACCGGAGCGGTGAATGGCGGACGTGAGGCTTGGATCGAGGGACCGGAGGCGTCGGGTGGCCCGGCCGTGGTGGGCGACACTTAGGACATCGACAAGTGCAAGGCCGCGTGAAGTGACCATGTCGATCGAGTCAAGACGGTCGGCGTGCAAGTCGAGCGGACGGCTCAGAAGACTTGGCGGTCAGGCGATCGAGGACGGCGGTGACATGTGTCGAAGAGCGGGGGATGCGTACGGGATACGCTACTCGCGAGCGGTTCGGTGGTTTGGGCCTCAAACGATCGGTGGCGGGTTTCGCGGGTTTGGGCCACAAAACCCGGGCGAAAAGTTCCAAGGCGGAAGAACGGCGCGTGGCGACATCGGGGAGTTCGAGTCGAAGCAAAGCTACCGGTGGGGAAGGCGCGGTGGTCGTCGGATCAAGATTACCTCGAGTCGCACCATATCGCCCATGGCTATTTTGGTTTGGCTCTAATTAGGCTTAGGGGTAAAATGGGGAATGTGTAATAAACTTGTTAAATAAGCAGAGGAGTCCCCAATCTCGATCATCTCTTTCTATTCGCGTTTTCCTTTTTACCGTAGTTTTTTTCCCTTAGGGTTTGTGTGAGAGAGAGGTCCACAACTGAAAAATTGGAGTGGGAAGAGGAGGCCCAATCCCTCCTCATGCCCTCTGTGGTTCCGAATTTATGGCTTTGATTTTGATTCATTGAGTTCTTCCATTTTTCCCCAATTTTCGTTCTTAGCCGTGATCTGAATTTCCCGGAGTTTGGATGGATTCCAGGCGATGATTTCTTAGGGGATAGATTCGTGCTATGCTGTAGATCACCTGTGCAAATTTTGGGAACGAATCGTGTAGATCTGAGTCGGATTTCGTTCGATTTCTGGTTCCTGCCTTTGTCTGTTCGTCGGGTTTGTCGTGCTGTTCTTGGCCGTGGTTGGTTTTTCTGGTGCAGCAGCCTGACGTCGTGAGCCCAGCACCAATCGGTGCTTGCCCTTCGTCCAGCAGCAGCTAGCAAGTGCAAAGGGTTAATCGAATTGTTTTTGTCTTCTCCTCCCGGCAAGCAGTTCTGTCTTTTGTTTCTTTTCAGTGCTGTGCGCTGTGGTCTTAATCTTCAAGCAAATCGACAGGAGCTGCAGCAGGCGAACCATATTTCAGAGTTTGGTAAGTAGAGGTTCAGATTTATTAGGAGCACTCGTCCAGGTTTTTGATGCCATCGATTTATCTGTCATCTAGTTTGAGCGGCATCTTCAGTTGGCTTGAGCACTACTCCCCTCTGGCCCTAAAAACGTCATGCGAGATGCGTGCCATAAGTTTTTACTCAATTTGTAAAAAATACGTGCAACATTTAAATTTTCAAATAAATTTGTTAAAAAACTAGACTTGAAGATCTTTCTGATGATGCTAATTACTTAGCACATATGTTTTTATATTTTAATATATAATTACCGTATTTGTGTCTTGAGAAGCGCGGTGACAATCTTTTAGGGACTGTGGGAGTACGTAGGAAGTAGCAGCTCGTATACATCTTGGGAAATTGATTTGTGACGTCCTTTTCTATCTATAGTGCTTGGATTAGTTTAATTGAGTTAGCCTCTAGAAGCAGCTTGTCATTCTCTGTAGATTGCACGTCGTTGTCAGTCAAGCACAGCAGCCTAGCAAATTCCAGCAAGCTACAGGTAGCAGCTTCGTCTCTTTTCAAAGTAAAACAAGTCCAGTTCGTAATTCCACTCTCTCTCATCTATGAATTACTACTCCTAGCAACGACGAGTAATCATTAGAGCATTTATTTATCTCATTTGTTTAGAGTAGCATTAACGGGTTTCAAAGTTTCCTGCTAGCTATTGTGCATGTACTTCGTATTTGCAGGTACACAGCTCATTGCTCGTGAGCATTTCCAGCTTGATTGTTTTTGTCCGTAGTTTGCCTTTTTCGAGCTCCAATTCGAGATCCGGCCTGCGATGATTTTATATCGATTCAAGGATTTTATCCGAGTGCTCCTATCACAAGTTGATTTGGGTATTTTAGACTAGAGAACCCACTTCTTCTCAATAGGAGTTGGATAACTCTTTTCTGTCCATCGATTCGAAATTCTTTTCGCCGTCATCATGTGTGGTCGTTTGAGGTGTCCCACTTGTGTTCTTAGGGAACATCCACCCGCCCCTTTGGGTCGTGAACATCTCGGTGCTCTCTTTGCTCGTGACACCTTGCTACCGCTTAGCACGTGTGTTAGTCGTCTCGTTTGAGTTTGTTTTTAAGGTTGGGGGTTGAGCCGATGACCCGAAATTGAAAAGAAAAAATCAAGGCTCCTATTCACCCCCTCCGGCCGTCTCGGTTCTTCAATTGGTATCGGAGCGGTTAAGGATCACTCCACCTTAATCGGTCCGTGATCTGCGAAAGGCGACATGGATCATCGCGGTTTCGACCACTTTGGGGGCAAACCCGGAGTTTAATAGAACAAATTATCCCTATTGGAAAATCAAGATGCATGCACATCTTATGGGGATAGATTTACGTGTTTGGGAAATCATTGAGGATGCCAACTACGTAGTTCTTGCTGCTCGTGTTGGTCAGGAACAAATTGACCAACACAATGCCAATAGCGGGGCTCGTAGTGTCTCGGATTGTGCTACCGCTCGAGAGATCCGGGTGAGGTTGCAAAACTATCACGAGGGAACCCCTCAAGTGAAAAACAAACTCTTTGAGACGGCATGCAAGCGAGTACGAGAATTTTGTTCAAACTGATGGTGAGTCGGTTGATTCTTTGTTTGCTCGTTTCCAAACTATCATCAACAAGATGAAGGCAAACAAGCCTCGCCATACCTTATGATGATCATGAGAGAGCAATCAAACTTCTTTATGCTTTTGATCGGAAGGTTTGGGATGTTAAAGTGAATGTGATTCTTGAATCTCCCACTTTGGACACTTTGACGGTAGATGAGGTATTTAGCGAACTTAAATCGAAAGTGAAATCGATAATCAAATTCAAGCTAAGCTCAAAAATCCCACTTTGCTTCTTCTTTGGCTCTTGTGTCCGGCAAAGGAAGCTCTAGTTCTTTCACTAATGCATCACAACCTAGTTTTGCCTTGTCTTCTCTTGTGAGTGTAACGAGGAACAATTGGAGGTGCCCTGAGACGACGAACTAGCGCTTGTGATTAACCGCTTTCTCCCGGATCCACAACAATAGGCTCAACCGCCGGTGTGGCGGTAGTGGTCTAAAAGGAAGGATGCTTCGGATGCAGTGATACCGATCACTTCATCGCCACTTGTCCGAAGAAGAACAAGCGCTTCAACGACAAGTACACCTCCGACAAGCCAAGCTTCGAGAAGCGCAAGGACAGGCATACTTCATCCTCCAAGCACAAGTCTAAGAGCAGCTTCGACAAGGAAGCGATCAAGAGAAAGTTCCTCAAAGCGGAACAAGGCGCAAAAGCGATCCTTCCTCACCAACCTCAGACCTCAAAAATGATACCGATGATGATCAAGCTTCCTCAAGTGACAACGAGTCCGAGAGGAAGGTCGAGGAGAAGTTTAACGGGTTGTGTTTCTACCCCAACTCCACACATGGCGGCTTCGCACCATGGCGCTTGGAGATGAGGCGCGCTGACATTTCTTAGCGCAATCACTAGAAACATGTTTAGAACCCATCTCTAATAACGGCGCCAAAAATGTGCCGCTAACATTCCTAAGTGAAACCACCATGTCGGTGATCACACTAGGAACATCAACGGTGATAGACCTTGCCAAAATAGATATTCATCCGCAAGCGCACGGATCTATCATTGTAGCATTTCACCCGGAGATATTTAGGGTATCGTTATTTATATTTTCCCAATGGAAGGCATGGTGAAATAAGGATCTAAAAGAGACATGAACAAGATAACATGACAGTGTAATGGGCCAATGCTTATAACAGGGATATAAGGGAACGGTAAAAGGATAACTTGACACACTCAATCAAGCCAAACTCAAGGATAAAGATAAATAAGGAATAAAGAAAGTCCTAAGTGGAGCATACATATTCTAGTCATGGTTGTGCATAGAACCAGCTGATAGTCATGCAACACTCATAAGTAGGAGGTCAGAGCTGAGAGTGAGATGGACAGGGAGACCTTCCCGATGCATACCGCCCAATGGAAAGGCACTTTAGACTCCTACATAACATACGAACGGGGAAGGATTACAAAGGACGGACAGGGCTGTCACAACCCTGCCGCCTACCCCCCACGACCGGGGCATGCCGTCATATTCGAAGGATACCTAGCATCCGAACACCACGCCCGCATACAAGGACACTACTCATGTCCCCCCATGGGCCCCACCCTACGGATGGACGGCGTAGGACACGAGCAAACCCGAAGGAACAACGAACCATCATCTCAGCACAATCCTGACACTACTCAATTATATTGCATGAATGGTTTAAGCATAAAGTTCTATATGACGATATCACAACATGGAAACTATAGACTAGTTCATATGTTATGACTATGTCAAGAGAACAACATGTTAGATCATAAGATAAATCATGAAGCATAGAAATAACACGGAGACTCTAATTCTAATGCACAATCAAGATAAGATAAAGGGCAAGGCTTTGGAAGAATACCATATATAGATTTATTCCTGGAATCCATCTTCCAAGGAGCCAAGCCCTCCTTGGTAGCTTTGTTGCCTAGCTCCACATCCTAACCTACTAGGAGGAAGAAGAAGAAGAGTGGAGAGGGAGAGATTGGCTCTCTTGTGAGGTGTGTGTCAAATGGGAGGAGAAGGGGTCCTATTTATAGGAGAGAAGAGAAGGAATGTGCTAGGAATATCCCCAAGTGCATGGAAGGAGCTGGAGGCGTCCAGGTGCGTGCAAACCGACGTTCCCAAGTCGGTAATTAAGTCCTCCAACCGACTGTAGCAAAAACCGGCCAAAACCGTGGAGGAAAAGGCGCCGAACCGGAAGCCGAACCCGGTGGAACAGCGCGCCCGTGTCGGCGTTTCGGGAGGAAAATCGGATCCTGGGCTCGTGAACCGACTGAACAGGGCGTCTGAACCGCGCCAGTACATCCAAACCGGGCAACCGCCTTGGGGAACCGGCCCTTTGTTCGCCACGTGGCCCCCGCCGCCGGGTGGACCGCGCCTCGCTCGCGCTGTCCGCGTGGGAGGCCGGGCGCCGACGCGGGGCCCGCCACCACAGTACCGTTCCGCTTCGCGGCGTGGCGCGCCGCGTAGGCATGCGTGGGGACAAGCCGCCACGCGTCGACTCTGGTGGCTGGCCTTGTCGCGGCCGCCGCCGCGGGGACACCGCCACACTGTGGGGCCCGCCACCGGTGGGGATGCCACCGTGTGTCTTGACGAGCCGCTTCGTGGGGCCCGCCTCGTCGGCCGCTGCGCCGATTTGTGCGTACGTGCACCGCCGATGCCACGTGGCTTCCTCCGATTTGCTTACATGGTGCTTTTTCACGTATATGTGGGACCCATATGCATGGCAACTTTGTTCACGTGATATCTTTTTTATTCCGAGTCCAAACATAGCAAGTAATATATCTATTTTGTACTCCGTTTTACCATCCAAGTTTATCACGTGTTGGGCCTTTTTCCATTGGGTTAAATGATGTGTGATTTTATGCTTTCCCGAATGGCGTACTTTTGATAGCTTTTCATTTGTTTTATTTATAAATCCCGCAAAACAATATTTGTGCACTACAAATGGAATTATGTCAATAATAAATGTATATATGTGTAGTAAGGTATAGTTTCAACCCCTTATTGGTAGAATGTTGACGTTAAAAATACGCCGTTAGTGACCGTCAACAAACTCCCCAAGCTTACCCTTTGCGTGTCCTCGAGCAAAGATAAGTACTTAGTTGTTGATCGAGGAGTTGCTTCTATGCCGTTTATGTTTCAAATGTGCCATGTTTATAACAAAAATTTTCTACTAGAATTTGAATAAAATGGCATGCTTATTCACCCTTTATTACCTTTCGTCATTTGTGGTGCTTTTGAGTCGTTTTTGAATCTTGGGTGGTTGCAAGATAGAACAGATCGACGAACTTGCTTATCTTTCACTCTTTTGAGAGACTATCAATCCAGAGGTTTTGAAATATTTTTGCAAAAAATATAGTTCCTTGAATGATCTCTTGATCGCTCAATATTTGTATGTGGTTGTTCCTCACCAAAGGCTTAGATTTGCCTTTCTTTTGCCTACCAGCTAAATAAGGCTTTTTTTTGGAGCTCGGGTAGGTAAAAAGATTGGCATACTTGTGTCATGTCATGTTGCCTTAGTCAAAGGCCGAACCACATGGAGAAACTAGTCATAGGCCTAGATCAAGATGTGCAAGTGTGGAATTTTTGTATTTTGTACTCCGGTATCATGACTCTCTCTTTTTAGTGGAATAGTGTAGGAGGTATGGGCTACCTTTATTCCTTCTTTTTCTTTTCTTTTCTCTTCTCTTCTTTTTTGGGACAGTACCGACTTCCTCGTCTTTTATTTGGGACATTTGTCCATCTTTTTTCTTTCTTTTTTTTATAGCCCATACTTCTCCTTTCGGAACAAGATTTTTTTGTGAGAGGTCATGGTACAAATGCATGGAGTATATTTGTGGTGGATGGAAGGGTGCATGTTGTGCGCAACTCTCGGTGTAAGAGTTGGCGATTTATTTATTTCGGGTGTACGTGAATCTTGATCTTGGGCATATGAGAAGAATCTCGACATAGGTTACAAACAATTTGACATAGGCTCACCATGAAAACAAGCAAAATATGACTAAGGTTTTTCATGAATGATCATATTATCATGTCATATGGCTTTGGTGGGAAATGCATATCATCGAGGAACTTTTGAATTTTGATTTTTGAAAAGAAAACTCAATATCGTCACTCTAAGAATGATGTCATAGCAAAGTCCATGTCACCATATCATAACTCGCAAACTACCTAGATCGGATAATCTTGTGCAACCCACATGATTCGAGGCTTTCCAAGGTGAAATAAAACTTAGCCACTAAACTCAAATCTTTAGAGAAATTTAAGTTATAAACTAGGCACGATAAATCATAAGACGAGCAACTATTCATCATTTCAATAGGGGTAGAACTAAACATTTCTATAACACATATATATGGAGTGGAATAAATCTCCTCTCTCTCTTTCTTCTTCCCTTCTTTTTTTATTCTCATATCTCATCATTCTTATAAGATAAGAAATAACTGAATGAAATGTGAGATACGAGTTACCTTTGTGGGAGTCCTCCCCAAGCTAGCTTTTTTGACTTACCTTTGGTTTAAGAACGTTGCTAGCTTGTGAACGCCATGAATTGATCTTTGATTAACATCGTCTTTTGAGCGTGCTAGAGACTCCCCCAAGCTTGTCTTGTGATTATCTAGGAAGAACAGGACAACCATTCTTGGGGTTTCAAAGGTTTTATTTATTTTTATTTTATTATTAGTATTTATTATTTATTAGTTTTTTTTGGTTCACCAAACAACTATCGATCTCCACTGCCGCCTCTTGGACTTACCCTCATGATATTGATAAATTTCTGCAGGGGGTTAGTCCATATGATCGACCAACATCTACACTAGCAGCTCTGGTTTAATAATCGGACTCGACTCCATGTCTAATCTGATTAAGGTAGACTTTTTGACCTAAGCACCATGCTTAATTTAAAAAACTTTATGGAAGTATGATCATCATGAATAATGACAATTTCCAAACCATAGCATGCCAACATAGAAAGAGGAAGCATGAATTTCAATTAAGATTCATCCAATGTAGATGAAGATATTGAAAGGTGAACAAGATTTTATTATTGTTATTATTTTTTATATTTTTTTATTTTTTATATATATTTTTTATTCTTTGCATGGTAACGAAAAAATATGAGAGTGAAAGGTTCACATTACCATGTTTTGGTCCTCCCCAAGCTAGCTCAAAGCCCATCGGATCGGGGTTGTATCCCGTGCTTTTTCGGCTTTTCCCCGCATGGTTAGTATATGGTAGATTCACAAGTGGACTTACCATCCTCCGTGATTACCAAAATTCAAAGTATATGCAGGAAGGAGCATTTTGAGCAAGCTTTGTTTCAAAAAAAAATTATTTCAAAATTTATTACTGCCACGGGAGGACATAAACTTCACCAAACTTTTCAAACTCAAACAGGCTAAGATAAAAAAATGCAATGTAAGTCCAGCCTTGCTTTTATCCCCATGATGAAATAATTCAAATGTTTATGGTGTCGCCTTGGGTTCATTAATCAAATTTCAACACCATGTCAAAATTTGATTAAAGGAGGTCTTTTTAACCCAAGCACCATGCTTGATTTAAAAGACCACTAGATGTATCACACTCTAGAATGAAAGTACATCCAAACCCAAGGCGTATTTCATAAACAAAGAAAACATGGATTCTTTATATGGGGATAAGTATGAGTAAAAAAGGATTGGTGATCGATTACCTTTGTATACCCGAAGTCAGTGTGTACCAACCGCATATGAAGGCAAGAATGTTGAAACTTCCATGGTGGTAGCTTGATGATCCATCTCAGGCAGGCCACAAGGCTTAGGTGATACACACAGGTAGTGTGTATGGAACATGGGCCTTAGTGGTCACAAAGGTGTAAAGGAGGATGTTCTTCCTTTCCTTTACCCTTTCTTCTCTTTTTTTACTTTTTTTCTTCTTCTTCTTCTTTTTTTATTGGATCTTTGCATACCTAAGTGTACTTGACCGCAACTTAAAGATAGAGTTTAGAATTGCTGCGTCGGTAGCGTGATGATCTTGGTTTGGTTATGACTTCCTCACACCGGGCGTAGGGAGGCGGACCAACTCTTCGGTGTGCAACAAGGCTTAGTCACACACAAGGAATGTGTGCGAACCATAAGCCTTGGTGCTTGTGACAAAGGTCTTGGGAGAGAAAGATCCTTCTTTGCTTACATGGAAGCAATGCCGGGTGGAGTTAGGTGCCTTCATTGTTTATTTTGACCATATGGGGCCAACCTGCTCCTCTCTCCTCTTATTTTCTTTTATATATATATATATATATTTCTTTCTCGCAACATTTTTTTTTGACTTTCTATCTCTCTTTTTTTTCAACAATCATTTTCTATTTATTTTTTTCTATCATTTTTTTTATATCTCTCTTTTTTCAACTCTTTTTTTCTCTTTTTTCTTGAACTCCCTTTTTTTTTATGATCCCCTTGTACGTGGAACTTGATATTCTCACCATCTTCCCTCTCACACTTGGGCTTTCATGAAAAAGTCAAGTGTGCAAGGTCGTGGTCTCCTTTTGAGTGAGTTCCTCCGCCCAAGATCATCAAAGTTTTCTTGTTGATGTAGCCCCCATGTTTTCGAAGCGTCGCGTGCCCCTTTGTTCTTCTTAGTCTCCACCACCGAAATGGTTAGCGACAAGAATACCCGAAGGTACATACTAACTTGATAACAAGTCCTTGCTATATTTTTTTTATAAAAGATTTTTTTTTAGATAAACCTATCATAGACAAAAGTCACTACACATGCATATTATCATGATGAACATGTTCTAATAGATTCCTTAGAAAAAACCAACGCCTTCCCAAGAACGGCGCCGAAATGCTTGTTGACATTTCTTAGCACAATCACTAGAAACAAAGTTTAGAACCCATCTCTAATAACGGCGCTAGAAATGTGCCGCTAACATTCCTAAGTGAAACCACCATGTCGGTGATCACACTAGGAACACAACGGTGATAGACCTTGCCAAAATAGATATTCATCCGCAAGAGCACGGATCTATCATTGTAGCATTTCACCCGAGATATTTAGAGAATTATTATTTATATTTTCCCAATGGAAGGCATGGTGAAATAAGGATCTAAGAGAGACATGAACAAGATAACATGACAGTGTAATGGACCAATGCTTATAACGAGGATATAAGGGAACGGTAAAAGGATAACTTGACACACTCAATCAAGCCAAACTCAAGGATAAAGATAAATAAGGAATAAAGAAAGTCCTAAATGGAGCATACATATTCTAGTCATGGTTGTGCATAGAACCACCGATAGTCATGCAACACTCATAAGTAGGAGGTCGAGTCGAGAGTGAGATGGACGGGGAGACCTTCCCGGTGCATACCGCCCAATGAAAAGGCACTTTAGACTCCTACATAACATACAAACGGGGAGGATTACAAAGGACGGACGGGGGTGTCACAACCCCGCCGCCTACCCCCACCTAATCGGGGCATGCCGTCAAATTCGAAGGATACCTAGCATCCAACACCACGCCCGCATACAAGGACACTACCATGTCCCCCATGGGCCCCACCCTACGGATGGACGGCGTAGGACACGAGCAAACCCGAAGGAACAACGAACCATCATCTCAGCACAATCCTGACACTACTCAATTATATTGCATGAATGGTTTAAGCATAAAGTTCTATATGACGATATCACAACATGAAAACTATAGACTAGTTCATATGTTATGACTATGTCAAGAGAACAACATGTTAGATCATAAGATAAATCATGAAGCATAGAAATAACATGGAGACTCTAATTCTAATGCACAACCAAGATAAGATAAAGGGCAAGGCTTTGGAAGAATACCATATATAGATTTATTCCCGGAATCCATCTTCCAAGGAGCCAAGCCCTCCTTGGTAGCTTTGTTGCCTAGCTCCACATCCTAACCTACTAGGAGGAAGAAGAAGAAGAAGAAGAAGAAGAAGAAGAAGAAGAGTGGAGAGGGAGAGAGTGGCTCTCTTGTGAGGTGTGTCAAATGAGAGGAGAGGGGGTCCTATTTATAGGAGAGAAGAGAAGGAATGTGCTAGGAATATCCCCAAGTGCATGGAAGGAGCCGAGGCGTCCAGGTGCGCGGCAAACCGACGTTCCCAAGTCGGTAATTAAGTCCTCCAACCGATGTAGCGAAAACCGCCAAAAATGGTGGAGGAAGCTAGAGGCGGGCTGAGCCGGTGGAATGTGCACGCCGTCGGCGTTCTTGGAGGAAATCGGATCCTGGGCTCGTGAACCGGCGATCCGGGCGTGCGAGCACGCCCGGTACATCCAAACCGCCAGCGGCCTGGGGGAACCCGCCATCGTTCGCCACGTGGCCCTGGCCGCGGTGGACCGCGCCTCGCGGCGCTCGCTTGTCCCCGTGGGAGGCCGGGCGCCGACAGGTGGGGCCCACGGGCCCGCGGTTCGCTTCCGCCGCGGTGTGTGGGCGCGACGCAGCGGCGTGTGGGGACAAGCCACCACGTGTCGACTCCCGGTTGGCTGGCCTTGTCGCCGGCCGCCGCCGCGGGGACACCGCCACACGTGGGGCCCGCCGGCCGGTGGGGATGCCACCGTGTGTGCCTTGGAGGCTGCTCTTGGGCCCGCCTCGTCACCGCTACGCCCGGGATTTGTGCATATGTGCACTGCTGATGCCACGTGGCTTCCTCGATTTCTTGCATGGTGCTGTTCACGTATATGTGGGACCCATATGCATGGTAACTTTGTTCACGTGATATCTTTTTATTCCGGAGTCCAAACATAGCAAGTAATATATCCATTTCGTTCAGCGCGATGAGCTCTTCGCAATGGTGTACTCCGTTTTACCATCCAAGTTTATCACGTGTTGGGCCTTTTTCCATTGGGTTAGATGATGTGTGATTTTATGCTTTCCCGAATGGCGTACTTTTGATAGTTTTTCACTTGTTTTATTTATAAATCCTGCAAAACAATATTTGTGCACTACAAGTGGAATTATGTCAATAATAAATGTATATATGTATAGTAAGGTATAGTTTCAACCCCTTATTGGTAGAATGTTGACGTTAAAAAATACGTTGTTAGTGACCGTCAACCGGCGCAAGATGGCAAGGGCGAGGCCGACAACAATGACTCTTCTTCTGAGGTATCTCCCACAATCGATTCCCTCTCTGCTAAACTTGAGTCTGTGAGTGATGCTTTAGTTGCTCAAGATAAATTGCTTAAGCGTCTTTGTTAGGGAGAGGAAGGAGTATAGAGAGAAGTTGGAGATGACCTTGAATGAGTTAGAGTCGGCTAGGAAGCTTGTTGCTTTATCGATGAGCCCTGAATGTGACGCTTGTGCCGTGCATATGTCTAGCATTATGTTTTTTGCAATCTAAATATTTTGCATTGCTAGATGAGCATGTTGAGTTGAAGGCTAGGCCTATGTTGTTGGGTGCGTGCAAGTCCTCGCTCGGGCTTGCGATCCGAGCATTTGAGAAGGATGCTAGAATCTCTTTGCTAGAGAAGGCCGGTTCGAGATAACATGGTTGCTAGGTGCGCTTGTTGTGAGGCTTTGGAGTTTGAGATTGAGGCTTGTAGACGAGACAAGTTGAAGATCGAGGAGGACAACACACACCTCCTGGCCTGTCTTGAGTCGGGTGTCTAGTGGAGAGCCCCAGTTGGGCATGATGGTTAGTCAGTTCAAGAGGGGAACTGGCGCATCAGGTTTTGGCTTTGCTTTAGGTGGGAAGGGTGAAAACTTGTATGGCAAGGTTGGTCAGCATAGTGGTTTGAACCCAAGTGAGAAACCTTCTACTACTCCTAAGCCGATCAAAATCACTTCACCTAAACCCACCGAGCCCACTTGTGAAAAATGTAGTGTTTGAAGAACCTCCCAAAGCTCCACCTCAAAAACAAGTGTGGGCTCCTAAACCTAACCATCTCAAGACCCCACTTGATACTTTGCCAAACATCTCTAAGAAACCCCTTCCCAAAGCTAGGCCACCACCAAGAGTGAACCAATCCCAAAAGTGAGTGAGACAACAACCACCCAAGAGAGGTGAGGTATCACTTTGCGAGTACTTGTGAGAGGGATGGTCACCTAGTGGAGTTTTGCTTTAGGAGGAAGAGAGAGGAGAGGCGGGATTATGAGTTGAACAACCGTAACATGTATCGCCCACCTCATGGAGTACATGTGCGGACATTCGGGGGCACAATGCTAGGCGTAGAGGTGCAATACCTCAAGGTGCTATACCTCACGTTGCTAGACCACGAGGTAGTGGTTTTCGCCTCACGGCTCTAGCGGACCACGTTTTCCCCCACGTGGTGATCGCTTCTCCCCATGGCACATGACATGTTTGGTGTTTATCCTAACACTCGCTAGGGCAAATGAGTCAACACCGGTACCCTTCTTATATGACTAACCCCGGTGTTGTGTCGTTTTGCTCGCCCCATGTCTTTCTATTGACGCATGTATTAGGCTTGGAGAACGTGTGGCTTGTTGATTCCTGATGTTCGCGCCATATGACCGGAAACTCAAAATGGTTCTCTAGCCTCACCCCATGAGGAACAAAGAGTATATCATCTTCGGGGATAACAACAAAGATACCCAAGCATTTTTGTGGAGGAGGAGTGGATCCTCCAAATACCGTTGAGGGAGGCGACTTCTTCAAGGGAGGCACCTTGACATATTCAAGATCACCATTCACCTTAGAACATGATTGGTGAGCTTGATTAGCGAGTCACACGGAACAGGTCGTATTAGATTTCTCACTTTGCTCATTCTCGCATTTGTTGCTTCTTTTGAGCCTCAAGATGTTGGACATGTTCTATCTGATCAATTTTTTTCCTTTCTTTTTTTTATATCATATTGCATACCGTCTCATCATGTATATTACATCATTTTGAGCTTCTAGATTATATTGATTGAAATGAGACTATGCTCTAGGTAGTATGATTCATACATGATAGTGCTTGTAGCTTAAGCTCCTATTGATCATTTGCTATATGTTATGAGCTAAGCTATTTTCTAAATGTCAACTTGACTCTAAATTGATGAAACTTGAACATGGTTCACCATTTGAGATGGCTCCTAGCATGTGTTGGATGTGTGAGATCCTTTTGCTATAATGTGTATGCTAGGTAGCTATGTCTCATTCATTGAGTTATACACTTGCTTAGATGACCATTGATGCTTATATGTTTAAAATCTGCAATCTAAACTAAGTGATTCGAAAAGATCGAGATGGGTCCATAAGCGTCCCCACTTAGTAGTTCAAGACCGCTCTTCATTGCACTTTGAAATGAACTTGGACTATGTTGTGGTTGATCCGATCATGTCTTAAGCTTCTCATTGCTCACAACATAGGCTTGACATGGTTGATTAGTAAGACTAGCAGTTGTGGATAACCACTTTCGCACATACTTGTTTTGCCCAATTTTTTTGAAACACGCCGCAAACTCCGATGAATATCTAAGAATGATGAAATCATAACTTGGGTAAATTTTTTGCATGATGTGTGAACTTTGTTTGGGGTAGTTCACCTGTGTACATGTCTTAGCACTTGATTGATCTTCGCTTATATGTGCTATGTGCTTATTTCAGTGGTGAACACTTTTCTTAGAAATGATTAAAACTTGATCAAAATTGCTTCATTGCCATATTTCATACCATCTGATCGGTTTGAGCGTTTGCTAGCACTTGTGCTTTGTTGACATGATACTAGTTAGAGCATCTTCTCATTTGACTTGCTATAATCCTCGAAGCTCTTGCATTGTAAATTTGTGCATTCATAGCATGTTTCAAGGGGAGTTTTACAATCATGGGCTCTAACTTAAACGAACTTGACAAGTGCATATGCCAACAAGGGGAGAAAATGTCCACAAAGACAATGAGTGTGCATGCATTTGAGAGATTGCATCTTTTCGGGGGAGTTGCTAGATGTGTCGAGCCTTTGCCTCTGTCTTGAGGGTCTAGTTTTGCTCTTGTCTTTGCTCATCACAAATGACCCCATTATGCTTTTCTTTGGCTTTTGGTCATTTGGGTGAGTTCTTCTTCCTCCCTCTTCTCTCTTTTGTGTTGGTGTTGATAATGCACTCATCAAGGGAGAGATTGCGAACACATGGTTGATTATAACCATTTATGTTTAGCTTTGTGATGAGTCATTGTCAACTCTCAACATTTTTATTCTATCTTGACTTTCTTTCTACCTCGGTTATCTTCACCCGGCACATGCGGTGTGTCGGAAGACGTTGTTTCTTGGCTTGTGTTGTGCGGGTCTTTGAGCTCGAGACGGTGGTCAACGGCGGTGAAGATCAAGGAGGGCGTCTTGTCTTGGATGGACCGGAGCGGTGAATGGCGGGACGTGAGGCTTGGATCGAGGACGGGCGTCGGGTGGCCAGCCGTGGTGGCTGACACCTGGGACATCGACAAGTGCAAGGCCGCGTGAAGTGACCATGTCGATCGAGTCAAGACGGCCCGATGCAAGTCGGCGGGCGGCTCGAAGACTTGGCGGTCGAGCGATCGAGGCGGCGGTGACATGTGTCGGCGGCGGGGATGCGTCACGGGATCACGCTACTAACGGCCGGTTCGGTGGTTTGGGCCTCAAAGCGATCGGTGGCGGGTTTAGCGGGTTTGGGCCACAAAACCGGCGAAAAATTCAAGGCGGAAGAGCCGGCGTGGCGACATCGGGAGTTCGAGTCGGCTAAAGCTACCGGTGGGGAAGGCGCGTGGTCGTCGGATCAAGATTACCTCGAGTCGCACCATATCGCCCATGGCTATTTTGGTTTGGCTCTAATTAGGCTTAGGGGTAAAATGGGGAATGTGTAATAAACTTGTTAAATAAGCGTAGGAGTCCCCAACCTCGATCATCTCTTCTATTCGCGTTTTTCCTTTTTACCGTAGTTTTTCCCCTTAGGGTTTGTGTGAGAGAGAGGTCCACAACTGAAAAATTGGAGTGGGAAGAGGAGGCCCAATCCCTCCTCATGCCCTCTGTGGTTCCAATTTATGGCTGTGATTTTGATTCATTGAGTTCTTCCATTTTTCCCCAATTTTCGTTCTTAGCCGTGATCTGAATTTCCCGGAGTTTGGATGGATTCCAGGCGATGATTTCTTAGGGATAGATTCGTGCTATGCTGTAGATCACCTGTGCAAATTTTGGGAACGAATCGTGTAGATCTGAGTCGGATTTCGTTCAATTTCTGGTTCCTGCCTTTCTCTGTTCGTCGGGTTTGTCGTGCCGTTCTTGTCGGCCGTGCTGTTCTTGGACGTGGTTGGTTTTTTGGTGTCTACCTGCTGGGCAGTGCTTATCCTGGCCGTCCAAATGTCCTCAAGATCTGTGCAACTGATTTTGACAGCTCTGCTTCTTTATTGTTTCTTGCTTTATACATTCTCCTTATACGTGCGTATACAACACCTATACAATATTTACAACTTCTATACCATATAAAAAGTGTCCTCCCGGTCTTCTCTCTCTTTTCTTTTCTCGTTCTCTTCCCGACCATCTCCCGCCCGAGGCCAGATTCAGTAACTTTATTGAGTAAAGTTACAATGTAACTTTGGCACAATCTCCACCTTCCAACTGACATCTAACGGCTACACAGACTTGCAGGTCTATCAGCCCAAAGCTTTAATTTTCTTTCACCAGTTAACAACCCGCTTTGATTACAAAGCTGCTCTTCAGATTTTCCAGTTTGTTTTCATTTGTTTTTTTCTCTTTTTATCCATCTGCTAAATATTTACATATTCTAAAATTTCTTCCCTATTTTATTTTCTAGCCTTCAATATTTCCCAGAAAATCAATCGGCAAATCAATGAGTTTTCCATCTAGCTAAAAAAGTTGGGAGTATATTATTAAGCTTCTCTAATGGGTTTCAAAATCTTTGTTCCTAAAACATAAAAGACTATTTTGCACCGGGAATTATGGACTATTTCAAATCATTCTAGTCACTTTTATACTTTCTTTCTCGATGCTGGGTTGATTGTCCTAATTGCATAAAGATTGGGAGTTATGATAGCGATTTGTTGGAGTAGTTTTTAATTGTTTCGTGGTTCATAAGTCGGTTGATACCGATTTATCGTACCATAGCTAATAAAATTGGTGATAAATTCAAGAGAACAACTCGGACATGACCGGTCGGGAATGTACAATGTACTTTCAAAAGAAGCAAAGTAATGTTTGGATCAAATAGCACTCAAGTTAGTACTCCCTCTGCATTGGTAAAGGAAGTCATTTTTTGACAACGTTTGAGTCAAACATTAGGAATATAAATCATCACTAACTTTTAGGTTATTGAGTTTGTAAATATGAAAAATATATAAATAAATTTGTCTTAAAAATACTTTCATAAAAATATACATATATCACATTTACATAAATATTTGACGATTGAGTCGGATTAGGATCGGACCATAAAACTATATAATTTTGAACTAATAATGGAAAGTGCTAAGTTAGATTGTGAAAGAAAAAAAAGGCCGAACCATTACCACCCACAAGTCTATTATTATTAGATGTAGATATAGATGGGGAACTAAAATGTATAAAGTTTTTTGTGTTGGTTTTAACAATATTACTTTGTCGGCTGCCTTTTTTATTTTTTTTTAAAAGCGATCTGCTGCTAGTGAGTTAGTCATTTTTATTAACCTGCAAACTGCTTTTGCGTGAGTTAGTCATTTTTATTAATCTGCATACTGCTTTTGCTTTAAATCACTTGTGTGTGGACTGCTGTGCATCAGTGCGTGAGCGGCCTGTTATATGAGCTCCAGCCGTTAGATGTCAGTTCGAAGGCGGAGATTGTGCCAAAGTTACATCGTAACTTTACTCAATAAAGTTACTGAATCTGGCTCCCGCCCGCCCACTCATTCCAAATCCTATTCTTAGAATAAAAAAAAAAACTATTCTTAACCCTAGCGCCGCCGCTCCCTTCCGCCGCTCGCTGCTGCTCCATTTCCCACAGCTCCACTCCACCGTTGCCCCAAATCCCCGCTGCTCCACTCTGCCTCGCTCCCCGCCGCTGCTCGCTGCTGCTCCATTGCTCTCGTCGTCACCGCCCGCCCGGGTCTGCTGCCTACTGAGATCTCCACCGCCAGCCTGAAATCTCCAGCGCCACTGCTCTCCACAGCCTTGACCCACACTGAGCTCTCTCGTTCCCACAACCTTCCTCTTCTCCAATCCCTCTCTTCTCCATTCTACCTTTTTCAGATCCATCGTTCAGCACCAGGTCAGTACTTTTCTTCCCCTAATAAGACATGTTTTTTTTTTTTTTTTTGAGTTCATATGTCTAATCTTTACTTTTGAGTTCAATTGTTTTTTATTCTCTTTTGAATTTTGTACCTGCTCTGCGATATCCTTTTCCCTCCTATAGATTTAGTTTTATATAATTTGACTTTTTAACCGTGAGATGTCTAACCCCTTCAACTTGCTCCCATTTATGTACGCATTATAAAATATGTAAGCTGTAAGCTGTTTGATATGCTCGTCCATAGATATGTAAGCTGTTTATTCAACAAGGGTGGAACCAATAGATTCCTCACCTTTGTTTTGAATTTCAGTCCGTATTTTCGTAACTATCTGTCTGTACCTTTTGATCTTCATGCATTGGTCTATGCCTTTGTCTGTACCAGCTTATTTTAGAAGAAAAAAAAAGATTTGACGACTTAATGGCTCAAGCCATTCCGTGCCCTAGGAACATCAGCTGTTATTTTTAGTTTATATATTTAGATATATGTGGTTTCAGTTGGTTGCTTGTATGTCTATGTACAATGTACTTTTGGTTTCTCGGTTTTCTAAAATTAGTACTTCCCACATGTTTTTTTGGTCTTACTAAATTATATTTATCCATTGCAGCTTGTGGACTATGCCTTTGATCGTTTAGGTGCCAATTCAGAGGTAAATTATTGATCTACTGCGTATTCTCGAATATTGTTTACCTGCTACTGCATGTCCTGCGTTCCTAATATATATCAGAATGCGCTCGCCTCACACCTTTACTTTTATTTTCTGGTTCAGCTGATCCGTGTTCCTAATATATATCACTTTATCATCTACAAGCAACTGCCAGAGATGAAAGCACATTGGTAAGGGATCTCCACAAACTGAATCAAATTTGCTATACATAGTTTTTCAACATTCTATTTAATGACCTCATTAGCCCATACACCGGCATGCAATTTAGCAATGTTTCTTCCATGAGAGTAGAATTAGTTTACAGAACCCACTTAAACTTGTCTTGTTCAAACTAGGCATTCTCGCTTTTTCTTATTGTAAGATTTTACCTTGTGTTTTAAGTACACCTGTAATTTTGTACTCTATTCTGGCATTGGCCAAGACAAAACAATCAGTTTTTATATCTAGATATCTAATTGTGAGAAATAAAGACAATTACCTTCCTTTGCAGAGGAGTGTTTATCTTCTATTGTCCTTTCACATTGGCTAAGAGGAGTGTTTATCTTCTATTGTCCTTTCACATTGGCTAAAGAGGAGTGTTTATCTTCTATTGTCCTTTCACATTGGCTAAAGTTCACTAGCTGAGATTTCGTACTATGCTATATACTTAATGACTATGGATTGAATTAACTACTAGTATTACCTGTTGTAGTTCTCTTGAAAGGATTTGTCCATGGACTTCAATGCCCTGTTTAGTTTTTTTTAGCAAATGAACCCAGCTTGCAGTGCCATAGCGTGCGTGTAGGTCTAATTACAACACTGGTACTTAGTGACGAAGCCATAAAATATTTTAGGGTGGGCTGAATATAATCAAGCTTAGCCCCTCCTAATATATGTAATTATAAAAAAATTAATGGGGGGCTTAAGGGGGTTCCATGTAGTTTCGAGCGGTAGGGGGTGCTGGAGGCTGGAGCCCGGGTAGCCCCCCGCTAGCTCCGTCCCTGTTGGCACTGCTCTGTGCCTCTGTTAGCACCACACTAATTGCTGCAAAGCAAGGCTTTGTTGTTTAGCTCTCAGCAGCTCATGGGTCTACACTTTTGAGACAAGGCTATCTGCTGACTGGTCAAAACTTATTGACGGTGTATCTAAAAGAGTGATGGGTGGATTTTATTTTCTTGGAGTACATGTGGCCATTTGCATGTTTCTACTATTCTAATTTGACATCTGTTTGACTGAATTGCAGTTAGCAAGAAATCTGTGTCACCTTCCCTATAGCGTCTCCCTCATCTATCTCCATGCATTCAGTTTGTTGTTCCAGACCATTACTCAAAACATCAGCCCCTGTAACATCTCTCAAAAAACAAACCAAATTGGTGCTACAGATAAGTTAATATGTGTTATCCCTTGTAAAGTAAGAATCCTCCCAAACAGGTGCACAACGCAGGGCTTATGCTGACAAGCTTCGCCCATAGCCTAGGCCCAAATCTGAAATTGGCAAAACAGAATTACATAGCCTCTGTTTCTGCCCATACTACTGATCTTGTTTCAAATACATGGTGCGACTAGAAGCTACCTGGCTTGTTTATGGATGTCCCTCTTTCTCTGAGTCTAATCTCTGAAACAATACTTGGCCAATCAGTTTTATGCATGCTCACATTGTTTATAAATTGTCGATGCTTGATGCCTGTTTCATAAGAACATCTCTTGAATGGTTTTTTTTATTTATTGAGTCCCAACTATATATTACAATTTCTTTTGCACAATATAGGTTGGGATGACCTTGTATTGCAATTTTTATTATCCAAAGCCCTTGATAAAAACACAGTACTGTGCTAGTATTCTGTTACCTGTGAAACTTATTTTTGCAGTTCATAGTTATTTCCATTCTGTATTCAACTTCTACAGAAAAAGGATTCAAGCTAAAAATCACAAACACTAATATTTGCGCACTGCAATTGTTGTTCTTTTGTTCAATTATGAGTTCAGTTCACAGAATGGGAATGTGTTGTTAGGTTTACATACTAATCGCATGCTTTTAACTCAGCATAGATCGACTGGACTATGATGTGGCTTCAAATGCTTGAAAGGGGTGGATATCAATAATATCATCATATCTTAGTGCCTCAACAAACTCTATAGTTGTGATTGCACCTCTGATCATCTGCATTGGTAATTTACACTAGCAAAATCAGATACATGATTTACTTCCAAAAAAAAAAAAAAAAAAAAAACAGATACGTGATCCTAATATTCTTTTTTTTTCAGTTGTGTTATGTATTGTGTCAGATGAAATCACTGAACTATTTTTTTTTTTTCATATTCTTTATTCCATTAGATCACTGAATAACATGAAAGTTGGGTATCCCAGGTTGTAGCCCTACCTTATTTATATTTTTTTATATATATATATTTTCCTTCTTTTTCTGTTATCTTCCACTCCCTAATGATGATGTTGGGTGGAAAGCAATATACTGTTTTTGGCAATGCTGAGACTGCATATTATATTATAATATAAAATAGATGTCTTTTTTTCATCTGGAGGAGCACTGGTACTTCTCAGTTGCCATTTTGATGTCTTACTACTTCTACTTCTCTTTCATACATCTTTATTTGCTTTCCTTTCAACTGATGTATTCATATTTGAAACATGCAGATACGTCCAATAATGCAGCACATACGTCAGTTGATACAGGATTCTTCTAAATAAAGATAATTAAAGTGCATATGGCCAGAAGCTGAAACATCATGGTACGGAATCAAGCTCTTCGCTAGTATAATATATATATATATATATATATATAGGGTAAATTTTTCCTACACCCTAGGAGTAGCTACACCTCCACTAATCGGGTTTGAAACTAACCACGGGATCCACACACCCGCATGCGCTACAGACTCACACGTACATCCGCAGCGTATCAAAACTGCATGCCCGCATGCATGGGACCTTTCAAAAACTGCATGGACGGTAGTAGTATGGGTTCATACTTTTTTAATTAAAATATATGCACACATACTCCGGCCTTATTCAAAATGTATATATGTACTATGTGTATATACTCTAGTGTTGTACGTGTATGCACACATGCATACTTATACTATTCAAATCCTTGCGGCACTTTATCCCGAATTTATTTCGCGGATTTTCCGCGGCTATTGCATTAAGTGGTAGGCGGCGTCCCGTCGATAGCGGCGCCCCATGTGGTGACTTCGAACTTCAAGATTTGCCGCCAGCCTTGAAGGTGCTCATAGGGGTAGGGTTTTGCGTACGTGTGTTCGTAGGGGTGAGTGTGCGTGCGTGTTGAGCGTCTGCGTTGCGTTAATACCGTGTAAAAAAAAAAATCTTTTGGTCGTATGCATGCATACTCTATTGCAAATAAAAGTATGTATAAATTTTATTCTAAATATAGTACGTAGAAATACTCAATTTTCAAAAAAGTATATACTATCTACTCTCATATAAAAAGATACGTGTACATTGACATACTAGTACATGCAAGTATTAAAATATATTAACTTTGTTTTTAAAATATAATCAATCTATAAAAAGTATGCGGACATACTACTTTTTAAAAAGTATCAATAAATACTCCTTTGAAGACAAAAAAAAAAAGTATGCGTATATACTTTTCAAATAGTATGAATATGTACACATACTCCATTCTCAGAGACACTATGAAATACCCTCGTTGTTTTGTATATCTCAATCTGGGCACGTATGTATGCATACTATGAAAAAAAAGTATGAATACATACTCCTTTCAAGAAAACAATATGTGTATATACTGTTTTGAAAAGTATGAATAAGTACTCCATACGGAAAAATGTATGAGTCATAATTCACAAGTATACCTGTTTTTCTTATTAAAGTATTCGTGCATACTTTATTCACACAAAAGTATATGTGTATACTAGCGGTAAAAGGGCATGGACTGTACGTCGAAACATGCCGAATACATATATGCAAGCGGCCAAACACATTAAACAACCTTATCCGTTTTTCATGGGAGATATCCGGTCATCGTTTTTTTTAAAAATAATCACGTCTATACCGTATATGCATATACACGTCATCACCTGAGATCTAGGAGGTAAGTTTCATGCATGCATGCGTTTTGAAAAAAGGTATGGCCGTCGGAAGTCCCTGGCTAATGGATCCTGCTGTTGCCTTCAAACCCAATTAGAGGTGGGTGTAGTTACTCCTGGGTGTATATAAAGTGCACCCTATATATATATATATATATCTTTTGTTTATAGTTTTTTTATTGGCTGATTGGTAGATTTCATAGTTGTTAGGCTTCTCTAAAATTGCTTTTTAGTGCTAATGGTCCTTATCAGCATTATTGGTCTCATTGCATTTGTGAAAATTCCAACGACCAGTCACGTATACGACATAAAACGATAGTTATTAATTCTAAAGTGAACCTCTTTTCTTCGGAGCCACATTAGACTAGCTTTGTTTGGGAATATTGCAACGCAGGAAATAAATTCATATTGATATTGGTTTATTCTTGACCAGTCACAAGGAAAGGAAGCCACCAGAAAGGTCAAGCCAAATCTGTTAACAATCTAGCTAAGCCAAATAGCCAATGACATGGCCCTTAAATTATACATCAGCAGGAGCAACACAATCTTTTCCCTTCTTTTTTTGTTGACAAAATTGCTTATTTAGCATTGTATCCCGTCGGCAAGCCATAAATCATTTTCGGCCGCTCGCTGCTCTAATAGCCAATAACATTCCTAGTTCCCCTGATGCCCTGATCTGTACTAAATATTACAGTACAATACAAGGCATTAGTTCATTTGCCAGCATGACCTTGCTGCCATGGTTTCCGAAGTGAGTTATAAGAGCCATCAACGGTGTCTAGAATCTGTGCGCGTGCGATTTAGAACATTCCACTTGCTTCCTCAAAGACATGCATGTGTGGATGTGAATGAAGAACTATATAGAACTCAGCAATTAGGCATACCACTGGGCCTGACCAGCAAAGAGCATAGGAATAAACTGCATGCAATTTGATTTGTGTTGGTGTACGGCTAGCCGTTGTTACATATGCAGCTCTAGCGATCAGTTGTTTTTATATCATAACCAAGCTGCAGAATGTAGTTGGATTTTTATAAGGATCATCATTCAGCTCTTCTGTTTCTGCTAAGGTCCATAATTTCTAAGAAGCAAACTGCATAATGATTCAGTTCATTTTACTCTCATTTGCTTTGACCCCGGCTAGTCTATTGAGTCTGGATTTCCACTGTTCTTTTAAATGCAAATTCACTATGAACTTTAACCTTGTTAACCTCCAGTACTTAGTGAGTACTACTCCCTCCCCCTCCATTTTAAATTATACTTTACTTTGACAAAGTTAAACTTCTCTAACTTCCGATTGTTCTGTGGCATGCTGAAACACCCATTTTATTTAGTTGCGTATCTAAAAAGTACCCTGATATATACAATGTTGATTTGTTTAGTAGTTAGGTGTCATATACGTTTTTAATCTTAATTAAACTAGTCTCTATTTTAGCCTTTCCTTTGGTTTGCAAAAAATCTCCGATCAAGACATTCTTTCAGATGTTTTAAGGCATCTTGACCTTGAAGCTGCCAGCTATAGCAATATAGTGACTGAAAATGATTTTTTTCATAGTTAACTGTAAAATCTATATAGGTAACTTTTAAGGTCAATGGTGGACGGTAGTGAAGGCTGAAGTGGGCCATGGTCGTTTTTGAAAGTTGCTTTTACATAACAATAGTCAGGAAACTCTTAATTAAGCAATGCCTCTACTGCATTTGTGTTGAAGCTCCACCACTGTTTAATGTGATCACATAACAAATTCCTTTTGTTTGAAATGTCACATATAATATTTCCATTTTGTTCTAGTTTAGCTGCGAGCAGGTTCTATTGTTGCTGTCAACACAGTCTGTATTGACAGAACTAGTATCCTAGAACACTATAGCTCTTAGTTTTTACCCCTGCAAAGAGATATTTTTTCCCCTACAATAAAAATATATTTTATAGTCTTTCTGTATGATCTGCTGCTCATACTTTGGGATTTCTTATCTTTGTTTATAAAGAACCAACACTACTGAGAGGGTCTCAATATTAGCAATCTTAATGGTCTTGTTCTAATATTTTTTTTCTGCATATTTGTGGAATACATTCTTACATAAGTGATGTGCAGGGTTGTCTGCTATTAATTTCTTAAGAATCAATGTGTTTGGTCTACTTCAATTGTAGTCAGGTATGTGACATCCGGTCCTTTATATATTTCTTTATTTTGTTGTACAAATGTGGCATACAATATATGTTGTTGCTGGAAAGTACCTATATACTTGATCAAACATTATAGATAAAAGATAGAGGTATCAGTCACTAGTTGTATGAGGTGGATAGCAAATTGTAAAGGTCACTTTGATATAAGATGATAAATAATACACAAATAATTAAAGGTAATGTTTCAAGGCACGATCTTGTAATCATTTGCAACAACATTGACATTTTTGTACCAGCCATCATTCTCATAATCCCATAAATGAGCAAATTATTATATTAGGCACTTGGTTATTAAAAGTCATCTTTCAATGTACGATCTTGCTACTGCTAAATGCATTTTGTTTTGTTCCTCTGCCGTGTGATACCCATTGCTATTCCTTTTTTTTGGTACCTGGTTCCTTGCCTTTGTGTTTTTTTAATTTTGGACATAATTTTTTTAAGTTCTTGAGCCATTCTTAGATCTTGCCCATATCTGTAACACTCGTTGAACCCTAATCAGTGCCTGCACTGCCACCGCTTCGGGTCAAAGCAAGTAGCTGCTACTGCTGGTCCTTGACCATCAAGGTACGCTGAACGAGCAAGGGATGGCGCCTCATGGGGCTGCTGTCCCCCTCTAGATCCAGCAAACACATCAAATTTGTCTGGGTCACGAGTGGACGCTGCTTCTGTTGGACAACTCTTGGCTGCTTTCTCCGGTCGCATTCCTTTGATGTCACAGCCTACCACCCATCTGGTCTAGCTCAGCAACCACATCTTTCTCAGAGGTACTTCCATTTCATCTTATTTTTGAAGCTTATTTAAACTAATTTAACTATTATGGATTGTTTTCAGTGTCCACATTTTGTGATTAGTGTCTAGATTTTTTTTTTTTTGTGTGCAGATTAATACCGCTCTGTGATTTTCACTCTTCTTTTTTTTTTTTTTGTATGGTAAATCTTCTTTTTGTATTGAAGCGTTCAAGCTGAGCAGAGGGCTTTCATGGGCCTTGTGGGGAACATGGCAATGGTAATCAGAATGGGGAGAATAATTTTCTTGGTTCTTCCACTTTCACATCCTTGAGTGCTCATACAGGTAATTAGTTGAAGGTTTGTTGAAAACAAGGCATGTATGAGTCCATTACTTTCTTTTTTGAAACTAAGATCGTTAGTATTTCTAACCTTGAAACAAACCAACAGCTCAATAGTGTTCCTTTTATGGTATAGATATGTTAAAGATCGTACTTCCATTTGACACCATAATATTTTGAAGTAGATCAGTCAAGAAAGAAACCAGTTAGGAGTATGTCATTTTCCTTGTTTCTAATTTTGATCCAACGACATATATATGTTTATATAAGAGCTGCATGTAAATAAATTAAAAAGGAGTTCAAATAATGATCAAATGTTATTTATAAGCATAAATTACATTAATGCCATTAGTATATTTAAACATTCCATTGCACACCATAGAGATGAATGGTTTCAATAATGTATTCGTGAAGGTACACCACATTTGGATCTTGCGCATTATGGTGTTATGTTTGCATGGGAGGAGAGCAACCTAGGCATGCCTACAGTTGCTTCTGGGCAAATGGGATTTTTTTCTGCACAACACAAAATGGCTCCAAGTTTCTTTGATTCCACCATGCAGAGATCAACCAATGCTATTGCAGGTAATGACTTAAATAAATTCTTGTGTGATATATTTTCTTTTTGAATTCATATGATATCTTCATATTCTTAGTGCACCAATGTATTATACTAATTAGGTGTATGTCATTTTCCTTGTTTCTAAATTTCATCCAACATCATATATGTTGATACAAATGTTGCATGTAAATAAAATAAAAAGGAGCTCAAATGGTGATCAAATGTTGTTTATAAGCATATTAAAAATAATGCCATTAGTATATTTAAACATTCCACTTCACACTATGGAGATGAATGGTTTCAATAATGTGTTTGTGAAGGTATACCACATTTGGATCTTGCACATTCTGGTGTTATGTTGCATGGGAGGAGCAACCTAGGCATGCCTACAGTTGCTTCTGGGCAAATGGGATTTTTTCTGCACAACACAAAATGGCTCCAAGTTTCTTTGATTCCACCATGCAGAGACCAACCAATGCTATTGCAGGTAATGATTTAAATAAATTCTTGTGTGATATAGTTTGTACTTTGCTCTTTTTGAATTCATATGATATCTTTGTATTCTTAGTGCTAAATACTCCCGTTCTTTTTATTCTAGAACTGCTTAATCTATTATTCACTTTGCCCTTAGCATGGTACTTTTTTCTATGGTAATCAGGGATGCATGGATCTTTCCAAGATTTGCTTTGTTCTTCTTCTAGGACGACAGTTGAATCTCTTCTACACACAGAAGAAATGGCAAAACCAAATACAATTCCTAATGCTAGTTATCCCTTTCCAACCAACGAGGTTGTTCATAAAGGATTATATACTGAATGTGGAGCAGATGCACATGAGTTTGCTCCAGATTCTCCTAGTAGGCTTGTTGTGGATGATTCTGGTTATGCTAGCTCAGAATCATCATTATATGATGTTGACTCTGACGATGAAGATGATGCTTTTGGTATTCAAGATGAAGACAACATTGACAGACATAAGTAAGTCATGTGGATGTATATATTTTTTAAGTCGTTATTGCTGGCTTATAGCATCTAAATTCTTAACTAATGGTACCTACGCATGTATTTTTATAGCTTGGCTACGTCTTCTGAATGTCCAGTCAGTAACAATTGTAATGCTAGTGAACAAGTGCCTAGCACCAACAATGAACGTGAATGTTCAGCCAATGACATATGTAATGCTAGTGAACAAGTGCCTAGCACCAACAATGAAGGTGTAGCTAATCCAGTGGAGGATTGTCCTTGTGTTAGTGGGAATCCATTTATGCATGTTATGACTGAAGTTACTGAAGACACGATGCAACCATGGAAGACAAGGTATTTATTGATGTAGCGTGCCATCTATAGTTTGCTATGACTTCTAAAGTATTCATGTAAGGTCTATCCATAAAGGACATATATTGTTGCCTCACTGTATCTTGTAATTGCAATGTGTCTATTTAAGTTTGATAAATTCTGCTATATATGACTTTACTTCTTGGTAATATATGTGAAGTTCCATGTACCACCCAAATGCTAATAACTCTCTACTCTATTTTGTTCGATAATAAAGATGACTTTATGAGAACAATGTTGGCATGTACAATACTAATATCTATGTGAATTTCTTGGTGCTATTTGTGCTTTTGCCATGTACCATGCTGGTATCTGTTACAATGTAGCATTCCATCTAAAGTTTGGCATTCCATGAATGTGACTTCACAAAGTATATTTCTAAAAATTGTTAACATGCATGAGATATATACTTTCAGTTATATTGCAAGAAGGTAAAGTACCTCTAGCTGCACTCTTTAGATAATAAATGTCTCGAAACTACACTTTTGAATCTCCGTTTTGAGACATGAAATCTCTAATGGGAATGGTATTTCTCGAATTGGTGATATATTCTGCTGTATATAGCTAAGTTTTTTGCATCATATGTTCATTGAAATGTGCTGCCTAACATTATTAGTTATTGTGGAGTTATATGAGTATTTTACTTGGATAGTACCTACATCAATAGGAAGAGGACTCAAAAAGGATCAAAACGTCCAGATTGCAGGGAACCTAAAGGTATGTCACCAATTGAGATAGCCTTGAGGAATGCACCATACAAGAAGACAACACATATCTTTCAGCCATTACTAGGGATTACTTTTGATTCTGAGGATGAAGCCTATAACTTCTACAACATGTACTCTTGGGAGGTTGGTTTTGGAATTAAAAGGGATTCAACCGCCGGTACAGGTTACCGGACTATGCGTGAGTTTCGATGCCATTGTTCGGTGAGTTTTGTCTTAACATAACACAACTTGACATATTTAGTTCAAAACATCAGTACCTAAATTTATTTTGTAACATATGTAGGGAAGTGGTGATCAGTGTCAGTATAAAACTAAAAAGACTGGCTGCACAGCAATGCTTCGCCTTCATAGGACAGAGGATGATGGTTGGTACATTAGTGCCCACATAGCAGAACATAATCACCCACTTACAGAAACATATGGAGAGAAAATAGAATGGTTTTCACATAGAAGGATTGACCAACCCACCAGGGACATGATTAAGTATCTAAGGGATAGCAATGTATCTCTCACTAAGGTGCATTGTTTCTTAGGTGATATGTTTGGTTCCATGCATAATATTCCATTCACCAAGAGATCTCTTCGTTCTATCTGCCAACGGATTGCTAAAGATCAAATGGATGATGATGTACAGAAGACATTAAATGTTTTCAGGCAAATCAGATTAGAGGATCCAGCATTTCAGTTTTGTGTTGATTTTGATGATGACAAGAAGATCAAGACTTTGTTATGGATAAATGGGAAAAAGTAGAGATCAGTACAAATGTTTCGGTGACGTGATAACTTTTGATACCACATATTGTACAAATATATATAAGATGCCGTTTGGCTTATTTGTCGGTGTAAACAATCACTTTCAATCCACAATCTTTGGTGGAGTCTTCATGAAGGACGAAACAACAGCAAGCTTTGAGTGGGTGTTTTCAGAATTCCAAAGTTTGATGGGTGGAAAGCTACCACAAACAATTTTGACAGGTCTGTTGGCATTTTTTGTGTTTAGATCATTTGATTGAAGTATTTTACATCAAAATTAACATTTTATTACATGATTGTTGCAGATCAATGTCAGGCCATGGCTGCTGCCCTGTCTAATGTTTGGAGTGGTGTGGTGCATCTTTGGTGCAAATGGCATGTTTTCAAGGATGCGAAGAAAAAACTTGGACCAATATTATATAAGAAAGGTTCTCCTTTTAGGAAATAATTTCATAAAGTGATTAATGACATAATGACAATTGAAGAATTTGAAATGGCATGGGATCTTATGTTAGCGGGCCATAATCTTAGGGACAATCAGTACTTGGCTAATATATATAAGAAAAGGACAAAGTGGGCTAAAGCTTACTTTAGAGACTCATTTTGTGCAAGAATGTCGAGCACCCAGAGGAGCGAGAGTGCCAACCATATGTTGAAGAGATTTGTGCCTAGAAATTGCTCAATGAATAGATTTATTCTTCTGTTTAACAAACTTCTATTTGACCGCAACAGGGCGGAAGATCGGGCTGAATTTGATACAAAAATTGTAAGAGTACATGTTAATTCTTTTTAGGTTCTAGTACCTTTAATTCAGGTTACCTTTAATTTGTGTCTAATAATCAATAAAAATGTATTGCAGGTCAGGAATGTAAGGAGGCGTGCATGGCCTATAGAAGAGCGTGCCATGACATTTTACACCTCTGCTGTTTATGACTTATTCAGGAAGGAGGTTGATAAATCGACCGACTATTTTGCTAAAGTAAAGATAGAGAAAAGGCAGTATGATGTTGTGCATGTTAAACCAGACAGAAAGCTACCTTGGGCTAGAGATAAGTTCACTGTTCTTGTTAACAATGGAGGTGAAAGCTATGAGTGTGAATGTGGATTGTACCAACATTTTGGTGTGCTCTGCAGTCATGTGCTGAGAGTAAGTTCTAAACTGACCTTTTTTTCATTGATTAATATGCTACTAATTTCTATCAAGTGATATGAAAAGACCACTTTGATATAAGATGATAAATAGAACAACAAGCATAGGTACTATCCCATTTTATGACAAGAAGCATGTATAGTAGTAACATAATATTTGCAAGTAGCAACTTGAAAAAGAGGAAACCAAGAATGCCGAAAATGATCTCAGCTTTGCTTGCACAACCATCTAGAGAACATATTTCCATTTGATATCAGAATATTTTGAAGTGGATCAGTAATGCGAATATGTCTTCTTTGGATTTTGCAAGTGGTTAATTGAGCCTAGCTCTCCTCCAAAGTGGTTAATTGAGCTTAGCTCTCCTATTTCTCCTCCGTGTACCTATTTCTCTGTCTGATTTGGAGTAAAGGTTTGAGTCATGAAGAAACTACTTAGGAGTATCTATAACATTCTCTGTGTTTTGAATTTGATGTAGCAATGTATATGTTGTACAAGAGGTGCATATAAATTAAATAAAAATTAGTTCAGGTAATGATCAAAGTTTGTTTAAAGGCATATAATACATTGGTGCCATTAGTATATTTAACACATTGTTTCACAGCATAGAGAAAAGACCACTTTGATAGACGAATTTAACATATTGTTGGGTATTTTTCAGGTCATGGTGCAAACGGGTGTTTCTGAAGTTCCAAAAGCACACATCCTTAAACGGTGGACTCGCCAAGCTAGAGATCTTCTACCAGAAGAATTGAGGTGCTACCAGAAGGACACACTGTGTATGGAATCGATGACATACCGCCACAGTTTCCTTTATATCAATGCAATTAAATTAGTGGAAGATGGTAACAAAGATTTGGGTGCATTTGACATAGCAGCAAGATATCTTAAGAAGGCTCAGAAAAAGCTGATAGAATATTACAAGGCTAAAGAAAATGACAAGTGTACACCAGCTACAAATAGAGTTTTCATGCAAAGCAATTACTATACAACTGATAGTGATACTGCTGTAGACAGTGGATCAGAGAAAGAGGTAGGACCTGGCAATAGTTATGGTGCTGCCGGTTCAAGCGCTATGATGAGTGATTCAGAGTTGTTGAAGCTTAGGGGTCCTGCATTCAAAAGGCCAGCAGGAAGGCCCGTACAAAACCGTAAGAAAAGTTCTCAAGAAATTTATGGAAAGAAGCATAAGAGGAAATCAGTCAATGCCTTTGCTATTGGCAGTCGAGCCCCTATCATTAGTACTGAAGAACCAAATCAGAAGAAGAAGATTCGTTGTAGTGAGTGCCAAATTCTTGGGCACAATGCGACAAACTGCAGGAAGAAGCTTATTGATCTAAACACTGAGATGCCAGAATTTTAATCCTTATTATTGTAACTATTCAGTCAAGAACCATGTAGCATTAGCTGTGATTACATTACAAGTACTTTTAAGTTTATTGAAGTCAACAGCATGTGGCTGTTGACTCAAGTTAGCCGCGAAACCATATGTGGCTTACTAATTGCATTAGTAGAATCTTGGAGTTAATGTATTTTGATGCTTACGCTTTGAGCATTTGGTGTGAAAGACAAAATGCAAGTACTGTCCTAAGAATGTAATTTTATCCTGAGCTGGCATGGATATGTAGTGCCTAGTGTCTTTGTGCTCTATTGTTTTGTGACATAGTTGCTGGAAGTCAAAACCCAATTCACAATTTTTATATATGTGTCCACTTATGATTATTCGCCAGCAACTATTTGCTTACGAGATGGAAATGTTTTTATTTTCTTTTCTTGGTTGACACATATAAAATTTGTTAATTGTGAAGCAGTGTTGTAAGTTGTATAGGTGCATGGTACTGTATTTTTTCACATTAGCCTAGATCAAGAGTAGTAGAGCAGTACATCTCCATCATGTCGTGTTTTTAGCATGAGCAAGCGTCGTGACACTTTATTTATTTCTCTAAAGAAACTGAGTTTATGGCCGTTGTTTCTCAACATGTGAGCAATGATGCAATTGCAGACAGTGTTTCTAAACAACTACGGATTTGAGGATAGATACACCACAAGACTATAACATAGAGACACTTTGAGATACTTACTATTTTATTATATTATTAAATAATAAACCTTTGAAGTCAAGAAAAATGTATTTTGTTACATAAAAAGAAAAAACAAAACACAATATACTAGACAAATATCACGAGTATACCCTAAACTAATTTAAAAAAATATCACACGATAACGGAAATTGTCGGGTCCTAAATATCGGGCCCCGTGACATTCTCATATAACGAGAAATCGTCGGCCGTCGGGGCCCAAGAAAACTTCGGCCCGCTATCATCCCGCTTAGAAGGACGGCCCGGCCAGATGGTGGACCAGGCCAAAGAGCCACGACGCCCACGTGAAGACGGAGTTGGCCCACGCACGCCCAATGGAGTCACCGCGACGAAAGAGCTCGCTACGCTCACGGAGGACAAGGTCAAGGACCTTTACAAGACGACGAACCATGGCGCCCCACGTCATCATCGGCCAACCTAAGGCTCGGATTCAACCCCAAATCTCCGTCTCGCCCGAGGGTGGCTTAGCTCACCACCTCGGATGAGAGACCTCCGCCTCGCCCGGGGTGGCCTGGCTCACCACCCTCGGGGCGCAAAAACCCGCCTCGCCCGAGGGAGACCCGACTCTCCATCCTCGAGCGAGGTGGCTCAACCCACTCACCCGGGGTCATAGACCCTCGGGCGTGGGAGGTTCCGTCTCAAGGAAGGGAAACAACGCATTTAATGCGGTTACACGGCAGACGAGGCGCCCGGGGCCATCGATTACGCCCAGTCAAATCGACCGCCGGATCACTTCCCAAATCCGACCGATGGGACACAAGGTCTGAACCGGTGACATATTACGCCGCCCGAGACGGAAACCAGGACAACACTTGTTCATTTCCCGAAACGCAGCCAAGACGCCACGACGGGCCGGACCCTCGGCTTATGACACGCCATGGCCGGCCTTTCCCAGGACCGCCCCTCGCCATGCGGATCGCGTGGGGACGCCTCACGATCCTCGGGGCCGCACCAGGGAAACGGCACGTCCCGCCATCGGATTAGGGCGCGTGTCTTCATCAAACAACGCCCAAGCCGGCCGCCCCTCGGCCGTGCGCATGCAACGAGCATAGCCTCGGGAATTAGCCACCTAGGCATCCACATATGTAAACATTACTTCCCTCTTCCCTCTATAAAAGGGGGAGTAATGCCCCATTAGCGAGGGATCCCCGCAGGACAAAAGCATAACCACCACCACCACCACCACGATCGTGGGGCTTGAAACCGCCGTCTCTCCCCACACCGCTTGTAACCCCCTACTACAAGCTCACCTTTGAGCCAGGTAACACGAGCAGACACCACCCGCCGGACGTAGGGCCCCGTTGGCCCGAACCAGATAAACTCGCCGTGTCCAGGTCCATCTTGCGCTACGCCATAGGAGGAGGGGGCACACGGCCCATAAATTCTTTATTGCCGGCACCCGAGGCACCCCCGGTTCTCGGAACGCCGACAGTTGGCGCGCCCCGGTAGGGGGCGCGCCAATCCCGCATCCCCGTCCCGCCTCCATGGCGTTTCCACCTTCGTTCCACCACGCCGCCGGACCACGAGCTCCCGCGCGAACACCGCCGTTCTTCGGGAACGGAGTTCGTGGCGCCGGCCACAACTACGAGATGATCCTCTTGCCCGACATGACGGGCCGAAAGGAGGGCGGCGTTGCCGCAACGGCATGCGCATCATCACGACCGCCGCCGCCGGCGAGCAAGGCGGACCCACCACCGCGCAAAGGCGCATCAAGCAACGGATTCGAATCCGACAACACACACCCCCTGCGGCCGACTTCGCGAAGGGCTCCCAGAACCCTAGGCGTCGGAAGATCCTTACCCATGCGCGGCCGCGGCAGATTCCCTAAACCCTAATCATCGGAGAACGCGTCCGCACGGTGATACCGGAAGGAGTACCCGTAATTCCTCGCCGACGGAGACTTCAGTCGAAGCGCCGCGAGGAGAGCACGGGCCAGGCCCCCGCCGTCCCATGGGAACGCAATCCCACGGACAATCACGCGGAAGAGCCGCATCCGCCGAGGATGCCGCACGCGACCCCCATCCCGCCTCCCTCGTCCGGCACGATTGGGGCCAGTCCCGAACGGCGGAATTACACTACCGTCCGGAGAAAGCGGGGACTTCCTCCGCGCGTTCGGGCGCCCGGGAACCGACGACGAGGGGCGATTATTATGACCCCACGCGGGAATGCTTCAATATAGAGATCCAGAGCAAGATGGCCGCCTCACCGACGTCTCCGGCGAAGATGAGGCGGGACGTACCGCCACACGACGGCCGCGACGCGGCGCCGGCTTCCGCCCCGTCGGCCCCGTAGCGCCGCCCGGCGCTGCCGGCCGACTTGCGCACCGCGGGATCGCGAGGACCGCATCCGCGTAGAATCCGCGCGACCGACAACCGGAGCGCAACATCCAACGGAGCAAGCCCGATGCGGGCAAGCCCCAAGAGCGCCCGGATCGCGGCGGCGGTGGACGCGACGGACCTAACGGGGTACCCCCACTTCCGGACATAGCGGCCCGTTCAACGCGAGCCCGGCCTCAGCGTGGCGGCGCGCCATGCTTGGTGCGCGAAATGCCCGAACCCTCCACTACCGAGGGCGGGCGCGTTCGGGAGGGCCTCGACAACTCCTCGACAAGGCGGGCGTACAACAGCGGAGAGCTCCGCTTCCCGAGACCGGGCCGTGACATCACGACGGCGAAGAGTGCGGGCGGAGTCGCCAGGCTCCGTCGGGCTGAGCGAGCCGAGCCTCGGCAAGGCCGGTCCGGGAACGCTGATGACAACCGCGGCAATCGCCCGGTCCCGGGAGCGCATAGAAGGCCCCCGCCAAGACCGCAACCGAGGTGCCCCGACCTCGGGGGCGGAGATCGGCGACGACGGGCTCGCCACGGCGAGGCTCACCTCGGGGCGGCAGGGCGGGGCGAGACACACAAGCACGCCGGGACGATCGAGGGTACTCCCCGGATCCACCCGGCCATGGGCCTTCACAAGGATATCCGAGGGCACCACTCCCCGCGCTTGGGCCGCCCAACCACATCGAGAAGTACTCGGGAGAGACTCATCCCGAGGTATGGCCGACTGACTATCGGCTAGCATGCCGCTTGCGGGGCACACGATGAAAGGGTAATCATCGAAATTTGCCCCCTCGCCTCTCTCCGACTTCAGCCTGGGCCTGGGCCGAACATCTTCCACCGACCTCATATCAAACTCGGGCAGACTTGGAGAACCTTCCGAGGTAATTTCCGTGGCACGTACCAACGCCTAGGTAACTCATGGGACCTCCGAAACCGTCGTCGAAACTCGACGAGTCCCTCGCGTGACTACATCCGCGCTTCTAAGCAACGGACCGAGCTCCCCGATGTGACGGATTCGACGTCATAGGGGCCTTCTTGGCCGGCACCTCTTGCCGTGATCTCGTGAAGAAGCCGGGCGCGGACTCCCACCGAGGCAAACGAGTTGATGGACATCGCCACCAAGTTCGCCACGCCCGTGAGGAGGCGGTGTCGGGGCTCTGCTCAATCGTGGCTCGCAAGGAAAACGCAAGGAAGAGGAGCCCGAGGGATCGCAACCTCGGGAGAGCAAGAAGAAAAAAGAAGAAAGATAAGAGCCGCAAGGGCAAGGGCCACGCCGCCCAAGCGGACGATGAAGACATGGTGGTCTGCGGTCGATCGCAAGGGGCCCCAACCCCGCCACAAGAAACCCTTCGATGACATGCTCAAGAAGCCATGCCGAGAACCATAGCTACCCTGGCCAAGCATACCCTCGGGAGTGCAAGAGGGTACGCCAACATTTCGCCAAGCTCAAGGCCATCCCCGAGGGTGAAGAGGAAGAGGCTCCCGAGGGTGGCGCCAAGGGCAACGAGGAGTTCCCGAAGGTGAATAATCGCTTCATGATCTTCGGGCGGCAGCACCATGAACATGACCGTGCGGCAACAAGAAGAAGGAGCGTCGGGAGGTCTATGCCACGGAGCCGGCAACCCCCGGCTGCGCAAGTGGTCGGACCAGGCCATCACCTTCGACCGGTCGGATCACCCCCAAAGACATCCCGAACCCGGGGGCTTATCCACCGGTGGTGGATCCCATCATCGCCAACACTCGCTCACCAAAGTCCTTATGGACGGAGGGAGCAGCCTCAACCTCATCTACGAAGAAACCCTCGACCTCCTCGGGGTAGACAAGTCCAAGATCCGCCCGGAGGGCGGCATTCAATGGCGTCGTCCCCGGCAAGCGCCTAAAGCCCCTCGGGTAGATCGACTTACGGTTTTGCCGGTGACCCCTCGAACTTCGTGCAAGAGACTCTCACATTCGAGATCCTTGGGGTCCGCGGTACTTACCACGCACTCCTCGGCGCCCACACGCCAAGTTCATGGTCTGTCCCGAACTACACGTACCTCAAGCTCAAGATGCCGGGCCAAAGGGTGTCATCACGACCGCCCCTCGCACCATCATGCATACGAGTGCGACGTGGAGAGCATGGAGTATGCCGAGGCACTCGCCATTGCCGAGGCACTCATCGCCCGATCTTGAGAAGCTTTGACGAAATCACGATCGGCATGAGGCCAAAGCGCCACTGAGCTGAGAGCCCTCCTCGGGCACCAAGAAGATCCCACTCGATCCCAAGAACCCGAAGGAGAAGCCGCCGACCATCGGCTCGGACTGATCCGAAATAGGAAGCCGTGCTCGTCGACTTCCTCCACGCCAATGCCAAGACGTTTGCGTGGGGACCCTCGGACATGCCGGGCATACCGAGGGATGTCGCCGAAAACTCCCTAGACATCCGGCCGGGCTCAAAGCCGATCCATGCAAATAGCGCTTGCGCCGTTTGATGACGCCAAGCGGAAGATCATCGGCGAGGAGATCCACAAGCTACCGGAGGCCGGATTCATAAAAGAAGTATTCCACCCCGAGTGGTTAGCTAATCCTGTATTAGTAGAGAAAAAGAATGGGAAATGGCGGATGTGTGTGGACTACACTAGTCTCAACAAAGCATGTCCGAAAGTTCCCTTTCCTTTGCCTCGAATCGACCAAATTGTCGACTCCACTGCGGGATGTGAAACGTTGTCCTTTCTTGACGCGCGTATTCGGTTATCACCGGATCAAAATGAAAGAGTCCGACCAGCTCGCGACCTCGTTCATAACACCCTTCGGGATGTATTGCTACCTCACCATGCCCTTCGGGCCGAGGAACGCCGGGGCAACATACCAGCGGTGCATGCAAATCATCTTCGGGGACTCATTGGAAGGATCGTGGAGGCCTACGTCGACGACATAGTGGTCAAATCCAAGAAAACGTCGGACCTCGTGAGAGACCTCGGGGAAACCTTCGAGTGCCTAAACAAGAAGGGAGTCAAACTCAACCCCGAAAAATGCGTATTTGGGGTCCCCCGAGGGATGCTGCTGGGTTTCATCGTCTCTCAACGAGGCATCGAAGCAAACCCAACCAAGGTTGACGCGATCACGAAGATGGGGCCAATCCGAGACCTCAAAGGAGTTCGAGAAGGTCATGGGCTGCCCGGCTTCACTAAGCGGGTTCATCTCCCGCCTCGGGGAAAGGGGCCTTCCCTCATCGGCTCCTCCGCAAGACCGAGCACTTTGCCTCGACCCCCGAGGCCGAAGAAGCCCTCGGCAACCTCAAGAAGCTCCCCGACTAGTCCACCAATCCTCGTGCCACCAAACCCAGGGAGAGACCTTGCTCCTCTACGTCCACGGCCACTACCCGTAGTCACCGCGGTGGGTCGTAGTAGAGCGCCGGGAAGAGGGGCACACGTTGCCGCTTCAACGCCCGCTTTACTTCATCGATGAAGTACTTTCCCGACACCAAGACTCGATACTCGCAGATGCAAAAACTGCCAGACACCATCGTCATCGACACGAAGAAAACTTCGCCACTACTTCCTCGCGCACCCGCAGTCGTGGTATCCTCATTCCCCCTGGGAAATCATCCAAAATCGAGAGGCCACGGAAGAGTGGCGAAGTGGGCGGTGGAGCTCATGGGCGAGACGATATCGTTCTCGCCGCAAGGCGATAAAGTCCCAAATCTTGGCCGACTTTGTGGCCGAAAGTGGATCGATACGCAACTACCCCGGCACCTATCCAAGCGAATGTTGGACCATGTATTTTGACGGGTCCATGATGAAGGCGGGTGCGGAGTCGGTTTTACTTTTCATCTCACCCCTTGGGGTTCACACAAGGTATGCCATCCGGTTGCATTTCCCCGCTCCAACAACGTCGCAGTATCACGAGGCGCCGGTTAACGGTCTCGGGATCGCGGTTGACCTCGGGATCCGACGGTTGGAAACCGGGGAGATTCTCAACTAGTTATTGACCAAGTCATGAAGGCCTCGGCGTGCCACGACCCCAAGATGGAAGCATATTGCCGAGAAGTGCGCAACCGGAGGAAAAGTTCCACGGGCTTGAGCACAAGCACACTCCAAGACGCTACAATGAAGCCGCGGACGAGCTCGCTAAGTCGCGGCGACCCGAGGTACCGTTCCCCAAACGTACTCATCCGAGATCTCAACGAGCCCTCGGTTAAGTACACTCCCTTGAAACACCCTCGGGGCTCCCCGAGACAACTCGTAACAAGCCGTGCACGAAGCCATGACGGTCGACCAAGTCTCCGACCGGAGAGAGCCTCTATGGGAATACCTATCCCAAGGAGAACTACCCGAGGATAAAACCGAGGCTCGCCGCTTGGCCCGAAGGGCAAAGTCCTTCGCGCTAATTGGAGACAAAAGAGAGCTCTACAAGAAAGGAGCCTCGGGAGTATACATGCGATGCATACCCTCGGCGGAAGGCGCGGATTTGCTCGAGACACCCATAAAGGGAGTGTGGCCATCATGCCGCACCAAGGACTCTTGTTGGTAAAGTCTTCGCATTGGGTGGCTTCTACGGCCCTCGGCGGTACGCACGCAAATGAAGTTGTGCGCACTGCAAGGTGTCAATTCTACGCACGCAAAGACACATCTTCCAAAGACAAGCCCCGCACCATACCTCCGACATGGCCATTTGCGATATGGGGCTCGACATGGTCGGTCCCTCTCGAAGGGCGCCCGGAGGACACACTCATGTCCTAGTCGCCATCGACAAGTTCTCCAAGTGGATCGAAGCCCGAGCCGTGGTGAACCCTCGGACGGAGGAAACGGTGAAGTTCTTTACGAACATCATTGCCCGCTTTGGAGTCCCGAACTCCATCATCACGGATAACGGAACCAACTTCGTGGGAAAAAAGTTCCTCGACTTTTGTGACGACTACGGCATCCGGGTGGACACCTCGGGCCGTAGCCCACCCAAGGACCAACGGACAAGTGGGCGTGCCAATGGCATGATCCTACAAGGACTCAAGCCGAGGATCTTCAATCACCTGAACCAATGCGGGAAGAAATGGTACCGGAACTACCGTCGGTACTATGGAGCCTTCGAACAACGAAAAGCCGGAGCCACGGATTCACCCCATTCTTTCTAGTCTATGGGGCCGAGCGATCTTGCCCACGTACATTGAATATGGGTCCCCAAGGCTGCGAGCCTACACCGAAAGGGGGCAACCGCAGTGCAAGGCAAGATTCCATCGACCAAGTCGATGAGGCCCGAGATGTCGCACTCTCGAATTCAAAGAAGATACCAACAAGCTTCACACGCTAGTATCATGCCGTTTAACGAAGCCTCGAGCTCCAAGTCAACGACCCCGCACTCAGTCAAGCAGGATAACAAAGGGCGCCACAAGCTCACTCCACCTTTGGGAAGGGCCTTATTTCATCGCCCGAAATACTAAGGCCCGGGACCTACAAGTTGAAGAACGAGAAGGGTGAAGTCTACTCCAACGCCTCGGAACATAGAACAACCTACGTCGCTTCTACCCTTAACCTCGCACTAGAAGTCAAACACTTATGTTTTTTTTCGCTCAATAAAAGATCTACATCTTTTATGAAGAAATACTTTTGTGCATACCTTAAGGGAGTCTTAGCCTCGCCCAAAGACAAGACTAAAAACTCCCTCGGGGCTACACGGGGACCCCCTGGGGACCCCATCCTCTTTCTTTTTTCGAAACTTTTCTTCAAAGAAAAAAGTTCTCCTCGCAAGACACGGATCGATCGTTTAAGTTGCGAAGGTCGCACACGCACGCATCCTAAGTGAGGTAGCCGAGCCAAGCGGATCGTCCCTAGTGGCACCCGTCACGGACCGCCCCGGTGGCATCCATGCTCACTATCTCGCGAGCGGTGAAAGCAAGCGACCCGCCACACAATAAACGAAATTCGAGAGACGCAACACAATCATAAACGCACCTGCCCAAGACACAAGGCCTCGGGCAAAGACCATTGTTTATGAACACATTCCTTATCCATTTAACTTTTATACAAAGGGAGATCAAGGGGCATCGCGAGCCTCGTCCACCCTAGGCCACGGACGGCCGACGAAGAGGCATCGCTGCGGCGACATCCTCGGCAATGGTATCCCGAGAGAGGCGCGTCGTTCCCGTCCGGCCGCATCCCGGAGATCCGGCAACCCGCATCTCCGTGTCCCCCTCATAGCTTGATTCTATGGGGAATACGGAGGGCATACCTCGTCTTCAAAGCGGGAGGCCAAACTGCGTCGCATTGTCCACGAGTTATACAACTCCTGGTCTTGGCGCAGCATCCTTCCCGGCATCCTTCCCATTCGAGGTCGACCAGCGTCCTCGCGACGCTCATCTGAGTCGAGAAGAAGCCCCGCGACGTTGCTGGTACCACGGGCTGCATCGGGAAGTGCGAGGAGAACACCGCCATGCACGTCCGCACGCCAGACCGGAAGGCATTACGGAGCTCAGACCTGAGGAAACCGCCCACGGCGCTCAGGCGACTACGAGCCGAGGGCCCGACCTCCAGTTGTCCGCCCGGCGGGGCGGATGAAGTCCGGGGCCTCTTCTAGCTCCCAGTGCGACTTGCTCCCGCTCCGGCCAGCAGGCGGCGTAGCCGGTCTCCACGACCTCGGTCCGGACCTTCTCCGCCTCTCGCGACAGCACCAAGGTGATGTCGGCAACATGAAGCGATCAAAGGCGGAAAAACCGCCAAAGGAAAGAACGTTACCTTGGCACTTCCGGTGCCGACCCGGATCACGCCGTGCTCATCCGCGAGGCGACTTGTGGAGCTCCTCCTTCTCCTTTCGAGGGTCTCCCCCTCGGACACCAACTCCCCGATACGGGTGTTCAGGGCGTCGCACATCTCCGCCTGCTTCCTCGCCTCTTCCCGGGATCTGTCCCGCTCGCCATTGGCCTCTTCCAGGGGCTGGAGGACCGGCCTCCGGCATCCTCAAAGTCCTGGCTCACCCGAGCCATTTCGCGCCTACCACCTTGGCGCCTCGGACTGACCTTGACGACTCGGCCTCCGTGAGCACAATGCCGAGACTCCCTCTCCTCGGCGAGAGTAGTAAGCCGGGCGTCTCGCTTTGGGCCTCGATCAATTTCACCCGCGTCGCCCGAGGGCGGTCCAAGTTCAGACATTCGGCGAAGGAGCTTCGGACTTCTCCCGCGAATCGCGGAGATTCCGCGGGAAAGACACCACCAATTATGGCACATACGTAAAGAAAATACAGCCGGAAAATGGCAGCCAAGACACTCACCGCATCGCCCTCGGCGAGACGACCGGTTATGGTGTCACCCATCTTCGCAGCCGCCGGCGACCCACCCGGCGGATCTGCTCATGAGCCCTCCACGCCCGACCTCGATCGGTCATCGATCACCACGGCGGGACCCCCCGCACATCACCCAAGGTCAAGGGGGGACCACCCCAACGAGTCGGCTCGGGAGGAAGCATTTCATCCACCGGCAGCCCCGCGGCTGGAAACCCGCACCAATAAAGTCCAGAGGCCCTTCGTTACGACCCGCGCACGGACCTCACCAACGCCGAAGACGACGCTTTGCTGGGGTGGGTGTGTCCAACCCCCGCGCATGGAGCAACTGAAGTCGATTGCACGCCTCATGAGCCCCGGATCGGTGGGAGCCGACACAAGTGAAGACCTCCGTGTCTCCGGGCCTCAAGAGCTCCTCCGAGAGAACTCCCTGACGAAAGGGCTTGGCTCCTCGGGGGGGCAGCTACGTCGTGGGACCCTCAAACGGCGCTAATCGCTTCCGGCTACTGGGCTGCGCCGCTGCAGCTACCGAGCTCTCCGGAGTCGATCACCATAGGCCAGGGTGGATCACCCACCATCACCACCGTGGGCTTGAACCCCCTCGGGAGAAACCTCGGTCGCCCGGCCGGGCCCGACCCCCTCCCGAGGCTCGGGGCTAACACCACGGGAGCCAGCGCAGGTGGGACAACGTCTTGGTGAGACAACCCCGGCTGCGGGCCCCGGCCGAGGCCACGCACTAGCCTTCGGGGCCTTCTTGGGGTGCAAGGACAAGAGTGGGGCCCCCCGCTTCCCGACCATTCAAGAACGCTGTCCAAAAAGAAGCCAAAAAATACAAAGGAGGCTAACTCTGCGAAAAACACGAAGGGACTCACGAGGCCCGAGGGATCGCCCGGGTGTGGCCGAGGCACGGAAGATCGCGACTGGGCATCGCGACTTGACGCACGGGTCGTCTCCCCACGGTTTCCGCGACGCGGGGCCGGGCGCGAAGGGCGTCATTTTTTCTCTTCACCTCGGCGGCGCCTGCGGCCGCTCGGAGTCGTTGGCCCTTCACGCCGACCTCACCTTGCAACGTCAAGGCGCCACATCGGGGGAAACCCCCGAGCCGCCACTAGTCCCGGCCTCGGTGGGAGGAAGCCTCGGCGCACGAGTCCCCTCGACCTCCGACGCCTCGTGGCTCGGCACGTGGGGAAGCCCCGAGTGGGTCGGCAACCCCCAAGGCTCGGTCTATACGGGCCGCCATTATCCGATCCGACGAGTTCACGGCGAACTCGTCCTCCTCATCCCCTCGTCCTCCTAAGGTGGTGAGGTATCGAGCGATTGGCCCCTGCATTGCGGCCCGGCGGTTGGCGAGCCACGTTCTTGTTCTTCTTCTCCTCCTCCTTGGCGCGCCCGCCCTCTCCTGCTCGTTCGAGTACGCGGTTTTCCGCCCGCATCTGATCTAGATCGAGGCACGAGCGGAGGAGGAGGAGTCGTGATAGTTCAAAACGACCCCGCAAGAAGATGGAATAAGAACCGCGGTGGTAGCCACACGCGGCAACAACAAGACAATGCAAAACGGCCCGGCCAAAAAAGCGCTTACCAAAGAGATGTACCCACGGGCGGGCGCGCATAGGGATCTCGGGGAATGCGGGGCCAGTGTTGGACCCCAACGCCTCCCTCACCCTCTTGGCCGTGCCATCGGTGGAAAGCGAAGGGCGACATCCGAGACTCCTCAAGACCAACGGCCGAGGGGGTCATCGAGGGTACATGCACAAAGGGTGAGCCATCAATGGCAACACCCGGCCGATGAAAGGCAACCCTGGCCCGCAGCGTTCACCTCCCTTTCTGAGCCGCAGGGACCGCCCGCCTCGAGCCCTCCAACCGGGATGATCCGCCGAGGGTGGACCCCAATTCCACTTATTCGTCATTTGCTGAGGACACGCCCGGTGTACGCGGGAAGCGCTGTTCCGCTGCTAAGGAGGTAGAACCACTGGTCCTGCCACCCCTTGTTGGAGGAGGTGAGCTTGGACACGATGTACCCATCAGCCCGGTTCGCCTTGTGCGCTCCGATCGGACTTGTAGCGCAACCACCAACGCCGCAACGCCCGCCGTGCCCCTCCCTTCACCACCGGGCGGTGGTGAGATCGCTTTGAAGAACCACGCCCAAAGGTCCCAATGCGGCTCGATCCCCGGGAATCCCTCACGAGGGTAACAAAGATAGCCGCTGAGAGATCGAAGTTCGGGGCGGATGGTGGAGCTCGGCGTCATAATGATGAAGAATCGCCGAATAAACCGCCCCGCCGGCATCCCGAACCCGCGCGGTGAAGATCCATCAAACTCACCACATAGCCATCGGGGAGGGTTAGGCTCCTCCTCGGTCCAATGTCGCGCCAATCCACTCCGCCGCTCGGCATTGGTACGAGGGCGAAGAAGCCCTTCCTCGACAAGGCGCCGAAGCTTTTCCTCCGTCCGCCGTCGTTCTCGGCCACGCTGTTCGGCATCGAGCACCTCCCCCCGCGCCGCCACCACCACCAGATTGGCGCCATGGACAAGCGGGAGGACGAAGAACAAGAACCAGCGGCAACACCGTTCGCACGAGCCAAAGGCAAGTGGATCTCTCCCTTAATCTCTCCCAATCTTTCTTTCTATCTCCCGATTCTTTGCAGCAAAAGAAGGCAAGAAGGCGATAAGCAAGAACAAAGGAGCAACTATCCGCCGCCGCCCCGACCCCCCCATATTTATAGGGACGGGAAGGCAAACCGCCCGGCTCGGGCAAAGCGAACCGACTCACGGAATGAACGGCCCATGATGAAACAGAACCGCTCATCCAACGGCTCGGCCAGCGGCGGAGAGCCGTCAAGAGCATTAATGCACCTTGACGGTGCTCGACACGCCCACGACAAGAAGCCACGAGCCCGCGTCCCATCGGATCGAACCGACGTCACCTCGGGCGCGCGGCGAGGAGACGCGTCTCCCCGGGCCGAGGTAAAACCGTCCGCCGTTCATATCCAGCAGCGCCCGACCCTAAGAGGCAAAAAAAAAGGCCCGATGACGGTTCTCACCTCGGCGGGAACCAAACGAGCCTCGGGCTGGGCGCGACGCCAACGTGCATCCTACGATCCGAAGGTTGCGTCTGGGCCCACATGGGTTTCTGATCGCCTCGGGATAACCCGAACCGAGGGAGGATGGAAATGCACACCGGCTATACCCGGGCCCTCCGGCCCGGATTTCTGAACGTGTTTAAGACCGCGCGTGCTTTGCTTATAGAGATGTCCCATCCGTGGGAGGCCTACGGGCCCCCTGGGGTGACCGTCAAACCCCGGGATCTCGCTAAGCGGTCCCGGGGTTCTCATGGGGTGAATCCTAGATCACATAGCCGACCCTTGCTCGGCGAGGGCACGGGCACCCCACTTAAACCGACCCGTTACAACGTTCAAACGGAGCGCACCATGGTCAGCTTTCGGGGCACCGAGGTGTGTCTCCCTCCTCCTCCCTTTCGGGAGGGCGACGAGGAGCGTATAATCAAAGTCGAGGCTTCCCGGGTCGACCTTGCGCACATAAGCGCGGGCCTCGGGCTGCCCACGCAAAAACCCGACGACTCCGCACAAATAAGCGCAATTTAAGAGTCAAATTTCGGCCTTTGCCCGGCGTCGCGGTATAAAAAGACCTCGAAGGAATCCGCCATTCCATTCGAGGCCTCGGGGAACTACACCCAACGGAAGTGCGCTCGCGCACCACCCATAGTAGACGAACCACCACGAAAAAAAACAAGGCGGCGGAATGGCACAACCCCGGGCGAGTCCACACCGCCGGGGCTACCGTCGTCCTAAATATCGGGCCCCGTGACATTCTCATATAACGAAAATCGTCGGCCCGTCGGGGCCCAAGAAAACTCTCGGCCCGCTATCATCCCGCTTAGAAGGACGGCCCGCCAGATGGTGGACTGGGCCAAAAGAGCCACGACGCCTACGTGAAGACGGAGTTGGCCCACGCACGGCCCACCGGGAGTCACCGCGACGAAAGAGCTCGCTACGCCACGGAGGACAAGGTCAAGGACCTTTACAAGACGGCGAACCATGGCGCCCACGCCATCATCGGCCAACCTAAGGCTCGATTCAACCCCAAATCTCCGTCTCGCCCGAGGGTGGCTTAGCTCACCGACCTCGGATGAGAGACCTCCGCCTCGAGGGTGGCCTAGCTCACCACCCTCGGGCGCAAAAACTCCGCCTCGCCCCCGAGGAGACCCAGCTCTCCATCCTCGAGCGAGGTGGCTCATCCCCACTCACCCGGGGTCATAGACCCTCGGGCGTGGGAGGTTCCGTCTCAAGGAAGGGAACAATGCATTTAATGCGGTTACACGCGGCAGACGAGCGCCGCCAAACCATCGACACGCCCGGTCAAATCGACCGCCCGATCACTTCCCAAATCCGACCGATGGGACACAAGGCCGAACCGGTGACATATTACGCCGCCCAAAGACGGGAAACCGGGACAACACCGTTCATTTCCCGAACGCAGCCAAGACGCCACGACGGGCGGGCGCCACCGGGCTTATGACACGCCACGCCCGCTTTCACAGGACCGCCCTCGCGATGCGGATGTGAGGGACGCCTCCGCAGATCCTCCGGGCGCACGGAAACGGCACGTCCGCCATCGGATTAGGGACGCGTGTCTTCATCAAACAACGCCCAAGCCGGCCAAACCCTCGGCCGTGCGCATGCAACGAGCATAGCCTCGGAATTAGCCACCTAGGCATCCACATATGTAAACATTACTTCCCTCTTCCCTCTATAAAAGGGGGAGTAATGCCCCATTAGCGAGGGGATCCCCGCAGGACAAAAGCATAACCACCACCACCACCACGATCGTAGGGCTTGAGACCGGCGTCTCTCCCCACACCGCTTGTAACCCCTACTACAAGCTCACCTTTGAGCGCGAGGTAACACGAGCGGGACACCACCCGCCGGACGTAGGGCCCCGTTGGCCTGAACCCGGATAAACTCGCCGTGTGTCAGTGTCCATCTTGCGCTACGCCATAGGAGGAGGGGGCACACGGCCCATAAATTCTTTATTGCCGGCACCCGAGGCACCCCCGGTTCTCGAACGCCGACGTAAATGCACAACACATCGGGGGTGTCGAGGAGCGAGGTAGTCGAAACACGACGGGTCATGATATCGGGTGTCCGACTAAGCAGAGGTGAAGATTGGCTTTGGTTGGAGCCATGATATCCTACCAAGTATATTGTTTTGCGCCGTTAAAGATACGCACCCCGAGCAATTTAATCTTGATATGAACTCCTCTCGGTATCCTCAATAACACAACTCTACATATGCTATTTTATATAACATTAGTTATTATTGTCCTATATTTGATCACAATATGTAATAGGAACGCTAGGAGGGCCTTTTCTTTATAGAAATATATTTTTTTAATATCTATATATGTAATGAAAGCTAATCATTCTCATAAATGTTAAAACGAGAACATGATGTGGTAACTAGGAACATCGAATGGAGATAAATTTATTAGAACATCAAAAGATGTTAAGTAGAACATCGAGATAAAGCTACACCGAACAATGTAGTAAGCAAAACAGAACATGACCTGGTAACTAGGAACATCACATGCAGATAAATTTATCGAACATCAAAGGAGGTTCAAGAGAACATCAGATAAAAGCTAGACTGAACAACATAGTAAACAAAACAGATCATTGACCTAATAAAAAGGAATATAATAAAAAGATCAATGAAGGTTAAGATAGACTGAATAACGTAGTAAGCAAAACAGAGCAGATGACCTTGTAACTAGGAACCTCACATGTAGTTAAAATTATCAGAACATCAAACGAGGTTAAGTAGAACATCAGATAAAGCTACATTGAACAACGCAGTAAGCAAAATAGAACATGACATGGTAATTAGGAACATCACATGCAGTGACGGATAAAAAAATTTAGGCCGGGCTAATAAAGCTTAAATCATGCTTAGCCGCTCTTAATCTATATAATTATACATAAAATGCAAGGAGGGGCTCCACTTACATGCAGTCCGTAGGGGGCGCTGGAGCACGGGCCGCCCCCGGTGCTAGCTCCGTCCCTGATCACATGCAGTTAAAATTATCAAAAAATCAAATGAGGTTAAACAGAACATTAGATAAAGCAGCACTGAGCAATGCAACAACCAACACAAAATATGACCTAGTAATTAGGAAATTCACATGCAGTTAAAAATATCAGAATATCAAAGGTGGTTCAACGGGACATTAATTAGATAAAGCTAAACTGAACAATGTAGTAAGAAAAACAACACATGACCTGATAAATAGGAATATAACGTGGAGTTTACAACTATCAGAAGACAAGAGAAGGTTAAATAGAATACTAGACAAAGCTACACTGAACAACGTAGTTGGCAAAATATAGCATGACTTGGTAACTAGGAACATCGCATGGAGTTAAAATTATCAGAACATCAAAGTAGGTTAAATAGAGCATCAGATAAAGCTACACTAGAACATGACCCGGTGACTAGGAACATCACATACAGTTAAATTTATCAGAACATCAAAGGAGTTTAAGTAGAACATCAGATAAAGCTACACTTAACAACGCAGTAAGCAAAAAGTAATAAAAAGTTGTCAGAACATAAGATAAAGCTACACTGAACAACGCAGTAAAGCTACACCGAACAACGTCAGATAAATTTTTCGAACATGACATGCAATAGGAGTGCTTTTTCTTTATAGAAATATATTTTTTACATCTATGTAATAAAAAGTAATCGGTATCATAAATGTATTAAAATTATTTTGTAAATTTTATATTTTAAAATGATGACTCATCAAAACCTTTATCATATTATTTTAAGGATATAAAAAGGAGTGCACTTGAAGGTTTAGGACAAGATAAACTGAGAAAGAAAGAACTACTCAACAACAATATTGGTGGACAAAGAAAGGAAATAAATCAAGAAATAGGTACAATAAAAAATTTGCATGTCGTTGGAAACAATAATTATGAAAATATATATTGTTAAAATGAATGTAATAATAATGATGTACTTGCTTAATTACTGAGAAATATAAATAAATAAAGATTAGTCCACACAGATGAAGAATATAGGAAAAAGAAAATAGAAAACTTGAAGACTTGAAAAAGAACTCTACAGCCAAATTGGCGGACACAGAAAAAAAAAAAAAAAAACTAAAAACTAGTAGTACGTGCATTTGAACTCTACAGCCAAATTGGCGGACACAGCCTGTACTATGCCACTTCTGCACCGCACGTCGGGAGGGAGGCAGTACGTGCGTGGGCCCCACTGTTGTACTGCTGTGCTGCTGCTGTACACATGTATTGCTGTGAAATTTTTAAAGAAAATAGGAATACAGATGGAATACTGGGGGTGAGTATGGGATGGCACAGATCTTGAGGCATTTGTGGGCGGTGAAGATAGACTGAGCAGGTACATGCTACTTCGCATTTTCGAGCCTGGCGTCGTGAGCCCAGCACCAATCGGTGCTTGCCCTTCGTCCAGCAGCAGCTAGCAAGTGCAAAGGATTAATCGAATTGTTTTTGTCTTCTCCGCCCGGCAAGCAGTTCTGTCTTTTGTTTCTTTTCAGTGCTGTGCGCTGTGTTAATCTTCAAGCAAATCGACAGGAGCTGCAGCCGGCGAACCATATTTCAGAGTTTGGTAAGTAGAGGTTCAGATTTATTAGGAGCACTCGTCCAGGTTCTTGATGCCATCGATTTATCTGTCATTTAGTTTGAGCGGCATCTTCAGTTGGCTTGAGCACTAGCAAGTAGCAGCTCGTATACATCTTGGGAAATTGATTTGTGACGTCCTTTTCTATCTATAGTACTTGGATTAGTTTAATTGAGTTAGCCTCTAGCAGCAGCTTGTCATTCTATGTAGATTGCACGTCGTTGTCAGTCAAGCACAGCAGCCTCGCAAATTCCAGCAAGCTACAGGTAGCAGCTTCGTCTCTTTTCAAAGTAAAACAAGTCCAGTTCGTAATTCCACTCTCTCTCATCTATGAATTACTACTCCTAGATCATCAAAAAAAAAAAAATTACTACTCCTAGCAATGATGAGTAATCATTAGAGCATTTATTTATCTCATTTGTTTAGAGTAGCATTAACGGGTTTCAAAGTTTCCTGCTAGCTATCGTGCATGTACTTCGTATTTGCAGGTACACAGCTCATTGCTCGTGAGCATTTCCAGCTTGATTGTTTTTGTCCGTAGTTTGCCCTTCCGAGCTCCGATTCAAGATCCGCTTTTGCGATGATTTTATATTGATTCGAAAATTTTACCTGAGTGCTCCTATCATAAATTGATTTGGGTATTTTAGATTAGAGAACCCACTTCTTCTCAATAGGAGTTGGGTAACTCTTTTCCGTCCATCGATTCAGAAATTCTTTTCACCGGTCGTGTGTGGTCGTTTGAGGTGTCCCGCTGTTCTTAGGGAACATCCACTCAACCCTTTGGGTTGTGGACATCTCAATCTTCTTTTGCTTTCGTGACACCTTGTTACCAGGATTAGCACGTGTTACTCGCCTCGTTTTGAGTTTGTTTTTGAGGTTGGGGGTTGAGCCGATGACCTGAAATTGAAAAGGAAAATCAAGGCTCCCATGCCCCCCTTCCTCGCTTGTTTTGGTCCTTCGACTTGCCCTACGTAGAAATGCGATCTAGCTCTTATTTTGGTGTGTTACCGGTTTTATTTTCAACAGTAACTAAGATCAACTATGAGCAACATTTTGTATACCACTATGTTGCTATTTGATAGAAACAATTCAAATATAAATAAGATGAAATAATTACATATATTGCAGCATTTGTTTTCTAATTACACGTACACAGCTGCATATATTCACCGAGAAATATATATGATTGATGTGCCTCACAAACAGTACGAATAAAGGCTGAAATTGTTCTATCGTCCGCATCCACTCATTTCTTTATCCTCTCTCCACATGGTTATTATCTTCTCTCCCCTAGAATCGTCGTTCTCGTCAATGCTATTGGTCCAACCCAAATCGAGGAGTAGTGGATGCTTGCTCGCCCAAGCGCCACACGCAGTGCCGGGAGTAGGTCACCCGCGTGCAGCTGCGACAGCGGGGCGGGGGGAGCTCGGCAGCTCGCAGTGGCTTGGGAGAAGGTATATATGGCCATGCAGCCCGTGGGTCGGCCCAAACACGGCACGGCCCGAGGCACCGCGCCGTGCACGGCCACCACCCGCCCATGGCACGGCGCAAGACGACCGGTAAAACAGCGGCCCGATAGCCGGCCTGCTAAGAGAGGGCCTCAACCGCCCACACTCCCTCCCACACGGCCACAGTGCCATGCCCGGCCACAGCGGCCCTCCCTCCCACCGCCCCGCAGCCGCCCGCGCCGCTTTTCCCCGGCCGGCCGTCGCGCGCCGCCTCCCTCCCCGTCGCGCCGCTTCTCTCCCCTCCCCTTCCCTTCCGACGACGGCGCGAGAATGAGGGCGGATCCGACCGATGGCGACGACCCAACACCAAGCGGCGGATGCGGTTGTGGCGACGCCAGAGCACAACGACGGCACCATGGACCCAGACGAAAGATGGAGAACGAGGGAGGGCGCGCTGCGCAGCGCCAGCTATCGGCTTCCGTCGCGGCTGCTCCTCCTCCCATGGTCACCACAGCTCCCTCCCCGCGTGCGCGCCCGCTTCACGCCTCCTCCACGCGCGCGCCGCAGCCGACAGTGCCTCGCCTCCTCGCGGCGGCGGCGGCGCCGGCGGACGTGACTTCGGCACGGCCCGGACGGCCCATGGGTCGCGGCCTTGGGCCGGAGGCCGAGCACGAGCATGGCGGCGACACGGCACCGCACGACCGGGCCGCAGGGCGGGCCGGCACGGCTGGATGGCCATCTACAGGAGAAGATCGTCCACGTGCAGCCCTGCGGCGAGCGGGAGAGCTCGCTTGCACATCTCACCGGCCTGGGGCGGAGCTCGTGCCTCTCTCCTCCGCCCCCCGGGGCCCTTCCTTCTCTCGTGTGCCACAGCCGGATCCCGCTGGCTCGCCTAGAGATAACGACGAAAGGTACAACGCAGGGCTCAGTCAGTGACTAGACCTCGGAGCACGAGCCCACCTCATCGCCTCGCGAGACGACGAGCGTGTCGTCTCTATGTGTTCACTAGGTCTTTTTGCAAAACATGCGTAACACATACGGCTCAAATAGTAATAATAATAATAATAAGTTAATAACGCAAGCAGAAGGTGTCTATAAATTAAAGCGATGCACGTTTGTCGAGGAGAGTCAATAGTAATAATAATCCTAAATTCCTGGTTTCCCCGCCCAAAGCACACGGAGAAGGACGGGTTAGTTTTTTTTCAATCCATCACGAGCAAGCTAACAGGGCCCACTTTCTCATCGAAAAATAATAAAAATAAAGACTGTCTACAAAACAATGACAAACCCGCAGGTAGTTGAAGCCGAAATCAGCCGAAATTAGGTGTGTTTAGATATTGAAAAGTGTCACATCAGGCATTCCGGCACATATTTAACGTACCAAACGTCGTCCAATTACAAATAAACTAGTTAAAACACTCCGCGCAGTTGCGCGGGCTAGGGAATGTTTGTAATTCTTCAGAATTGTTGCGTGGGCCCTGGGGAAGCTGTACAATCTTTTCATTGCGGAATCCAGCTTCTAATCTTACTTTCTAATTGCGTTATACAGTGAAAGGGCATGACAATAACATTGGTATGAGAATACTTTATAGGTTGTTGGAAAAGAAAAAGTATGGGAACAGGTAAACTATCGCCGTCCCTCGTATGATAAGCAGTAGGACAATATATTTATGTTAGAACTGTATCTGCCACTTTTGAGGAAAGACGAATAAATCAATTAACAAATGATGTGATGAAAGGAGCCATTGTGTGTCATCAGTGCAGTGGGAAAACGTGAAGTTTTACGATACCTGATAAGATGCAGTTGAACTATGCATAGGCACATAAATGTATATTGAATTTCAGAGTAGAAAGCTGAGTAATGTCTAAAATATATGTTAATAAAAGATCACATAGATAAGCATAAGCTGCTTTATTGAAAGTATGGAGTTCGTCTTGCCGAAGCGAAGAAATATTTATAAGACCCAGAATTCCATAATCAAAATTGACTGCAGTAAGATGCTTTGTATTCATCTAAATTACTTAAGATCCTTTGAGTTTTATGTAATTTGTGCACTGCAATTTATATACTGGTAGGAGGGTAAGGTATATAAGTATAAGTTAATGTAATTGAAGCAGTACTTTATAAGTTAATGGAAAATTGTGTAACTATCGTTCTGGAACCAAATTTACATTCTTTTGTCGGAACAAAGGCTTTGTCATGCTTGTTGTGAGCTATAGTAGGAGAAGAGTTTCATGTCAGTGAGTTGTGTACATCCCGATAGGGTTCCTGAACGAATATGTCACACATGCACTACAGGATAGTATGATGACACAATGATTGGAGGCCAGGCAACAGATGTAAAATCAGGAAGCAGAGCCTCCAGGGCATTTCATCGAGCACCTTAAGAGCATAGGTCAGAAGAGGCAAAGGAAACAGCAAAGGGGGCTTGACCGTGATCGAAGATGAAGGGAGGCGGAGTGAACTGGAAGAAAAGCGTCACCCAATGTAAAGCAGCCGCTTACGTAGGACGTGGAGGCGAGGTTGGAGCGCCGATATGAGTGGCGCCGGCCAGGGAGGTGGTCGGTCGGCAGGGCCTCCATGCGCGGCCGACGGACACCTGGGCACGGAGGCGCTGGCGCAGTAGACGAGCGTCCACCCTGGGCGGTCAAAGCCGCCGACGTTGTCGACGTGGGAGGCGAGCGGGATAGCCGCGAGGCTGCGGCGAGGCGGCTACGCAGGGCAGCGCTAAGGCGCGGCGGTCGCGCAGTGCGGGGCTACGGCCACCACAGAGGGAGACGGCGATGGAAGCGAGGTCGCCGACGGAGGGGCGGGGCGGGCTGGGGAAGGACGGTGGAGGCGGCGTCGATGAGCCGGTGACGGAGGGAAGAGTGCGTGCGAGGAAGGGCATGTACGATGGGGGCTGGATAGGATTGAAGTGTTGATGGAGGTCTCTGGAAGGGCTGTTGCTGGCCGTCGATTGTGCATCATATGGATAGAAATAGGGGTGACGTGGCACAACTTAGGATCAGTAAATGGTACACCTAAAATAAGGGTAATGGATAGATTATAGATTTGATCTGTAAACGACGAGATAAATTTTTGAAGCCTAATTAATTTATCATTAGAGCATGTATTACTGTAGCTAGCTTTAGTGTTTAATTAGACTTGTTAGATTCGCCTCGCGATTTATAAGCTAACGGTGCAATCACTTTTTATTTCCACTAGATTTAGTGCTCCATGGCGTCGATATATTCAATGTCATAGCCAGTGGCGGAGGACAAATAAAAACTAAGGTATGGCATAGAGTTGATAAAGCTTGATTAGTAGCAGAAATATTAAGAAAAGCACATGATGCAACCAGGATGTAGAAGAGTAAAGCAAATTTGAGGTAGGGCAGCTGCCACACCTAGCCCTACCGAGTGCTCCGCCACTGGTCATAGCTTTTGAAAGTGCCCAAACCTTATATGGCGCACGCAGTCAAAGATCAACGCGGCAACGTGCTTTCCTGGATGTTTCGGGGAAAAGAAGAATGCAAAAAGCACTGCCATCTTTAACTTTTGGACGGGTAAGTAAAGATGCAATGGAAAATTAAAACTGCTGTGTACAATCTTCAGGGAAAGCATGTATACAGCTATACAGACATTTTTTCCTCGAATACCCATGGGATCTGCTTATCATTGCATTTAAGAAGATTAGAGTTTAATGTTACAAGAGAATCCGGCATAGCCGGTGGCACTGCATCGCTACATTTTGGAAACAAGAAGCTAATAGCTAATACTGACATGCGGTGCAGCTCAACTGTGGTGCACTGCCCTCCACGGCCGCTTCCTCACTTGTCTGTCAGCCAGGCCGGAGAGCCCGGGCAGGCGCCAAGGTTTCTGTGCGGACGCCCCCTCGGAGCATGCATGCGCGCCGCGGGCCCTCGTCCGCCGGAGCAGCAACAGCAGCAGCCGGAGCGCCGTCGCCGGCGTCCGGAAGGAGATGTAGCTATTAGCTCCGCGACCCGGATCGGAGGAAAGGGAATGACCGTTACGGCGCGCAGGAGGTGCCGCGGGGCCGGGATGGAGGAGAAGGGCGGCGCGCCCGCTCGGCTTCCTGGGCCTCGACCCGATGCGCGTCCTTCTGCCGCCGCTCCGCCTGCCGGAGAAGCTGTTGGCCACGCTGCGGACGTACGAAATGCGCAAGGTGCGGGACAGCTCCAGATGGCTTATCCCGCTCTGGGTCAGAATCTGCGTCCTCATCGCCTTCCTCATCTACCTCTGGATGAGCTACCAGGCGGTCCAGGCCGACGGGAAGCGCCGGGAGTCGCTCGCCACCATGTGCGACGAGCGAGCGCGCATGCTCCAGGACCAGTTCAACGTCAGCATGAACCACCTCCAGGCGCTCGCCATCCTCGTCTCCGCCTTGCACCACTCCAAGGCGCCCTCCGCCATCGACCAGGTACGTACGTACGTGCACTGCTGTGCTGCCAGTGCTATCTTTTGCTAGTTTCTCCACCTCAGTCCGGATCCAAGCAATATTTCTCCGCCGTCGGCCGTGGTGCAAATCCATCTGTCTGACCGTTGGCTGTCGTTGGCGCAGAAAACGTTCGCGAGGTACGCGAAGAGGACGGCGTTCGAGCGGCCGCTCACGAGCGGGGTCGCGTACGGGGTGCGGGTCAGGCACGCCGAGCGGGAGCAGTTCGAGCGTCAGCAGGGATGGAGGATCAAGAAGATGTACTCCTCGCGGTCGCGGGCACCAGGGAACGCCGTGGACGCCGAGGTGCGGGAGCCGGCGGAGGAGTATGCTCCCATAATCTTCGCGCAGGACGCCTACAAGCACGTCATCTCCTTCGACTTGCTATCCGGCGACGTGAGCACTCGCTCTGCTGCCCTCAGCCCCTCCTCCTCCCCTCCATCGCAAGATTTCCGGGCTGATAGGTTTCTGCAGCTAATAAGTCGGCTCTGCAATGCAGTGTTCACCATGTCAACATCTGTTGCTTACCCCTTTTTCACCTCCGATTTTTGTTAATCCGGGCCTCAATTATTCATGGTAAAAAAATTCATGTCACGAGCAGCAAGGGCTATCCATACACTAATCTCTGCCTCTTTTGCTCTTGCAGTTGGATGACCGCGACAACGTACTACGAGCTAGAGAATCTGGGAAGGGTGCTCTTACTGCTCCTTTTAAGCTGCTCAATAATCGTCTCGGACTGATCTCCACCTATGCTGTGTACAAGTATGAGCTTCGCCCAAATGCCAGGCCACAGGAGCGCATTCAGGCTGCTATAGGGTAATTAAGCTTTTCAGGCATCCTATTTGCAGTCAGGAACCGTGCCACTGAATTACTGCCGGCCATTTTACAGCTATTTAGGGGGCATATTTGACATTGAAGCGTTTGTTGAAAAGTTGCTTCACCAGCTCGCCGGCAAGCAATCCATCATGGTGAACGTTTACGATACTACTGATGAGAGACCGATCAGTATGTATGGTTCGAATGATACAGGCAGTGGCATGTGCCAGGTCAGCACACTGAACTTTGGTGACCCGACAAGGAAGCATGAGATGCACTGCAGGTGATTTCCTCTTCTTTTTTTTTTTTTTGGAAAGGAACAGGAGGGGCAAGGAGCCCCTACTGAATATATTAGAAGCAAAGACAGTCGAATACAAATGCAAATACAGAAATAAGAAACAAAAAGCTGACTATAAACTGAGAAGACTAGAGCTAGGGAACCAGAAAGGTTTATTTCCGTGTAATTAAAATTTGTTACCCCTGTAGTCTATTCTTTGTAAGGCTCTGTGTCTCATCTGTTTCTCTTTAATAGGTTCATTCAGAGGCCACCTTGGCCTAGGATGGCAATAACGACATCAGTTGGAACTCTAGTGATTGGTTTACTGATTGGATACATAATTCTTGCTACCGCAACACGGATTGCCAGAGTTGAAGATGATTTTCAGGAGATGAGTATGCTCAAGAAGCGTGCAGAGGATGCAGATATTGCCAAGTCACAGGTGATTAGCTTTGCTGCTAATAATAGCTATGCATGTTTTGTGTTACTGTTTCTCTTGGAGGCCAAAGGCTTGTTCTTCCCTCCCCTCTCTCTCTCTCTCTCTCTCTCTCTCTCTCTCTGCGAGATAGGGACCAAAAAAAATGACAGCTTATTAATTCAATACCGTTTTTGCATGCAGTGGTTGGCTACTGTTTCTCATGAGATCAGAACTCCAATGAATGGTGTTCTAGGTGAGGTTCTAGTCTATCTAATTTGAACAATAGTCTTCATTGTTAATTAGAGTGCAAGGAGATATGATTTATTTCCGAATTTGCAGGGATGCTCGAAATGCTCCTGGCTACTGATTTGGATACAACAAAAGAAGAATATGTCAGAACCATACAAGCCAGTGGCAAAGCTTTGGCATCTTTCATCAGTGAGGTTCTTCATCAGGCAAGGATCGAGTGTGGTAAGCTTGAGGTTGAGGCGGTGCCCTTTGATCTTAGAACAGTTTTTGATGGCATTTTATCTCTCTTCCGTGGGAAAGCTCAGAAGGAAGGACTGGAGGTAATGAAAGATTACAGCCATGCTGTCACGCACTGCAGTTTTACTGTATTTTATTTATAAATGCACTGACTTTATTTTTGGTTATTCCACTGTGATGTACAACGGGAGCAGTTGTCAGTGTTTGTTTCTGACCAAGTTCCACAAACACCCGTGCAAATGCAAATAGCCAAATACGACTCTACTGAATTACTGATCCTGCATCCAATGCAATTCGCAGCGGATCATGTCCCAGGACTGCCGCAACCTCCTCTCCCGCAACTTCGTCTCGAACCCGGCCAGGAGGATCAATATGAAAGAGGTCAAGACCCACCCCTGGTACCTCAAGAACCTGCCGAAGGAGCTCGAGGAGGAGGCCGGCGGGGCCGAAACCCAGAGCTTTGCTGAGATCATGAGGATCGTGAAGGAGGCGCAGATGGTGGCCAAGCCGGCGAGGCCCGTGGAGGAGGCAGAGGCAGAGCAAGTGGAGTAATCAAAGCCTTTTTACACTGCTGCTGCCTTTCTTTTCGATACCTTTCTTTCCAATATATACTCAAACCCACTTTGCACATTAACTAATAACAGTTTTACACTTAGTCCAAGAAAAAAAAATAATCAAATTTAGATTTGTTTTTTTCTTTTGGCTTATTTTCACACCTAGTTCAAAAAAGAAGAAATAATCAAACTTACTTTTTTTCGAGTACGAAATTATTTTTTCTTACCCTAATTTCACACAGTATCCTTTATTTTTACTTAGAATGGAAAGATTTCACATGGAACTTGACTCGTTGGAGTCTATACTTGGTGGACGCGAGAGGCCAAGGAATCTAAAATTACCATTTTTGCAGTTCATCACAAAAATTTCTCTGATGAGCTAAGAATTGGTTGTGGTGGATGCGGAGTGGTTTACAAGGTACATTATTTTCTTGTTGCACAAAGCAGAGCTTACTTGATCAGATTTGTGTGACCATTCTCACCAGAAAGTTCTAACGTACAGGGCATCCTGCGAAACCAGATTATAGCTATCAAAAAAGGCTTTTGAACATCCATACACGAGACGACAAGATGTTTCATTGCGAGGTTAAAAGCATGATGACAGTCAACCATAAAAATGTGGTACGATTTCTAGGATACTGTTCACATACAGAAGAACAAGTTCAAAAAATGGAAGGAAAACTTATTGTGGCCGAGGACCGGGAAAGATTGCTCTGTTTTGAATACTTAATCAATGGAAGCCTTCAGAGCTACATTACTGGTATGATAATAGGCCACAATTTACTAGAGTAGACTTTGTTATCCATGTATTTACTTATTTCGTTCTTCCTCCATTTTTTCATCCTACTTAATATTTATTAAGCTATGTCGCACAGTTTAGCATAACAAATCCAAAACCAGAGGATTACATGTGGCATGCTTCTGTCCAGCTCATATTTAAAATTTTGCTTCTGCAGATGAATTAAGGGGACTTGAATGGCAAACTCGGTATCAAATCATTAAAGGAATCTGTGATGGTTTGCATCATCTTCACTGTGAAAATTATATTGTTCACATGGATCTCAAACCTGCCAATATACTATTGGACAGTAACATGGTGCCAAAGATAACTGATTTTGGCCTATCAAGATTGGGCAACATATCACAAACTATGAGCTCAGAACGTCTTGTAACTCTGTAAGCTTAAAATTTTGAGAAAACATTTTTTATTCTGATATTTGCGAAAACATTTTTTATTCTGATATTTGCGCTCTTGAATTTTTATGTACATAATGTGTCAATCCATCGGTTTTTTTCATGTAGAGGATACTGTGCTCCAGAGTACCTGCATCATGGCAAAATGTCTGCTAAATCGGACATATATAGTTTGGGTGTTATAATTCTAGAGCTGCTGACCGAAGTAGGGAGGGTCCAAACATTAAAAGTAAGTTGCCCCATTGTCCATGGATATAATGCTTCAAACAACAATGGAAAGGGGGAAAATGGAATCAGACCATTGTAATTTACTATTGTCGCAACCATTGTTTGTAGAAGTTGTATAAGTTGGGGGTCTATACAAATGAAAAATAGTATGGAAATCAAGGCTGCTTTGTAGTTTTAAGAAGAATTGATAATTGAACAAAGAAATTCCTTGAGAGAAAATCCAAATAATTAATGCGAACCATATCTGGTTCTACCGTTCTGCTTTTTCAAGCTAAATGAACCTTTAGTTAGAGCAGTAGTGTATAATATCCTCTACCAAATTTCATTTTTCTCTGAGGTGCTCAACTTTAGAACACCTGAAAAATTGGACTTTGCATTTAGTCCATTGTGTTATTTTGTATTTTTCTCTGCAGTTTATATTCTTTATCTAATTGTGATGCATATTATTTGCATTTCTCTTTGTTTAATTTTCTCAAAATAATAAAGCCTTATCATAAGGACGAACAAAATACGACTACTACTTTGAAATGGACTAAGTACCTCATAGCTTCATACAATTCTTTTTTTTTTTCCAAACAGCTTCATACAATTCTAACTCACGCTTATCCCTAAATATGCCAGGTACACAGAAGATGGAAGCATAGATGGAATAAAACAGCAAGGGATGCACAATTAGGGTACAAGCAAGTGGCTATATGCCTCGATTTGGTGGGAAGATGCGTTCAGGAAGACCCAACGCATCGGCCTAATATATGGGATATCATCAGTTATCTCAACGAAATGGGTAGTAGTGATGCGAAATTAAGTGATGGCACTGAATGCCTCGAGTTGGACGACATGCTGGGAGTTGAGCCACTCGAAATCCATCTACCCTTCGAGCTTAACATGAAGATATCACGCTCTATTGAGCTGACGAATGATACGGATGATCACTTTGCTTTCAAAGTTTCAACCACCAGCGCACGACAGTATTGCATAGAGGAAAATGAAGGTACTATTCCACCACGGTCTAAGTGCAGTGTTAGCATATCGATGCAGGCACTGGACATGGTACTCCCGTGTCATCAGTGCAGGGACGAGTTCTACGTCCAAAGCACCAGGGTAGATGGGAGTCATCCAGTTACGAATATAGGTGAAGACATCTTCAATGCAGAGCTAGGTAAAGTGATCGATACGGTGAATTTCAGTGTTGTTCTTATCGAGACGTCGTCTCCATCTGCTGACCAATGAGATGAGGAAGATGAAGATTTAAGCACACAAAAAAGGATCAGTACGAGTTTCGAGTAACATCTGGGACAGGAATGTTGCAAGCAGGTCACCCATGCATAGGTTTAATTTTATGCAAACCCACTTGCATCCCAATGCCTAAAGCGAATTGTACAGTTTAGACAATTATATACCTTAAAGTACTGTATCTTATGCACATAAAACATTTGACAAATTTCTTTGGACATGTCATGCGAAATGTTTCCCAAAACATCAGTTGCCATAGGAAGTGATGGAGGGATGAGATTTTTTTAAAATCATGTTGTAGCACATTTTTTTCATTAAGAGGAGATGGTAGAAATATCATGTATGTATTGAAGTTATTGAACTATGAAGAGATATTTTTATGTCGAATGCACCGTGGATCCTTAAAATTTTCCGACCTCCTTAAACTTTTTTTTTTTTTTCACTGAGCTGGATACATTTTTTTTAAAAAAAGGAATATACTTATATTCCAACCTCTCGCATCGACCGATGCATATGGCTATTCGTTATTACAAGCGTTCAAAAAATGATCTAGGAAAATACAATAAAAAGTTCTTAGCCAATAAGACAAAAAAGTTCTCAAAAGGAAAAAAAAACTAATTACACCATTTAATACAAGTAATTTTTAGTTTCACGCTGCCGTGGCCGAGCGCTCTCTGTCACTGTCCTCACGGCTTGTGCTTCGCGCGACGCCCTCTTGGGAAGAAGGCACGCTAAATACGCCGCGTTTTTTGTTAATGGGCTGGATCACGGGTCTCTCAATTCTGGGCTGAAGAACTCAGAATTTCTTCTTTTTTGCATAATGGGCTGCCTCTTCTGGATGTGTGTGCTCCGATCGCTTCGTAAGTTGGGCCGGCCTGTTGCCCGCCTTATTACCGTTAACAAAAAGTCATTATTTTTCCTAGTCTGAGGCATATGACTTTTCCATCAGATATAAGGTAAATTGAATTGCACTTCCATTTGTTTCATTTAACTAAATTGGTTGTGGTGTCTGTGCGTTGCAATGGGTGATGGACAAATATGTCATTACTATTGATTCAAACTTCAAGGGTGCATAATCTTGTTTCATTTTGAAGTTTGTCGCGCTATCTTGTATGACATTCTTGTGTGAATTTGTAATTATTTTACGCACAGACAAGGCACCCACTCTTCCCGTGCACCAACGTCGACTACATCTTTCTCATGCTAAACACCACCGCTTGAACCGGAATAAATTTCTCTATGCTAAAATTAAGAAATTAGAAAAACAGATAGAGCGTGCACAAGATTTTTTAAAAACCCCAAATCTCGTCCAAGGCATACGGGTCTAAGGAGGAGCAAAGCAATGTATGCTCTTTTTAGACGTTGTTGAGAGAGCTATCAAATGGGACCCTTGGATAATTTAATTAGAAAAATGCGCCGCCGCCCCTTGCTCCCTCGCTGCCGCTGCCCACACGCACGCGCGGCCGCGGGCGCCCCCCCCCCCCGAAGCTTCGTCGGCCACATGTCACCCCGAATTGATCCGTCTCGTGACAGAAATAGGCGAATTTTTACGAACATCACAAGAAACACTCTAGAACATCGCAAAAATACGCTAAACACGCTAGAAGACCGACTATTATTAACCACGTAAATAATCGGATTTTTCGAACATCGCAAAGATACACTCTAGAACATCGCAAGAAAGGCACTAAAGCATCGCAAAAAACACGGTAGAACATCGCACAAACACACTAGAAAGACCGGCTATTTTCAACACCGAAAAAAAATAAAGAAAAAAAAAAATATAAAATGAATACATATAGGACGCTATTTCATAGTTACTAATAAAAAGTTAAACATGAATGAAAAAAAGAGAAGGTAAAAAGAAAAATATATGAAAGAAAGAAAATAAAAAACATAAAAGACAGAAAGAAAAAGAAAGAGAGAAAAAAAGAAAAAATAAAAAACAAAAACAACAAGGTAGGTCGACTGGGCCGCCCCAGAATAAAAAAAAGAAGAAAAAAAAAGAAAAACAAACAACAGTTGGGCCAATTGGGCCGGTCCGTTTAGAGGTGGTCGGCGGAATGTTTACTACCCACTAGTCGGCAGCTAAACATACCTGGGCAGACCTTCCTCGCTCTTGGCAATGATGGTAACGCGGTGGCTATTGGGCCGTGTAAGTGAAAGTTGCACTTCTTTTTTCCTTTCTAGAGTTTCTTTCACAAGGGTAAGTTTTACATGTAGAAAGGTTTTTAATGGCGCAAAAGATTGCACAAAACAACTCCTTTTGATAATATTTGTCATATAATCTTGTCTTTGTGATGAATTTGTGAATGCATTTGTGCTGTGATATGTGAGATGTGGATTTTTTTTTTTTTGAAAACTGTTGAGTTTTATGAAAACTTGAAACAATGGTGAACACAGTGATGGTTTTGGTCTCACGGGCCTTGGGCTGGCACGGCACAGGGCAAAAAAGTCGCGGACTGATGGGCGCACGGCACGCAAAAAGCGGTACATGGGCGTGCTTTGGGCCGAAGGCCGTGCACGGCACGCCAAGGCACAGCCCGTAGGGCACGATGGTAGGCGGGCCGCCACGGCCCGATGGACATATATCCTTGTTTGTCAAAAAAAAAAAAAAATCTCTTTTGGCTGTGTCGATTCCCTAGCGCAAGTCTGCGAGACTCGTCAGTGGCCACATGACATGATCGATCGCCCATCGCGCTAGGAACACGATCACCGCTTGTGGAGAACCAAGCTCGTAGAGATTCATCACATGAGTTACTATGATTTGTGCTTTTGCCTTTCAAAAGAACACAGGGTTTCAGGGTTGTGACAACAACCAATCCTGAATGACACAGGTGCCGGGCAGCGGTATCTCACTACTACATTTTACCAAACATTAGGGGCGGCGATGATACATCGGTTTTTTTGAACCGCCCCTAAACAAGCCCCCTATCGTTCATCCACATTAGGGCGGTTGTCTCACCGCCTCTAATGTGAAGACATCAGGTCCAGCCCCTAATGTAAATTCCAGATTTCGCATTTTCAAAAAAAAAAAAAAATAACAAAAGATTTCCATTTCTTATTCTCAAGCGTCCTCATATATTATACCAATCCGAGTGTAAATTGACTATTTGAGGTCCTAAACGGATTCGAACTAAAAAGTGGTCAACTGCAAAGTTTCATAACTTTTGAGATCTACATTTCATATTTAGGAAGTTTTTCCATCCGAGGTCGTTTACGAAATTTGAATTTCAAATTTGAGACATTTGAACACATCTTTTTTGCATGACTAGATGATTTCGAACTAAAAAGTGCTCAACTACAAAGTTTCATAACTTTTCGAGATCTATATTTCATATTTAGGAATTTTTTCGTCCGAGGTCGTTTACGAAATTTGAATTTCAAATTTGAGACATTTGAACACGTTTTTTTGCATGACTAGATGATTTCGAACAAAAAGTGGTCAACTACAAAAGTTTCATAACTTTTCGAGATCTACATTTCATATTTAGGAAGTTTTCCGTCCGAGGTGGTTTACGAAAATTGAATTTCAAATCGGAGAGCATATGTGCGTGCCACCAAACTTGTTTTGTGAACGAGCAGTGGATAAGTATGGTAGATAAAATCTTATAAACTGACGCTGTCGCTGACTGGCATGGCAAAAAAAAATATTGGGAGAGAACAACTTAAAGTGCATCATCTCTTCCACATTCAGAATCATTCAAAACGTGCCCTGGTGAGCACGAACAATATACTACTCGAGTTAAAACATGTGCCCAAGAAAAATTTTGTGCATCATACTATTAACCCTTTAAGAATGCTTAAACTAGACTATTTTTATATAAATTTTTTGAATAAGACTGTAAATGAATGATAATTTGTCTATGATGAAAATATGTATTTATGTATTGTTCTCCCAGTAAATATTACACTTCTTTTCAGGTCTGAGACACCTAGCAGATTAAACACATACAGATAACTCTGCACACCCCTTTTTCTCGTCCTTATTGCTCCACTATGATTGCTGTTCTTTCTTTCACTAACCAAAACTCTTTTTTTTTTCTTTTATCTTTCTCTCATATTAACACTTCAAAAAATAATTATATCGAAGCTAGCAATAAAATATAAGCTTACGAGAAAGAAAGAAAAAGAATTATCCCGCCCGGCCGCCTTTCCACACACACACACCACCGCCACTGCCACCATTTTAATATTATCTATATCTACACTCCGCCTCATCGGCGTCCGTCCCTCTCCGGCGGCACCCTCCACCTCCGCCGTCGCGAGGCGGTGCAGCCTGGCGAAGACGCCGACCATGGGCGCGGTGTTGTAGGTGCACGCCTCGGTCTGCATGTAGTTCCCGCGGTCGTCCCTGAACTCGTCCCTGCAGTTGGGCCCGCCGACGATGGCGCCGGCGAGCACGTTGGGGTTGGCGCGTCCCCTGCCGAACCAGTCGTCGAAGCCCTGCATGCATCCGATGAATCGGCTGTTGGCCTTGTGCGCGACGATGGAGGCGCCGCGGTGGTGCACGCGGACCGGGTACCGGCGGCCGTAGCCGACCATGTAGCTGAGCCGCAGCGGGTTGCGGCCCAGGATGTAGTCCGCCTGCGCGCGCGCCAGCGCCAGCAGGTCGGACGGCGCGGCGGGGGCGTTACCGCCCGCGGGGCAGCGGAGGAGGCCGCCGGAGTCGGAGAGGTAGCGGGAGTAGGCGGTGAGGAGGAAGGCGGCGCTGGAGACGTACTGGAGGTTGTTCCACTGCCGCACGTACAGCATCCCGCCGGGACTCCGCTCCACGTTGTCGCTGCCGTTGCCGTTGCCGCCGTTCCGGCCCAGGCACGCGCACAGGTAGTGCTCCGCCTTGGCCTTGTACTGCTCCAGCACCGCGCCGTGCTTCAGGGCTCCCGGATCGCCCTCCAGCAGCAGCTGTTCATCGTTAGATGATCCACGATATATGCAGCAAATGTCAATCAAACACAGTTACAATCAAAAACCGACAAACAAAGTTGCAAATTTGAATCTTCACATGCATGTTCTAGATGGCGGGTAGATGGGGCCTTAAACGTAAACGTGGTTCGATCTCTAACTACTTGGTAAACTATCCAAGATGCACCGGCCCTGATCGCGACGCACGGTGAAATGGAAATACGATATATACGGCAGTCACCATGCATGCATCACTGTCGACAGTGGGACGACGCAGCAGCAAGACAGTGCGGCTGTCCATGCCGGCGAACTGTACTGTATCAAGCAAGGGACAAGAATGATGGGATAGAGCGCTGAGCCTCACCGACAGCGTCGTAACCCCCAACCATGAATCCGCTGCTGCGAATAAAGCTTTGAATGGATTCAGCATCAGCTAGCAATCAATGAACTGCTTGCAAAATTGCGATCCAGCTCGACGATTCCAATCGAACAGGCGAACCTAGCTATCGATCCATCCACGACGACGATCTTCATTGATTCGGCCCGGCGCACAGGGCGGGCTGGCTGCTGTCGGTGGGCGACCGAGAGAGCGGGCCGGAGGCGACGGGCCACCGGCCACGTGCGCGGTGGAGTCACCATGGCCGCCCGGAGTCACTTTCCGGCGCATTGCTACCTCTTGACTCTTGAATCCTACTATCTATCCTCGGTCGTGGGGCCGCACCGCCGCAGGGCCAAAAATGGTTGGAGTGCTAGAGGTTCCAACATACTACTCTCGAAGTATTTCTCTCGAGGTCTACGGAAGTCTTAGTAAGTCTTGTAAAAATAAGTAAAACACCCATGTTGCAAAACAAAATATCCTTTTTTTTTTTTACATCCACGACAAAATGTTACTCCTAGAATGCCCACAGCGGCAGCGCTACGCACACTCGTCACTGCCCGCCCGGGGTGTGGGACGTGCTGCTGCCGTACTGGCGCAGGCAGCACCGGCCACATCGCTGTGCCGATTTAAAGCGTTTGGTTGATCCCATTCCCGGCAGCTTTTGGTTTGGTTGGCTAAACTGGCAGCCTGGAATGCTGTAAATTTCTCTCGCCGGCTCGAGCGACAGATTCCATTTTTTGGCGCTCGCTTCTTGTTTAATGATGGTTTATATTTTATAATTATGAATTTTTATTAATACCCCTCCATTAAATTATAAGTTTTTTTTAAACTTTATTAATCCTGGCTTTATTTCAAAAATTTATGCAAATAAATCAAATTTAAGCTTTTTTAAAAAACGATATTAACAAAACAATCCATGAAAAAGAAATAAAAATTTGCCAAATTTTTGAATAAGCGAAAATAAAGGACAAAAAGGTCAAATCATTATAAATTGGGATGGAGGGAGTATGTTTTAAAGATGTTTAAGACATATAACTATCTAAAATAAGAACGTTAAGAGTGTATTTGCACAAAATAAAATTTTTGGGTATAAGATTATAATATTTTTATTTCATGCAATATGTCTTAGCCAACCAAACAACATCTCGCAATGTGCAAAAAAGGTGTGGGCAACCAAACACGACGGGTTGCTTGCTTATGTGAGTCCGGCCCCAAATATGACATGCTAAAATATTCATCAACAGACCCTTAAAGCTCGTATCCCATTACCGGCAGCTTTTTGGTCCGAAATGAATGCCAGACTGGAATGCTAAACGCGACAGATTCCCACGCTTTTTTCCTTCTTGTTTACGAATTTTTTATATTTTATATCTGTTTTTTTTACCCAAGAACGTTTTTCCTAAGAAAATTGTGGCTTCATTTCGGTCGAAATAAATAATGCTTGTGCACACGACGTAATTTCTGGACGTCACTACCAGTTGAACGCGCGAAAATAAAGGAGAGACAGAGAGCATCATCAAAAGCAAGGTGGTTACTAGCTGTATGGCATGGACGTTCACTTCAGAAACTGGATATTTTGTTTCGTTTTTGTCCTGGACACATCACCAATTTGTATTTGTATTTGTTGGAGTTGACACGGCAACAGAAAAGCCTACGCTAAAGAATATTATTAGCCCCCAACAACCACTTTGATTGCGACGTTTGCATGGACCTTCCTTGAGTCCACTGCGATTAATTCGTACTACTAGGCCTAGCAAGCATTCCTAATTGCTTGCAAACGAATGCTACTACTATTTGGTTGCTTGTGGTACAGCACGTTATTGTACAAACCTGTGTAGCCAACAAACATTTCTTAAATAAATCAAACTTCATTAAGCTTTTTAAAAAGGTTGGTGGGAGTTTGTAATTAAATATTTATGATATCAAATTAGTATCATCAGATAAACTATAAATATATTTCTATAGCTTGCTTATTTGATACTGTACATGTATTATAACTCTTCTACAAATTCGATGAAATTACTCTTTTATAGGACAACCATAGAAGTTAATTTACTTGGAGACTGAACGAGCAGTAGCTAGTACTCACGCTTCTTAATTTGTTCCTCCACGACATTTAGCTATATACTAAGTATTATGGTTCTCTTTATATATTTAGCCCAGTTTCACAGAAATATATATAAAAAAATAACGAAAATTTTATATTGTTTGTCAAGTCCAAACTGAATGTCAACGTCTGTTCTTTGCAGAGATTTTTTCCTTTAAATGTCAGTATCTAGAACATAAGTTGGCGATGAATGATAGCAGAGCATTCCAACAAGAAACCCGCATGCATTTTAAAAACGTTAGGTTATTTTTCTTCTTCTTTTTGAACAGAAGTAACGTACTGTGGGCGATCGATCTTTTCCACTTAAAATCGTGTCATGTATCTATCTATCTCCTATCGAAAACGACGAAAAGCACAATATATTACCGTGAAGACCAGGGTGTGCCTATATACAGTGACTGCCCGGAAAACATACAGGGTGGTGTGGCTTGCATGCATGCCAGCATGGATGACTGTAACCCCTATCCCCAGCACCACCAGTTCGATGGGCACTTCCCCATCGAGACAGTGAGACGGAAAAGGTGATGGCCAGGTCACCGGCTCGTCCAGGCACGCATCCGTCGCGCTCGACGTGTGGAATTCGGCGTCCGCCCCGGCCCGTCCGCCCGTCCGTGTCGACATAGGAGTACAGCCGCCCCGGACTGTGCACGGCCGTACGTCATGTCGTTCTCAACCGGGCCCGTACGTACACATAGCTAGCTAGAAAACGTCATCTGTCGTGCACGTCGCGCCAAGTCGACCTGCATGCGTGCGTGTCACGTACATGTACTGGTATGCAGTACAGAAGTGGGAGATCGATCGAAGAACACAACAGCTGTAACGGCGAAAAATGGTTAGGACGAACGCCGAACGCCGAGACCGTGTCCAAGCCAAAGGCCCAAAAGCACGCTCATTCAGTTTCGTCAGCTTCCCCCATCCGTATCCGTAGCTGGATCGGTGAGATGTCTGGATCAGTGTGTCACCCACCCCCGGCCAGTGTACTACACGTAGTACGTGCGCAGGCAGACGCCGTGCCATTTTTGCCGCCATGATCCCTGGAGTGTCTCCGGCGGTCCATTTTGGCCTCGACCGGCGGGCGGCATACACCGAACAACAGGCGCTGCATACGCTCTCCTTCCACGGAACTGCGCAAGGAAACAAAGCATGTCGTACGCGGGGTTCCAAATTTCTCGTTCGTTCGGCCACAACTAGTTGGCTAAACAATCACAGTTTTCCTCCGATCCCGGTCACATTAAATACACCTAAAGGCTATGTTTGGGCGATTAAATGTACGGCGAAAAATCGCCAATTACCTGCGGGGCCGATGTACATTCCGGCGTCGATTCCACCACAGCTGACGAGCTGAGCTGATACGATAATATTTACCACTAACAAACTGGTTCTGAGGTGTCACAGTGACCGCGTCTTTAGCCAACTGGCGTGGTTGTCCCAACTCTGGCAAAACAATCACAGTGACCTCCGATCCCGGTCAGCCGGCGCCAGAAGGCTTTGCATAGCTAGCTAGGCGTGCCGGCGGCTAGCGCGGCGACGGCGACGGCGACGTCGCCACGTACCTGATCGGCCGGTCCCAGCCGACGCCCCACCAGTCCTGACGAGCTGAGCTGGAGCGACTACGACTAGTCGTATATGCTTTTACAACTGGTGAACCGTGTATATCTATCTCACACAAAAGTGAGTGATCCATGTTTGTCCGGTGGCTTTTTGGGCATGCTGGCATGGCGCTGTTTTGGCGGCCTAAAAGAAAAAAAAAACATATGGCGTGGGAACCATGTCACAATCACATACTCTACATCCCAAAATAAACGATGCGCTTTTCGTCCCGTACGTGTGCAGATCATTCTCACACCTATATATGCTGCTACATTTAAATCTGGCAAATAAATGGCCTTAAAAAACTAGTAGTATATCTATCTAACAATGAAACTAGTAGTAAATATCCATGTTTGGAATGGTGAGATTTTTATATAATGTTGAGACTTTTTGGGGAAAAAACATATGAATTTACCCTGTCACAATCACATATGAACGAGCTGTTCCTAGCGATCGAGTTCCTACCGGCCGGTGGCATTGCTGATCAAAAGCTCAGGAGGAAGCATCCGTATCTGTGGTCCATTACTACGGCCAGCAGGTAGGTTAGGTATTATACATTACGCGACCAAAAAAAGGCCGCATGATCTGATCGGCATCACACCATCACCTGGAACTCGATCGTAGGATGGAGCATGCCTGGGGCACATGACATGTCATGTGCATGCATGAAGGAAAAAGAGGCCAGATTCCCCGGTTGGGGCCGGTTAGCTAAGGCAGGCCAGCGACTGCTCTTTACTTCCAACCTCACAACCTAAATAGTTTTCATGTGAAAGGAGATGATTCGTTCTTTGACGAAGTAGTGCCTGACTTTGCTGGACTTTCGTCAAAAGTGATCGTGCCATGTCGATCTTAGAGAGGTAGCAGGTCTAAATCTTCACTCCTCTACCACCACTAGCAGATCGAGCAGGTAAAATTGCTGCTGATAGTAGTAGAGTATTGGCAGTAAGTGTTCGCTTGTCTTGACTAATCCTGTTTAAATTTATTCTTTCTCACAAAATACTATTACATCAGTTAAAATCAGCTATCAGCTAAAAATCAGCTGAACAGCTTGTAATTTTGTTACTCTCTAACTAACCAGACAGCTTGCCAGTGTGATTAGTCACTCAGCTTAGCCCATCCCGGTCGGACCCCACAGCGGCGGCGCAGCAGGGGGAAGGGAACCGTGATGCGGACAGAAAAAAATGGCTATGCCGAATTAGCACACGACCGCAGCTTTCAGCACGAAAGGCTCTCAACCCCTGATCAGATGTCCAGCAGCCATGTGGCCGGCCGGATCAGCTACTGGCTACCACTGCTATTCAGGAGGCAGGAGAGTCCAGGTCCACGACGCACGCACTTCTCCGGCCAGCATCATTGCAATTGCAACAGGGAGGTAGATACAAGTAGTAGTGGGCTTGTTCCGTAGCATCGACCACGCAGCGGCGCTGTTCCGTTTTTGGAGCCTTGCATCATCATCTAACCCTCCGTGTCGCCATCAGCCCCAACAGTTCGGTGCTTCTTCTCTGATTTCTTTCACGCCTCGATCGATCGGGTAGCTGTAGCTCCGATCGGCCGGGCTCGTAATCAGGGTACGTATGAGAGCTAAACCGGTGGATCCTACCCTACCTATCGGGATGGTACGGGGGGTTTCTTTTGGGGGACAGGAAAGTATAACGACATGTGGCGGCATTAACTTCCCTTTGCTAACCACGAACGAACCCAGCCACATCCATCCATCGTCCAAACTGATGTGCACAGAAGCAGCTAGTAGTGTAGTGCCACTGCCATCCTGGTACAAAAGGTGCTTGGATCCTCATGTGAAATCATCTAGTAGCAGGTTAATCTGGGTGCTTAATTTGTGTGAGTGATAGATACGTTTTTGTTGTGATAGCTACGTATTGGATGGAGTCTGGCTGGGGGCATAGGCGCTGCAGCTTGGTTGCACGGCTCACCCACCCGCACCCAACGTAGTAGTACCAGTACACTACAATACTCCTATACTCTACGTCCATGAAGTGATCAGTGATGGAAGCAGTTTAATTTGCATGTAGCAGGGGATCTGTGCTGTGCTTTTGTACAAGCCTTGAAGAAAGGTAGGTTTGCTCCGAGGGTTGTTGGGTTGGCTGGGGTCGGTCCACACGAAACTGATGACATGTTTTGTCATTAAAGAAATCGGAAGGAAATTCTCTAGTCTTTTGAGGGTACGCAAGGTGATTAACAATTGGCAAAAGCGGAGCGAGGTTGACGTGGGGAGAAACCCTCCCCCTGCGTATCATCCTTTGCCTTTCGCGCTCCGGCGGGCTTTCGATCGATCGAACCGCGTCAAAAGCCAATCGCCCGGACATCAACTAATGCACGCAATCACAAAAATTCTACCGGCAGGCCCAGGCATCAGCAACAACTATTCCTACTGGACTCTGAGCAAAACACGCGCGTTCCGTTCACGATTTGAAAACCCAGCTGGATGGATGGATGGTGATCAAGAAAGAAAGACGTAGGAGTACGTACCTTGGCTGCGAGGACCTGGACGCCGGCGTACTTGACGTCCCAGCTGAACTCGGTCATGGCCCAGCCGACGCCGCCGAAGGACTGGGCCTTGTCGACGGCGTAGCGGAGGTATTCTTCGCGTCCCGTGGCGCGGTGCAGCCACAGCGCCGCCCACAGCAGCTCGTCCTGGTACCCGCTGACGGACGCGTAGTAGCTCCGGACCTCGGCGATGCTGCTGTCGTAGGCGCCGCGGTACGTGTCGCCGAACTCGAACAGCTGCTGGGCGTGGTGAAGGAGCAGGTGCGCGTAGTGCGGGTTGGAGCGCCGGAACACGATCGACGCCGCGGCCAGCGCCGCCGCGGTCTCGCCGGCGAGGTCGGAACCCGGGTTGTCCCTGTCGATCCGGTACGCCTGCCGCGACGTCGTCATGTCCTCCGGACGCTGCCAGCAGTAGTGGTCCGTGTCGCCGTCCCCCACCTGTCAGGCATCCATCCATCGATTGATTATCAGGTATTAATGGCCTGCTGGCCGTCGTCACTCATTCATTCAGGAATGGATGACAGATCGATGGATCGATCGCGTCCTGGCAGCAGTAAATTTCAGCAGCCTTGATCGAGTGACGATCCATCCATTCCAATTCCATGGCAACAAAGTACTCTCCTGGTGACGCACGCACGCACGCACGCCAAGGCGGCGCCTACGTACCTCTGCCCAGTAGACGAAGGGCTCGGTGTGCGCCTTGACGAAGTAGTCGGTGCCCCACTTGATGGCCTCGAGCGTATGCCCCCACTCGCCGGCGGCCTCGACGTCGTCGGCGAAGTCGATGGCGCCCCAGGAGAGCATGGTGACGGTGAAGGCCATGGGCAGTCCGAACTTGACGTGGTCCCCGGCGTCGTAGTATCCGCCCACGAGGTCCACCCCTTGCTGCAGGCCGTCGGTGAGCCCCGAGTGGCCGCGCCACGACACGCGCTGGTTGTGCGGCAGACCGACCCGACCGCTGCGCCTCGAAGTAGAGCAGGCTCTTGGACAGCGCCGCGCCGTAGTCCACCGCCGCCGCCACCGCCTCCTGCTCGTCTCTGTCGTCGTCTCCACGGCCGCGCCACCGGCGGACGCCACTAGGGAGGAGGAGGAGGAGGAGGAGGAGGAGAAGCCGGCGGCGCGGATGACGACGACGCTGCCAGGAACCGGCGGCCCGCGTGCGCGGCCCCGGCTCATGGCCAGTGCGCGCGCAAGCGCACCGCCCCTTCGTCGCTCACGCACTGCCGGGCGCGCCGCGCGTACACGAAGACACGGAGTGGAGCGTTTTGGTTTTGGGTGTCGCCCCTCGGTTTCCCTCCCTCGCTGTCCGTCTGCCTCTCTCTGTTTCGGTGTTTCCTCTGTCCTCTTTTATTCTTGCGTTGCGTGGTTGCGTTTCTAGGACGGATGCCGCCGGATGGGCGTCTGCGCTATGCCTCTGCGGGCAACCGGTCAGCCAGCCAGCCACTGGCGATCTGCGCTGCGAGGAAATGATCGCGGGCGCGCAGGCGGCGGCGCATGCGGCGGCGCACACTCCCTTGCCCGCCCCGCGACACGTACGCGCACTGGGGTGACAGACAGCTCCCAAAAACGCGTGCTCAGGGCCAGGACTTGGCGTGTCGCCCCGGCGGCTGGTTGGGTTACGGTGAAATCTGGGGGCGGCGGCGGGTGGTTGGGCAGGCGAGCTGCCGTGCCGATCGACGACGGCCTGCGTGCGTGCGCGCGCTGGTGGTGCCTTCGCTTCCCTTGCCTGACTGATGAAGTGGCGATGAATGGCTACGCTATCGATCGATCGATCGAGAGGTTTCGGCTTGTTGGTGGCGACATTAATGCGAGTGGCCAGGACAGAACGACGAGAGCGAGCCGAGGGGGTGCGGGGGTGGGGTTGCAGTGCAGTGGGTTTGACCACCCCAACGTGCAAATGCTTCCGATCGATCCGACGCGGCCACGCCTCGCCACCGGCCGGCGTCCATCCTGGGTCTGGCTTCCTGCTGGCTGCTGCTGTCAAATTCTTCGCGCGGGGACCAGACTGGACAATTTGTCGTGTCGCGTCAGGACATCGGGTGGGGACTACATGCGGAAGAGGATAGATGGCCGGAGAATGAACTGCTTGCGTTGCTGTTTACAACGTTGCTCGGCGGCTGGATAGTGGATACGATGACCTCTCCGTGACGTCCGCCTCACGTGCTACCGGTGGTACACACAACAATGTGCTGCTAAACACTGGCTAAACACTGGAGTACTCCTACTGCTGAGACGTCGTACTCTACGTACTCCGTACTATACAATGAAGTGATTAATGCACTGCCACATTGCCACTGCGTATATCCATTCCAGGAGTCGTCGTTGCGTTGAAGACATGCGACCGAACCGAATAAGGCCTCGCTGGGGCACACGGATGCGCAGAAGCGGACGAAAAGAGAGTGGATGGAACAGCGGCCACTATTGCGACATGAGCAAACCGCTTGTGTACGCTACGCTACTTGTAGTTTTGCCGTGTCCCTCCATATTACCCTACCCGGGGCCCGTTGAGTTGAGAGATCAACCGTCAACGCGACACGACGGTGGTCACCCTCGCTGTCGCTCGGTGCTAGCTGTGCCGCCTCGTGCGATCGGGTGATCGATCGGTGCTAGCCGGCGCACGAGGATGCGCTACGCGTGCATGAACGGCGAGTCCGATCGTCGTCGCCGGCGATCGATCACCCGCGCGCGTCGTACGTCCCGATCCGGCTCCACTCACGTACGCGACGACAGCTACTACTCCGTCGAGGCCGCGCGCCGCACCACGGATCCATGCGTGTCCATGTTTCGCGGCCGGCCGGGCGGCATGCATGACCGCCGACGTTTTGATAGCGCGCCCTCCCGGATCTTACGTGTCCCCTTGCACGCGATGACGCGAAAGAATAAAGTGTTGGTGGCGATCGATCCAGTGCGCGTCTTCTGTTCTGTCCATCTCTCGCTCGAGTCCGTCCGTCTCGACGACGATGGCACACATTAACTGGCATGCACGCACAACGCACGCACGTGCCTCCCCATGGGCCATGGCACGCCTCCACGCGCCGCGTCGGTACTCCATTTTGCGGCCGCCGGTGCGTCTAGCTAGTGCCGCACGTACGCCGGACCAGTGGCGACCACGCTTTAGATTTGCCCGGGCCGGCGGCCTGGCTGGCCTGACACGTTGGCGGGGACAAATCATGCATGCCCCGTAAATGCGATGAGGACAAGCGCAAAAAGAAAAGAGGGATCGTAGTGATTAACACATGGCTGTAACCCATTAGCTTCGAATGTTAACCGCGTCGCATTTGTTTGCGTAACACTAACACCGTACCACCACACCACCAGCTGTACGTGAGCCTATACTGCCAGCAGGCAACAAACAACAACGGTCTAGCAATCGTGCGGCCTCTAAGCACCAACGCTTTTAGTTAACTAGCTGTAATAACAATTAGTAAACTATAATAACTTCTATACTGAAACGCTGGTATACTCCCTCCGTTCACGAAAACATGAAAAACTATGGATTCTGTTCTAGAAAAAGTACGTTGTGTTTGACCAAGTTTTTAATAAATAGTATTATGATTTATGATTCCAAATCAATTTATTATGAAATACACTTCATAATTATTCTAATGATATTTATTTGATATCATAAATATTAATATTTTTTATTTATGATTAGTCAAACTTAAGATACTAAAACATAATATTGTGCTAAAATTGCATGTTTTCCTGTCCAGATGGAGTATGAAATAGTAGTGGAAATAATCAAATAGATATTTGAGATATGGTTGCCTTTTTCTAATAAACAGGCTATATATTCTATTAATTTAAATAAATCTCAAAGATCTGTTCATAAATGACAGGTGAAAAATGGTCAAATATTTAGCCTCACCTTGTCAACGAAAGTGGAGGGCGACCATTTAAATATGAAAATCTCCTCCACACAACTAAGTCGTGTGTAGGAAGAGGAAGCCACCGTACATGCACAAATTGCTCGCGTTACCTCTATGGCTTAGGCATGGAACGTAAAGGTCGTTGTATGGTAGTTGTATGCTCAAAACACTTAACTGAAATAATCCGAGAGGGTGTTTATTCTGTTTTTGTTTTAAATGCAAACTTTAGGTTGATTTGACTCCTACCCGGCCCGCAGCCTAGCTCGGAAAAACTACAAAAAACAAATACCAACGATGGTTTGGGAATGGAATGTATCTTTTTTAACACGAGCTGAGACCTCCATTTTCATTCAGGTAAACATGTAAACGGAAACAGAAAATTGTTCATTCAGACTTGAGTCATGGAGCAGAAACTAAACATACAGATAAACTCAAAACTGGCCGGTAGGCAGCTGTGTATCAGACATCTAGCTAAACATAGAGAAGTCTGCATCATAAGGGAGTTCGTTTCACCAACACTGCAGCAACTGAGTAATATAAAATGTCGGATTGTCTATCCTATATATTTCAAGGAATGCAGGGTCTATAGGAAACACATCAGCAACTTTAACACATCATTTCTGGAAATAAAATGTACTTATTAGCCTTCCTTTATTTATGACAACAGTGCACATGCATGTATATATGGTCCAAGATACTTTGATGTGCTGTCAGTACAAATAATGGCTTCACTGTTCAGAAATCAGAATGCGGTCCACTGATCACTGTACTACAGTTAGATCCAATTAGCCATTCGATCCAAAATAGTACTCGGACTGGAAGCATGATCGGAAGCTAAGGGCAGTTTCAATTTCTCTTCACATGATTGTTTTTTTTTAGATAATGGATTCTCTTCACATGATTGTGTATCCTATCCATCAGAATACCATATTATCTCGGTCAGAGTAGTTTTAATTTTATTGTTAGTGCTAGTGCTAGTAGTATATTTGGCAAATTATTGAGCAAAGTGGACGTACACACCTGATGTTTTGAGCATATCTAGCCGGCCTATAGGAATGTGCACGATTCATGCGAGAGCCAATTCTCCTTAGTTTTCTTTTAATTATGGGATATTTTACAAGAATCTTGGAGAAAGCTACGGATAGAGATTGGTATAGAAGGACAGCAGTTTGTATTGGGCCAGCGAGTTGTTTCCCTGAATGCATATATATAGTTGAAATTGAACTTGAATAGATAGGACGACACGTTCAGTACATATAGGACCGAATTTTCTTGGACGAGGTAGATGTTTGTTTAACTCTGAGTTTGGCTTTGGCAGCATGCATTTGGCTTTAGGTATTCTTCGGCGAATCGGCCGCTACTACTAGTATTTCACCTCACATTTCGCCCATCATATCCGTGTGCGTTGTGTGGCGTGTGGGTCTTTAGGCTCTGTTTGGTTACCTTACGTTCCCAGTATTTCCTGGCCAGGAATTTTTCTCGCTCTCGCCAGGAATTGTGGTAACAGAACGAGGCCTAGGAGATCAGAGACTGGATTTAAGTTAAATGCTGTGCCCGTGCACGAACGTCGCAGCAGTAGCGAGTGAGAGAGATGGATCGATGTGACCACGAAGGTTGGACGTGGGCCTGATGATCGATGGAGCGCATGTTTGGTAGAACGTACGCGTCAGGATGGCATGTCATGCACGTACGTTCATTCGTCCTGTTGGTGCACGTACCCGGCCCATCTATTAATCGTAGGATGTCCGTGGAAGTTGGTCGTTGCGAAATGACAAGAATGGTGCCGTGTGTCAGTCTTGATTGAATCTAAATAATTCAGTTCCATCAGTCGTTGTGGTAGCTTTTTAATTGGATCCAGTACAAGACTAGTCCGAGTCCGAAACCTCCCTCCCACTGTCCCACCACATGCAAATAATGCTGTTTTAGACATCCCAGTAAGGTTAGTCGAAGAACTGCAGACCGATCATATCTTCGCCACGCAAACGCAACTGTTGTTGCCGAGTATATTGGGACGGAGGGAGTATACTGGAAGGAGATTGGAGAGCATGCATGCATCAGTTAATTTGAACTGGGATGATGATGGGACTGCCTGCCTGCCCCAGCCCCATCGATATCGATCGATCTGCGATCTGCACTTGTGAAGGCACAACAGCCGGGCTCGATCGAGTTGCATTCAAGAATCAAGATACTACTGGCGACCGATCGGATGGACAAACCAAGGGAAGCCATGCATCCATCCATCATCCAGCAGTCAATTAACCGCACGAGACATGTCCCCGGCGCGGCGCCATGCCATGCCAATGCCATTGTGTTGCCGGACCCAGCAGGCCGGCCGGCCAGGCGGCGCGGCCGCGGCGACGACAATTCATCATATTGTAGTCGACAGTCGACAGTGGCTTCCTCTCCCGTCGCCCAATCCGTGGCTCGATCTGTCCCGTCCCGATCCAGTGGCGCCATTGAATTTGAATCATGGACAGAGCAGGCAAACGACTGAAATCTAGGAGTGCATGCATGCATTGGATTGGATTGGATCATCGATCGAAGCCATGAATGCTCTACGATTGGTGCTGCTAGTCTGGCGACGGATCGATCATGTGGCAGCCGGCAGGGCACAGCTGTGTGCGGTGTGGCCGCCGCCTTCCGCAGAAGTAGCCCGACGAGGGAGCAGGCGCCGTGCTGGCGCATGGCCGGCCACGTGGTGCCGTCCCGCGTCGCCCGACCGAGGAAGGGCCCTGCGGGTTAATGACGAAGCCAGCTATTGCGAATGGGCCGGCCATGCATCCATCCAGCCCAGGCCGTGCGTCGTACGTGCCGGGCCCATGCCGACACGTACCGGAATCGCGCCGGGACGGGACGGTAAAAATAACGGAATTCCCTCTTCCATCCAACAAAACAGAACACGATCATATGACATCCTCAAGAAAGTCCACGAGAGGCAGGAGGAGAGGACATACATCACGTCATGCCTATCAATCGGTGTCAAACCAACCAAATATGTTGATCAACGATGTCCCTGTGCCGTGGTCAATACTACGTACAGCATGCACCCAGCAGAAAACAGGCCGTCCGAGTCGCATGCATCAAACACGTTCCATAATATAATGATTATAATCCCTAGCTTCACGATCGTCGGCGGTCACCGGTGCCACTTCACCGGGACAAACGAAAACGATCCCTGCTGGCTGCTGCTGCATTTAAATCTACGATCGTCTCGCACATCATGCCAACAACACCGGTCTTCTGTTTTTCCACGCACATACAGGGTGTCAAGGTCTAGCTAGCTAGGGGTCAGCAAAGGCCTTGACTGTTAGTGTTACTATTACAGAATATACTGTGCGCCTAATTGATCGATGATCACTGGCATGGAATTATATATATATGATGATGCATCGTTGAAACGTAATTGATCATAAACTACAGTACCTAGCTAGCTACCTCGCCATGCACATGTTAATTAGGTGACACGTCGCCTTCCTGTTGCTGCCTAGGTTCATGCGTTGGGAGGTCGCCATCCCTCAGCAACAGGAAAATTTCAATATGACACGATCTAGCTAGAATCTCGATATATCAAAGCCATCATGCATGACCACCGATCATACAAATGTATCCACGCATGGATCCAAGTGTACGTCATGGAAACCGACAAACTTCTAGTCACCTTTTTAACCAACTTTATTTAATACTACGTACTCCTATGCCGTACGTACGTAGATGTGGCCCTTTAGTATGGTTTTTTCGTTTCAACGTCACAACGACTAGCATGTACTAGTAGTACAGACTACATAGATGAACATACAGTATACTCCTAGTACGTACAGTAAGTGAGAATGTGCCAGCTGAGAAGCGATATCATCTGATTTTAGCCGATCCAGTTACCACTTAGCTAGAGTACCAGTACAAATGTAGAATGCGTACGTTTAGCCGGGGACACTACGGAGCATGAGGGCAATGTGCTCTTCGATTCCACAAAACGGCCGCTTGCAATCATGTCAAGGATCCTCTGCCGCCAAATCGATCGATCAGAGAGCATGATCATCAGTTGATGATAGCCAACATCCAAACCCGAATGGCTAATCACGGCTAAATTGTGTCGGTTGTTGCTTATTATTATTGCCTACAGTATGCAGCAGCACAGCTACATGCATGTACAGTCAGGTGATTGGATTGCTCTGCATCAATCAGAATGAGGGTATCAGACACGACCATGAGACCGATCGCGGTTCGCGAGCGAGAAATCATGCATTCACCGCTAGATATATCCATCCAGATTGGAATTTGGATGTGATGGCTGCACATTTTGTCTAGCTGCTGCCCGGGCCGGCGGCCGGTCAACGTCCATCGAGAGGCATGTGCAGATGAGGTTACAGAAGTCCTATAGAAACTTGATTACTAGTTGACGAACAGGACTCATTTATTAACGGCATGATCACAAATGGCGCTGGCGCAGTATATAGGTTGTGTCGGTGTTAATTATACTATCCTTCCGCTTGCAAACCCACAGGAGCACCCGCTTTGCGTTCCATGCACATGCTGTTGTGGAATTGAGCCGTAAATTCCATATATGTAAGTGTACCTCTTTTGTGCCGGTTGGCAAAATTTTATAATAGTTGACCTGATTCTATCTGTTGATTGATCTTTTATATCCATTAATTATCTAGAAAAAGATGCACCGATCAGTGAACATCAACCACGGCCCATTATATTCATAGGGTGGATGGAGAGGTTTATTTTTGCCCAATCAGAGTATGTAGCTCTAAAATTAACTTATGAGTTAGCTCTAAACATATTGTTTCATATTTAATAGAAGAAAGAGGAAAATGTGTCTCTTATTGTAACTTTTTCTCGCTTAATACAAAAGATACACAAACCTTTTACGCCTCTTCGTCAAGACTCAAGAGCTATGTTCATATATACTACCTTCGTCCGGGAATAGAGTGTAAATATAGCATGTGCGTGTTGTCTGCAAAATAATGCAAATTAGCATGTGCCAAGTCCTTGGACGTGGCTCTAGTAGTTGTCGCCCATGTCTACCGGTCCTACCATCAACAAATCTCCTCACATCACCTTTTTCCCACCACACATTTCAGTGTTGCAGGCCGAGTTCATAAGGGCACGTGCGTCATTTTTACTCCACCTTAGCCTTTACCTGGGAATGCTAGATTTGCATTCATTCCACGATGGAGGGAGTACATTATGAGATTATGACGTGAGCGGCCATGTGGGGGTGGGGCTATCCATGGTTATGCGCTAAAAAGTTAAATATTCGACATTAAAATTATTATCTTAGAGCTAGTAATTAGCTCACATTATTGAGGATATATACCTTAATAATTAGGACTAATAATTCAAAAAGACATATTTAAAATCAGTTATTATAACTATATACATATATACCTAACCCTTGAAGCCGGATGGAAGTTTTAGTTTAAAAACAGAAGTTTGGCCCACATTGATCTAATATTCTCTTGCTCAAACGTACGTTGTTTTAAACAGGTTTACCTAAGGATTGATGCACAATTTCATAATGCATTGAGCAGGTTAATTAGGACACTCACAATGCCAAAGCTATTATAATTTATATGTAATTATTACTCTACCATTTAAGTATTTTTTCGATGTGCCAAGCGATTTATGAGAGAGAGAAAATGATTTTTTAATAAAGATACTATGTATATACGGGTTCGATACATAAAAAGTGATATGACAGGAAGATGAGGAAGCTCAAAAGAAGACATATGATTGAAAAAAAAAGGTTAGCCTGAAAAACATGACTAAAGCAATCAAGGGGTGAGTGTGCGCGTGCGAAATATTCTGCGTTGTCTTGTGTAATCTCAAAAAAAAAAAAAAACTCAAGAAGTATCGTGTACTCAGGTGGTTGCTAATAAAAACGATTCGACCTCCCAAATATAACGCCCTATTTGTCTCGAATTTATTGGTCGTCTTATGAGCCACGGTAAAATGTTTTTACTCTCACAAAAAAATAACATCAATTGACTTATCACTTATCGGCCATAAAAACCGTCAACAAAACCCTGATCCTTTGCATTGGCTTTTTTTTTTTTTTTTTGCATGGATTTTCAAATTGCAGAAGTCGGGAATGCACTTGCACCAACGCCGAGTCCGAGGGAACGCAACCTGACACCTGGCACGTTCCCAGTCACAAGCCGGCCTACGCAATCGGGCTGCGAGCGCGCGGGCGCGAGTCTATTCGCTCCCTCGTTCACCCTCGTCTCCGCTTTCATTGCGGCGCCCACCACCTGCTCGACGAATCGCCGCTCCCACCACACGCCGCGATGCCGTCGCCCCTCGCCGCGGCGTTGCTGGTACTGCCCGCCTCTCCCACACCGCTCTTGCCGCGGCCCGGTCCCTCACGGCGTGCGCGGCCGACCGTGGTCAGGGCGGCCGCGCTCCGCGCCCTGCCACGGCGCCTCGAGCTCTGGCCGCCGCGACTCGCGGCGGTCGAGAGCAACCCGCCCCCCGCCGTCCTTAGCGTCGCCGGCGCCGGACGAGGAGAGCGCTGGATCAGGTGCGAGCAGCGCGGCCGCCTGCTGGATTGCTTGTTGCTCGCGCTGTTGGTGCTGATGGACTGACACGGGCGTTCATTTCGTCGTAATAGGCCTCGATGCTAGGGCCGAGGGAGGTGACGGTGGTAGTGACGGAGGTGGCGGTTCTGATCTTGGGTGGTTGAGGGCCTTCCCGCACGTGCTCACTGCGTCCATGGCAAACTTCCTATTCGGTTACCACATTGGGTGCGTGCAGTGTTCTGCTTCAGTTTATCTTCAACTAAAGCTAAGTGATTCTGCATCGATGCTTCTGTTTAGGAGTGATATTTCTGTGACTAGCTATCTCACTCAATTGATCACCAGTGCTTGTTCCACCACTGCATGACATTAAAGTAGACAACGAATGACTGCTCCATAAATCCATTTTGTTTGAGAACAATTTTAATAGTAACATTTTCAGTGCCACCTGCACTACTAGTGGAATATGCCAATTAGTTTTTTTTTTTTTTTTTTTTTTTTTGAAATTATATGCCAATTGTAATAATGAGAAAATGGACTTGGAGTCTCCTAGTAATTTATAGGTATGTGACTCTTACTGTGCCGCACCATGCAATGTGTTGTACATTTTTCTGTTGCATATATGCTTGCTAAAGCATCGAGCTTAAGTCTCGTGCATGATATGGTTGCAGGGTCATGAACGGGCCAATAGAGGATATTGCAAAAGAGCTTGGTTTTCAAGGAAATCCGTTCCTCCAAGGTCTTGTGGTGAGCATATTCATTGTTGGTGCCTTTTTTGGGAGCTTAGGCTCATCTGCACTAGTAGATAAGTTTGGCTGCAAAAGGACCCTTCAGATTGACAGTATTCCATTGATTATTGGAGCTCTCCTGAGGTATTTAAATCCACTTTACCATGTTCTATATTCTTGCATAGTTTCTGCTGATCAGTGTAGTATTTACTAGTATTGGATTTGGCCATCAAGCTTCAAAAATTCCTCTCAGCAGCATTTCTATTTCATACATTGCCATTTATTGTATATTAAGCTATCATATGGTTTTTTCCTTAAGGAAAAACTATGATACAGTGCGCAGGCTGATTCTTTGGATGAGATGCTTTTGGGAAGATTCCTTGTTGGCATCGGGATCGGTGTAAACACTGTTCTTGTTCCGCTATACATCTCTGAGGTAATGGCTTTTATTATTTCACAATTGGTTATCACTGTTATATGCTATCTAATCTATGGATATTTTCCTAATACTTTTGTCGTGGTTTTGATAGCTCTATATCTATTTAACCCTTTTTATATGCTTTTTCTAGGTTGCTCCAACAAAATATAGGGGCACTTTGGGGACTTTGTGTCAAATTGGAACATGTCTAGGCATAATTGCTGCACTTTCCTTGGGGATACCTTCTGAGAGTGATCCACATTGGTGAGGCATCTCTTGTTGGCATTTCTGCATCTTAATGATGTAAGTCATCATTTGTTTAAATTGTTTCTGTTGCACTAGTTATAATATAAAAAATAACGGCATGTACTCATCAAGGCAGATGCATCTCTCCTTTATTCATAGCTCCTCATTGAATAGAAGAATAGAACCAAGATATGATAAGGGAAGATTGAAATAAATTTCAGGAGCATGGATGATTTATGAAAATGTATGGTATTTAGTAGTAAGTCTTGAGTATTTTTTTCTCGAACACAGTAAGCCTTGAGTTTGTCATGTTAGTTTTATATTTTTAAAGAAAATCATTCAGGGGTGGTGGTATACCACAGTACAAAAAGATGGGAAGTGTTTTTTCTTTATAATAAACTCCCGTGGTAGGTGGATGATCACACACAATATGCCAAGGGATAGCCATGTACATGGCATCCTTTATTCTGCTTTGACAACACACGAGCGTGTAAATTCCCTGATGCTAGGATTATATTTCACCAACCTACTAGTGCTCTTTTTTTTTTTTAACATAGAACCTGCTAGTACGTATCTGGCATGGGTACCATAATTTTTTTTTTTCTAAAAAGTGGAATGGCTACACAAAGTTCACAAAATGATCACTAGGGTTTATGCAATAGGGCCTGTTTCCTTCGAGGACTGTGGATCTCACCTAGCCTAGGCAGCAATCCCAGGCACCTGATTTTTGGATGCTTGGGGTCGGATGCGCTTGCCTAGAATCTAGATCATCAGGATAAAAGTGATCTAAATCAATCCATTTTTTCTATATACATACAACATGCTAATGGCTGAACAACTACTGAGAAATGCAAAGCCAGTACAGAACTATAGTAAATCGGCCACGTTCAAAGGATTGCTCGTTGAGGACTATGTGCTAGGGTGTATGCACGACTCACTCAGAGCAAATGATTATTCATTAAGTGGAGGAACTAGTAATAAAAATAAAAGATTTATGGTATTTATCTTAAAAGAACAAATTAAAGGGTCTGCTACTTAGCTAACTTTCATAATGAGCTTTAACTTATACATCACATCACCCTGAACTAGTTACTATCCAGATGCATTGTGTAGTTAACAGATTATTCATGTGTAATGAAAATTTTATGTTTCTGTCTGTAGGTGGCGAACAATGCTTTATGCTGCATGTGTACCTGGAGTTCTTATTGTTGCTGGGATGCAATTTGCTGTTGAGAGTCCACGTTGGCTTGCCAAGGTACTCCTTTTGAGAATCAATTGATAGGGTCCCATTTTGTTGTGTAAGACCCTTTTGCATCACAAAAGCTCTATCTTGTAGGTTGGAAGGTTTGATGATGCCAGAAAGGTTGTAGAGAGCCTTTGGGAACCTTCTGAAGTTGAGAAGTCCATGGAAGAGATCAAAGCTGTTGTGGTAAATGATGATTCACGGGGGCAGCTGGTCAGACCTTCTGGTGCAACCACATAATAGAGGTACTTGTTTTATTAGAATGTACTAACCTTTTCTTTTGGCTGGTTTAAAGGAACCAAATGAAATGCTTATGAACTACATTGGCAGAGTGCATGTTTGGGCATGTGCATGCATGCTTGGTGGTTGGACTGCACTGCATGTGCCCTGAGACGTCATCGGATTCTCTTGTACTTAAACGCCTCATACGGACGACCTGTTAATTTGGGCACTAAGTTTTCTTCTCAACTTTGCTGTGATGAGTTATTGCTGAGATGTTCTGTCATAGTATTGGGAACATTCATGTTTAGCATCACCACCACAATACTTACATGTTTCTGCAGTTTTGGCCAGTTGTATATTTATTTTCGTCATGCTGTCAAGGGCTTATTCTGTAATGTATATGCAGTTGCATTGATTGGAGGGTCCCTTTTCTTTCTGCAACAGTTTGCTGGAATAAATGGTGTTCTTTTATTTTCATCATTGACATTCTCTTGTCAACTTTGCTGTGATGAGTTATTGCTGAGATGTTCTGTCATAGTATTGGGAACATTCATGTTTAGCATCACCACCACAATACTTACATGTTTCTGCAGTTTTGGCCAGTTGTATATTTATTTTCGTCATGCTGTCAAGGGCTTATTCTGTAATGTATATGCAGTTGCATTGATTGGAGGGTCCCTTTTCTTTCTGCAACAGTTTGCTGGAATAAATGGTGTTCTTTATTTTTCATCATTGACATTCCGTGATGTTGGTATTACAAGTGGTGCTTTAGCAAGCTTATATGTTGGAATAACCAACTTTGGAGGTGAGTAAACTTGGTTATTCATGTGCTCTATAACGGCTTGTTCTCAAACTCATGTACCATTTGTTTCTACTTTTTAGGTGCACTAGTTGCTTCAAATTTGATGGACAAGCAAGGGCTTAAAGAAACTTTTGATAGGAAGCTACCTTGGAATGGTATGTGCTATATAGCCTTTTATGGTATGTTAATTAGAACAAATTTTAGTACTTAATTAACTAATTATCCTTCGTATTGAAGTTTCTGCATTTTCTGCTGTCATGGGAGAGTTTATTGCAAGTTCCTGGTTTCTGTTCATATTGTTATCGAGACAGAGTCCACAGTGTGTGTGTTTTTTTTATTGACACCCACTCTTTGTCCTTGAACGCGGTTTAATTTTTTGTACCCTTTTCTTTCTGCAGGCTTTTGCAATGTTCCTTATAGTATATGGTATTAGCTTCCCGCTTGATGAAGGAGTTGCCCACAGCCTATCAATCGCTGGAACACTTTTTGTATGTACTTTCACTTTCTATTGTCTCTACTCTCTAGCACCCCTAAAGGTTAAATCAGCTCGAGAAGATATGTTGTTTCTCATATATTTCAAGTTTGAGAACTGAACACATTTGCAATATGATAACTTGAGAGAGCTTTACTAAATACATTATTTTTTATGTCGAAAAGCGATAGCAATTCTTGATAGAGGCTACTAAAGTTCTCTATATAGGCTACTAAAGTTCTCTATATAGTTCTGTTCAAGATCTTCAATTGTTGTTCTTCACGAGACTTGCTTAGAACTTCTGTGGAAATTCCCTCTGTGGATTTTTCAATGTATAAAAATCAGTCACTTACCTCATGAACAATGTGAAAATTGTCTAGCACGTTCTCTGCTTCATGATATGATAAATGAATTTGATTCATATAGTTATTGGACACTCACCTTGTTGATGTGTAATGAAACCACTAATTCAGAATATTTTATTAGAAATTTGACTTTGTGTTTATAAACTGGTTATAATTTTAAAAAAGATCGTTAGTTGTGATCTATTTTTCATTTGCAGGTACATTTTTTACTTTTGCACTTGGTGCTGGACCAGTTACTGGTATCATTATACCAGAGCTCAGCAGTGCTCGGACACGCTCAAAAGTTATGGGCTTCAGTTTCACTGTACATTGGGTATGCAGTTTCCGAATATGAAAATACTTTTTATAGTTTGTATGCATTCCACATTCTCACTGGATATAAAAATGTAATTTATCACTGCCAACGCCTTTAATCTAACTTACATATTGCATCATTTTCAGATATGTAACTTTCTGGTGGGACTATATTTTTTGGAGCTTGTGAATAAGTTTGGGGTTGGAACAGTCTATGCAGGTTTTGGTGGGGTTTCCCTGCTGACAGCAGTCTTCGCCTACAATTTTATAGTTGAAACAAAAGGACGTTCGCTTGAGGAAATTGAGATGTCCTTGAGCACTACTACCCCTGGCAAGCAAGAGTAGAACATCTCAATTATATGGTCAAATTGAACAACTGCGGGGAGGAACTTAAGAGCAGTTCGCTCAAAAAAAAAAAAAAAGAGCAGAGGGGGTACATTTATTCCATCCAATGTAGCTTACTATGTATTAACCTAACATGTGTATTGTTGTAGGCTAGTGGCTATGTCAAAGCATTATCCCATAATCCCATCAATCTTCAGCAGCAGCAATTTGTTGCAAATAACATCAACTCCAATAGTTATACCCATGTATATAATGCAAACTTGGAATCCAGTAGCTAGGTTCTCTCAGGCAGTGTTGGGGGGCCCTCGCTGCCAACAACGACGCTGTTGTGTTCGTTAAACTCTTATCCTCTTAATGAAATACGGGTTAAACCCGCTCTCGAAAAATATAATGCATAGGATAATCAAATTCAGGTTCTTTTTGCTAGCATGAGGATTGTTGTACAATATTGAAAAAGTGTGAAGAAAATGCCCCTTTTCATTTTTTAATACATCTGCTGTATGCTTTACGCCTTTTGTAGTATGTAAATAAGGGGAACACATGTTTCCAATAATTTCTAATGTTGCTTGATTGGTGAATTTGGAATATTCGCATCCTTTGTTCTGGCATAGCGCATCACTGCTCTGACATAACGTCTTTGGTTCTAACTTCTAAGAGTTTGTGCCACAAACGATATTTCACAGTGGGAAAGCATACAGACAATACGATGCTCTCTCTTTCATCAATCACAAGTAGGGAACGCAAGCACTCAAGCTGTGTAGCTTTTGCTGAATATTGGGCAGAGAAGTATCAAACATCAACCAATCCAGGACAGTGCTTTCAGTCCAGATCCTTTCTTTGATCAATGGTTTTGAAGCTTTACCACACATGAAACTCATGGCTGTGGCACACCCTGCCTCATATACTGTTGCTTCTGTTTTGTGGTCTCAAACTAGAGAAGCCAGAAATTTCTTGGTCAAATCAGACTATTTTCTCCATGTCTTTTATTGATGGCCTTTCATATATGAATTTTTTGCTAAGTTGAGGTCCAAAGAACGATGATGTTGAAATAGGGCCAAAGAACCACTCCATCTTTTGACTTCCCGACGCCGATTAGTCCATGATTTCCACTTGCAAACTATTGGACAGTGTGTTTGTTTGTTTCTGAAGGATGCATTTAACTTCATTGCAGTATGTTCTGAAATCTTTGGTAGCATTTCTGGCCCTGGGCCCATCGGCTTTGGACTTTTGTATCCTTCAGTGTTCATACTAGCGTGTGAAGTAGACTAGCATTGGACTGCAAAAGTGAATATATGCAAGTGCAGGGATCTTTCCTGGCAACTATGTAAATGATAAAATATAAATATAAAGTCCTACTTAAAAATTTATTTATATGTATGTTCTTAAACCTCCCTAATCCCACACTTGAATAGTAAGATCACAAGCATACCAACGTTCCTCTATGAGTTTTTTTTTTTCCTAGCAGCCGTGATCTCATCCAACCATACAAATAACTTAGCGTGTTTTTTTCTTCTTCTTTTCTGTATCTTTTGTTAGTGTGTTTTACTTTTAAGTTGAAAGCAATATCACTACTATGTTAATGACAGCATGGTCCATCTCAGTCCTAGTTGATAATACCATTTGCCTTCTTGCTCCAACAAAAGAAAAATGACATAGCACAGCAACAGTCACTTATTACGTTGCTGTCACTTATTACGTTGCTAATCACCCCACTACATACCGAAGGGCCACATATATATATAAAACCTTGGTAACTTCCTTTAATCACCTGTCCTAGGAGACCCCAAGGTATATAATATGGTTAAGAGTGGGTAATGCTGATATAACGTTGCTGAAGTAGGCATAGACAATAATGGGACGGAAAGAGATGACAGTTTTGGATCATATCCTCTTGTGCTACTTGTTTCGCTGTCTTATGTATGAAATTGTTCTTTTTCTATCTCCTTTTAATTTGCTTCCTTTTATGGATGAATGGAACACCAGTTTTGTGCTTGCCAACGGTAAATTAATCCTACGTCTCCGAAGCTATCATCCAATCGTACATCATCTTTTTTACCTGTATGAAGGTGCAGTGTTGACAGGCTGAATAAATTACTGAATAGTGCAATTATCTTTGAGATGGGATGGTGACATTTCTTTGTTCAACTTAGCATGCAAGTAGTAGTAGTCCATCATTGGTGTATCAAGTACAGGCATAGTAGGCCTTTGCATATTCATGTTGTGTTAATTTTTTTTAATGTAATGGTAGGCTCTGCCTTTCAGTTAAGAAGGGTAAAGAGGTTTATGTACAAATTAAGAGGGGAATTGCCCCCATTAGGATTACAGGTATATTGCCCTCTCCCCAAGCTAAAGCCCTCTTTCTTTGCTTGATATCCTCTTTTACCCTTAAGGCCACTTGCATTGCCGACTCGTGGACGTTGTTAAAAATTCTCCTATACCTTTCCTTCCATAGGTTCCATAGCATGTAGATAACCATCCCGCTGAAGTGCCTTCTTTCTTGTTTCGCTATCTTGGTTGTGGCCTTCAAGTGAGGTGGGTCTTTAGTGGAGTGGATCAACTGTACATCGAAGTACTCCCATGAAAGAACTTGGCTCCACATTGCCTTGGCGAAAGGGCAAATGAGTGATAGGTGAAGACATGTTTCCAAAGGTCCATTACATAGGGCGCATTGGTCATGATGAGTCCAACCTCTTCTTTGAAGATTATCCATCGTTAAGACTTTTTCCAACACCAGGATCCAAACAAACACCTTTCCCTTGTTCTTTTTTTTTTTTTTTTTTTTTTAACGCCTAGGCGCATTTTTCACTAAGCATAAAAGAGTTTTGGTACACACAGACGAGAGACGGTAGTCACAGGAGTACCGAACCTCGGGACCCAGAGAAACAAGAGGTTGTGATTACATAAAGCCAATTTGCAACAAGAGGGGAGCAAGCAGACTAGATCAAGCCATCCCATCGCCCAACCCGGTCGTGATCAGGTCTAAGGCCGCTGGGTTAAACTCCCCATTGAGCAGGACACTAAGCACGTTTTGCTTCCTGAAGGATATGTCCCCTACAGAACGCCCGTATGAACTTGCCTTTGACCTCCGCATCAGGGGCGTCTTCATGCACCTTTCCTTTGTTCTCAGCGTGTGCTTTCAAAATGGGGTCATTTCTGAATCCTCCATAGGAACCTTGGAACTGGATTCTGTACGCTAATCGGGTGGAGTAAGAACCATCGGTTGTCCACTTCCAGACTGAGTCACATTTTGGAGCCTTATCCAAAGGGAGACAAACTCCTCAACTTGGACAGCGGAGGTGATCCTGCCTCTTAGTGGTCGGATTCAACTATCGTTTTGAAACCCCTGTTGGATAGATTTGTTTTACCTTCTTACCAGATCGAACAAGTGTGACGCTAAATATTTGGGCGCCTCACCGCCCAGCCAGCTATTGTGCCGAAACGGGCCTTTTGTGACATCACCAATCGTGACATTGGTTGACGAGTTAAAGAGCGGCTGGTCGGTTTCGTTGTAAGGCATTTCTGTGCTTGCCAAGGTTTGGATTCGTCCACCCACTCCTGCCAAAGCCATTGTAGGCAAAGTGCCCTGCCAAATTTTTCTATATCCAAGATCCTGGTAATCAGCGATATGCTCGTATTGGTGATGTCAAAGAACGAATAAAACCCCTTGTTGAAGCCCCCAAACTGCCAAGGTCTAAGGGTCTAGCGATTGTTGGCCAGTTCACTAGACAATGACCGCCGTTTGCATTTTCTTTGCCTTTCCAAAGGAAGGACCTCTTGATTTTGTCTATTTTCTTCTTTCCCTAGCCGCAAAGTGCGAACACTGTGAGGTGATAGGTCGACATGGAAGAGAGGACTGAGGAAACTAGAGTGAGGCGACCTGCTATGTTAATTTTTTTGACAGTAACATCTCGGGTCAGTCGCTTATCCAGTTATCCTACCAAATCTTTGCCATGTCATTTCGCTGTTAACTAGCCGACCAATTGTACTGGTCTGCACAATTCAGCTAGCTTTAACATGCCATCAGACTAAAATCGACGTGTAAATGCAGGAACAAGTCAAGTTTGAGTTTGTGACCTCTCGTGCAATTCACACCTTTCGTTATCGTTATTGGAGGTTATCACGCTGACAATGCAAGTTGCTCATGACGACAGGCATAGCAAAAGTAAAACACACAAAAGGTGAACAAAGATTAGACTAACCGCAAGTGGCAACAGATAGGTTATATATGATCAGACAAAGAACTTTGTACTTTTTTTTCCCAACCATTGTAAACTTAATTCAGATGAAATGTTTGAGGAAATAAATGCCACAGGTATTGCTTTTACCCACTTTAGACCAATCAGGTCGAAATGTCATGGCCTCTCCACTGTATGATTATTTTTCTCTCTGAATCTCCATTGTCTGGTTGTTTGTAGAAGCAGATGGACTTATTTATACTTTTCTGGTTTGATTTCAGATAGTAATGTTTCCAATTTCCATCATGCATGCTCCAAATTTATAGAAAGATATCCCCAAGTAATGTTCCTATCATGCGCGCTCCAAATTGACAGAAAGTACTTCCACAATACGTCCACCTTTCTAAAACATGCACATACTATTTTATAAAACAAATTTATTTAAGTTTGAACAAACATACAAAAAAAGTTGTGGAATATAATTTTATGATAAATTTATTTATTTGTAGATCTAAATGTTGATACCTTTTTCTCTTAACGTAGTTAAATTTAAAAATGTTTGACTTCTTGAGAAAACAGATGCCAACTAGAGTTTGGCACCAATTAGAGTTTTTTTAATATCGTTGTAAACTCTAATCTTCAATGTCTTTAATGTACAGATGCCATTTTTAGAGGACGATATATACGCTGACATTCTTTCAGTTCAAGGTTAATGATGGAAGATACAAGGCCAAAAACACAGAAGAAATACTCCCTCTATTCTAAATTATAGTTCATTTGACTTTTTTTTTTGACTCTTGACCACCACTCGCCTAATTAAAAAAAACAGTCAAATTTAAGTCAATCTTAAGGATCTTTTATTAATATAGCATGCCATAATAAAAGAAGTATATTTTGCACAAATTTTTGTGTAAGACAAGTGGCCAAACATTGAGTTGAAAAAGTCAAATAAACTATAATTTGGAACAAAATTAGTAGTTTTTAAAGGAGGGAAAAAGAATCTGAACATCACCAACATCAGAATAAAGCCAAAAACGAGCACCTCTTCTCCGATCCTGGGTACTCTGTCCCATACACCTCTTCTGCACTCAATTAGCGTTCAGAAAATTCTAATCCTCTGGAGGAAAAGTAACTTCGTATTCATCTCAGAAGAAATTTCTTCTTGGTTGCTCGCTCGCTTGGTCCAATCTTGCGTCCAATTCTCTCTCGATTTGGCACTCAGCGTCGCGTCGTCCATGCCATCACTCTCTGGTTGAACAGGGCATGGCCGATGGCTTCTCTGGTTGAACAGTACATCGCATCACTTCGCTTCGCTTGCTAAGATCTGTGCTGTTTACTTGTGCACCATCCCCTCTGATAATACATCGCATTCAGCGTGGAAAACTGCTCTCACCGGCCGGTGGTCCGATAGCCTGTACCTGCACGTCTCGTATTGGACTTGCTTCAGTCCCTTGCCTCGCCACAGAATCCTATCGCACCTGCACAAGAGAAAGGTAAGCACCTCGATCGTTCTGAGGTCACATTCGTTCACCACTCAACAAACTCATGCCCATTTGCAGGATTCAGTGCATAAGGCTTTGCTTCTTTTTTTATTGTTCTCGAAAAGAAAGCTTTTTTCTCTCAAAAGATCTCGGAAAGAAAGTTGTGTGGGACTGTTGAGCTGACCATGCTGGAGCACGCTTCTTGTCGCTCCGCGCACCTTCGAAGCACCAGTAGTACTGATCGGAGTTGGGTTGGTACTTGTAGGTGGGGGAGAACGTGATCAAGCCTTCCTGCCAACCCTCAAAATGCTGCCCCCTCGAGAACTCGAACAATAGCTGCAATCGTGTGATCAAGAGAAACGTTGCACTGTTAATATTAAACATTCAGAAAATAGATTAAGATGACAAGTTGAAGATATCTCGTTGTGAAGAAAAAACCTGGTCGTTTTCCAATAAGATGTCCCAGTTCTTGGCTCTCACCAGTGACCTCGTCTCGGCCTCTTCCAAGGATATCCTATAGTTCAAGTCACCGAGCAGAACTACTTGACTGCACAAATGGGAAAGAAAACACAGCATACCCATCAATAAATTGTTTGGATAAATCATCCACAGAGATGTGATGCACAGGGTGATCTATGCAATTATGCTCGATGCCATTTCGGTTCCTTGTTACCAAGTTCTTATTCTCAGATGGGATACCCCCTCTGTTTTCATTTACAGAGGAGACAAGCAAAAATATAGTAAAATTTAAACATGTCACATCAAACTAAAGAACAAAGAGCACAATCATTAGAGAAAAATAAGATCTAAATCAAAATGTAGAGATGACTTATAATGATTACTAGTGGAATCCATATTCTAGAAGATGCTTAAGCACTGTTATTGACTTATTGTACAAATGTTGAGAGATAGTATGTTGACTTGTTGGCCAAAAAGAGAAAAACTGAAACAAATATGAGCTGAGCTAATGTACACCTACTCATGATCAAGGATCTTCTCTGGCAATTCCTGAATTGCAAGACCAGGGAACCATGTCCTCGTAAGTATGTCGACGACATCCAAATTCCTCAGCAGCACGTCCCCTTGTTTGCCACCTGAAGCCAGGTGACAACAAACGAAGCAAAAGCTAGTCTCATGCAACACAAATCGGATCGAAACAGAACCCTGCAAGCAATCCATGCATCCACATGTGCATGGTCATATCATTTGTGTACATGGATCATATATATATGTGCTTATGTATGCATCTTATGCTTACCTTGTTCCCTAGGCAGCCCATGATACCAGAACCAATGCATGACACATCCAGATGATGAATGAATGGCCGAAGGTTGCTTCTCGCCCATACTGACGTAAAGATGCCAACCATCTGCTTGCTCCTGATGCATCTGAAGCCTTCTCCCTGCATAGAGCCTTCCTTTGTACTGCTATTTGTAGACTCTTGGTTCAACTTTGCCCCTTCATCTCTTTCCCTTTTGTTGAGTGCCTCCCCGATTAGCGAGTTCCACTTTGCAGACACACAGCTCTTCCTAGGACCAAGCACATTTCTCGCATTGAGTGGTACTATCTCCTGGAACCTAAAGCATCATTAGAGCGAATCTTAATCAGCAGGAACAAAACCAGCATCACTTTGAAAACATATACGAGTTAATAGGTTGTTTTTCCATTCCCCCTAAGAAATATGAGTTAACAGGTTGATCTGAATTGGTTACCCCAGAACATAGATGTCATAGGCGTTAGTTCTTGTATCCAACCAATCCTCCAAGTCCAAGTCATCAGATGGTGTGATGCCACCAACATTCCAGGTACTAGCAAACACACTTCATACGCCCAGAAGAAATAAAGATCAGAAAGAAATGCTACAAAGTAGGAGCACACTTGAGTACTGAAATGCAAGGTAGTGCAAGTTACCTGTATACAAGTGTATCCTTCTGCCCATTCAAGGGTCTCTTCCCCAAGGATTCATCCACTAAGCTTGAAACCTCAGAGACAGATCCATGGCCATGCAGGTGCTGGTGGTGCAGCAGCTTGTTTGTCACTAACCTTGACCGGGTGATCTAGAACAAGAACAGCATATATGTTATATGCTTCAACTTTGCTAACAGAGACAAGAGAAGCGAGTAGCTACAGCCTACAGGTGCATGCCTGCTCATCACTGGTCTCACCTTTCTGTTCTCTCCCATGTTGTGTAGTATAGAGTACTAGAGACCACCCGCCTGTTTAATAGTAGCATGCAGGAGCATTCATGCACGGCCATGTAATGACCAAACATGGCAAAGTGCTGCATGTTATATAACTAAGGAAACAGGGAAACAAAGGGAGAACACGGTGACTGTGATGTTGACATATCAAGCAGAACTCTTCATGACGGCTAATATTTATCTTCAAAACATTCACACAGTACGGTGCATGTCAGGCTTTTTATGGACCAGCAGGTTCAGTGCCGGTTCTCATCATAACAAAGACAGCAGCTAAAGTTTAATTCTCAGCATTCCTGCGTCCATGGCTCTATCCCAAATACTGCAGTACAAATACATCAAGATTAACATCAGGACTTAGGAGACTATTTTTCTAGCAAATGGTACAAGAAGCAATATGAGTATGCAACCCAGAGTGTTCTCATTGGCAGGCTACACTGTCAGGCTTGATGGTTTGGCTGGGTAAGACAACCATCCTCTGTTGAATGAAGGCTGGGTGGGAAGAGACAAGGCACACTTGTGCAAGTTGTCTACCTAATATATATTGTTATTGTTATCTGTTTCTTATGCACTTGTGCTACCCTTGGGGTTTTGGCAATCCAATCATGCAAGTTGTGCTTTTATTCTGCAAAATTTTGGACTCTTGTCCCTATTTGCATGTGTATATTGTTTGAAAATTCAGAGATCTCAAGGCTGTACCAGCTGCTCTGCTGCGTGGTTGACTGCAAGGATAGATCTTGTAGGTAGCATAGGCTTTATAGACCTGAAAAACAATTCTGCTAGGGTGTTAATGCGCTTAATTATGTGCAGTTTCCTAACACAAGTGTGATAGTATGCTTACCTCTACCTGGGTCCGCAAAGGGAAGATATTATGTCTCATGGTTATCAGGTTGTGCTTCAATCCTCAGAATCGGAAAAAGGAACATTCTTATACATGGTGAATTCCTGGGCAAACTAGTAGAAATTTCAAATGAAAAACAAATACCTCTATCCAGTTCTACATGTTTTTTCCCAGGGATATGAAGACTTTAAACTACTGATTCTGCAGAAGTTCGGTCCAGGAAAAAAAAGACTGAAAAGAGGGAGAAGAGAAGAGACAGGCAATCACTTCTAGGCAAGACCAGTGCCCACCGTTCATTTTTTTCAGAAAATTCAGATTGGCATTTGCCACACATTTTTTCTACATTTAGACAAGCAACCAGTCTCATGAAACCACTATCGTTCTTTTTTAGCATTAGATGGAGCCAGGACATGTAGGGATGGCCCCACGTCACAGCAGGAGAAATTCTGTCCGTTCATCTCTATGGTAGACATGCCTACACACTGGCATGCAGCCAAGCACAGCTGTGGGAACTAGAAGTCTACGACACTGGCAATATCTCTAGTTGCAAGATGCCTGAATGGGCATTACTGCTTTATTGGTCAACAGTCAGATTCCATCTGTGCTAGCGCGAGTTAAAAAAAATGGCAACCTAGGAGAATCAAAATGTTTTTTCAATAAGAAAACAAGAAATAGCCACCGGAATTCAGGTTAGATAAGACTCGAATCTGTATGGTTGGATGCATGACCATATCTATTACCCCGACCAGTTAGGCTTGCCTTAGCCTCTTCAACAACCTTGAAAATTGGGAAAGTAGCAACAAGAAGTATGAGCGATCTAGAAATTAGGAACAAGTACCGCATGTATTATCTGGGTACTGAGATTGGAATAATTGATTCATATTCTTTTAGGTTTGTTGTCTCATCAATGACCAAGATGTTGTGGTGTTTTGTTCGCAAATGAACAATATAACATGGTATTTTTTTTTTTTTAAAAAATAAGGTTTGCTTGTAATACTAGTGCGAATTGAAGGGAGTTGAACTCGGAGCTGCAGAATTTTCCATTTTAAATGAAAGTTGCATATCCGAACGGATAAATAATAGGACATTTGGTAAATCAACAGTTATGGCCTTTTAAAGGGAACAAGTCCAGGTTCTTTTTTTCATTGATCATCATGAAGCAAATGATCAGCATAGCCAAAATCAGGCACTTACACCAACGCAAATGATCAGCATAGCTAAAATCAGGCACTTACACCAAAAAATGGTTGGTGTTAAGTATTTGCATATTTGGCAGACTTACTGCTACAACGTCCACAGATTTTTGCTTATTGAAACAAAGTTCATTTCAATAATATTGAGAAAATACGATCCTCACCTCTCTGAGGATGGCTCGCGTTGTAATTGGTAAGAGCTCAACTGATATAAAAATGCCTCATTCATACAAGAGCTTGGTATTACATTTTACTGGTTGTTTATCATACCAATGCGAGACTACCTTCGAAATCACGATCAGTTAAACGATGACAAAACTTATCCAGCAATGTTTCTTTCCTGAATGCAACAAAGACCAACTACAAGATCACTAGAACTGTGAGATGTGAAATTTACTACATGAGTAAAATTGGGCAATCACAACAATCTTGACATCACAATTTGGATTACTCATGACTGCAGTTATTTCCTATCTTTCCTATCATGGTAGAATACAAATTATTTCACATGCACTTAGCACTGAGTTCGATTAGTAGTTTCCAACTTTCCAGTTCATAATTTTTCGCTTTACATTTGATCATGCTAAACATACATAAATTGAACCTTTTCCAATATTATACACTGGCGAAAATATCACAGGTAAATGACACTTGAATGATGAAACTACCTGCAAACTTTATGAAGTCTAGAGCAAGTACAGAGTGGTACAACACACCTGACTTGTACCAATTTTGTGGCTAGAACAGAATCGTAACAGGCCCAGACTTGAGAAAGATGGAAAGATATGCCATAAGCCCATAACCCATAATAAACAAAGAAACCGTGACTCTAAAATGTGTTCAGAATTTCATACTAGCCAAATCAATGTGATAATACAGAGTATCGCACACATTAACTGTGCAAAAAGATAAGAGATGACTTCCTCCAGTCTTGATACTTGATGCCATTGTCTTTTAGTGGTCCACGAGTTGTAACTTAGATAATATATTTTTATAAGAATACGATTTTAATATCTAATGAATCTGTGAGTACTGGGATTATCAATGCACCTTGCAACATAAATCTATGTGTATGATGTATTTGTTTCCAAAATAATTGCTCTTTATTACTATTGATGGTCAAAATTTTAAAAATTTGACCAGATTTTGGTCAAAGCGCCAAGTATTTGTGACGAGAGAGTATATTGAAAACCCCATGTGAACAAACTTTGTTTCTACATACTACATTGTAGATGATTTGGCAACATAAAAGCTAGGTTCATTTTAAATGGTGAGGAAAAAAAATGTGAACACACCATTTTCTGAGTGAGGTTTGGTCCATGATAATAAATAATGTGAATGCCATGACTGCCTATAAATGACAAACAGAACTCGTCCAATGAACCTCAATTGGGCACTTGGCACTGAACCAAATCACAAACAAATCAGATGGCCCTTTTGGCCATCTAACTGCATGATGTTTTAATCTTGTAATATACTTCTCTCGGCATTTATCTACACATGGCAATGCAATAGCCACAAAGGGTGCCGTACAAGCATAATAAAAAGACAATATCCAGTGTGATTACATATCAATACCCACCCCCATAATTTAATAAGTATATATGGTCACTAACTGGTCATGAGCAGTTCAAAGTATATCTTTTCTAAAAGATAATAGGAACAACCAAACATTTGGGCATGACTTCGATGATCAAATTATTATATTCACTCTTTTCTATTTCTGTCAAATCTTGCAAAAACTACTCTCTCATTCCAAAAGTAGGTCATGCACAAGGATAAAGTAACAAAGTAGATTAAATGACCTAGTGCCTTCATTTATTATGTATCACAAATGATGACACAATAATTTATGCCATTGGTAGGAATTTAAGCAGGGACAAGGAAGAAAAAGGCACAACAAGCATTGGAATTCTAAAACATCCGATATTAAGAGAAAAATTTGTAGGCTAAAAAAACTTACATTAGAAACAGAGGGAGGATTATTGAACCAAATGCATTTTCAGACTATGAAGGTACATACTACAAAAATGAAAGGAAGGTAATAAGATAATACTGCAGTCGGCATAACCCTCAGAGAAAAAATGCCAAAATCTTGATTTTATAACCATTGGACAAACATTGCAAAAACATTAATTTCCAACAGAAATACAAAACAAAAATCTCGTACATACAACTTTTTGGTCAAGTGATTTCAGAACAAGCTTTGATCAACCCAACTTGCAAGATATAAAAGAAACTAAAACAGGTACATTATTATAAATAACATGGAACTACCTGTAAGTATCATCCTTGCTAGAGGGAGATACCAAATAACTGTTTACATGCATTTTAAAAAGTGTCAGTCTAGCTTATCGGAGCAGATGATAAAAAAAGGTACCTCAAATTATTGAGCCTAATCAAAAGCAATGGTTGCAGTCAAGGCTAAAGTAAAGAGTGAATTTACATTATCTTTGCCTTCAACAGTAGTATTACATACAAATGCATAAAACAAGAACTGAAGAATTAAGTTCAGTACACTGAATATGTGAACAAGCATGCAGCTAAGAAGTAGAACATTTGCTTACTTGAAATAAAACGGACAGTCATAAACAACATGATTTGACAAAAAAAAAAAGTTAATGAAAACATATAATTGATTTTCTAAATCACCATTCAGTGGCAAGTCAACTCTACATCATCCATATCCTTGGTTTCAGAAACACCTAATCCACAAACTTACAGAAGCAAGCAAAACCAATGCAAGACAGAATTCTACCTTATCTTACTTTTTGTAGTGAGATCAAGCAGTAACAACATATGCAGCATTAATCCACCTCATGACCATATGAACTAATTATGCCACAGAAGATGTGAATTAAAAACAGGAGGTACACTATAGGTCGATGAAAGTGCTACCAGATTTGTAAACATACTAAAGTGTGACTTATTGATATTACTTATTGATATTGCCACTCAAAATAAAAAAAAACTAAGAGAGTGTGACTTTAAGACAAATCTAGATGGGTTTATATTTTTATTCCAGGAACTACATTATAGGTCCATGAAAGTGCTACTAGATTTGTAACATACTAACATCTTCAGCAGAAAACATCCAATGCAACTTTTTGCCATACAGAATGTCATTAGACTACTATTAGCATCGACCAATCAAACATCAAACTGCGATTGCATGTTGATACCAAGCAAAAGCAACATATCAGTAAAAGTGAACATCAACGACATATAATTCAGCTTCTATGCTTGCAAATTACAAATTTATATTAATTACTGAAATATTCATCTCTCCAATCTGACAGGGTAAAAAATGTGAGAGAATGACCGAGGGCTTCAGAAAAAAATGCGAACCAAACCTTTTCTTTTAAAAGTGGCACTGAACTAATTGTCTATTAGGAGATACATTATTTTCAGCTTGACTCTAATATTATTTACATCTCGTGTAGGGATCTTTCCAAACATATACAACAGAATTGAAGACTAGAAATGACCGCGAAGACATAACGATAACATCCTAATTCCTAAAACATCCTAGTTTACAACTATTCTGCACTCTATGCCATGTATACAGTTCCAGTAAAACCACTGGTAACTACATAAGAAGAAGCACCTTTGTAGTTGATACTTGATTCGGCCTCACCATCTCTGAAGAACATCAAGTCTTGCACTCAACCAATTGATTATATCATTTTGCGATATCATCCCTTTCAGGTTCAAATAGAAGATCATGTAAATATCCATCATACAATTTTATTGATTTATTTGTTGACATTGATGCTTGGTATAATCGCCGGACGCCTCGGGTCAGTTATTGTGTCAGCTGTACCATGTAGAACAAGAAAAGGGACAGTAACTCTGCTCAAGTTTCTTTGCAAAAAAATGATGATATCCGAGTATTTCGCTGCCAGTTCTGACTCTAATTGGTCCAGTATACACAAGGGGGTCTGAATATTTCATCTTCAGAGCCTCTGGATCGCGTGAAACAGGGGTCCTCTCTTATGCAAAAGCACTGACTCGGTATTTTGGAGCTAGCATGGAGAATATTGGTGCAACAACCTGATATTCGAGAAATGACAAAAACATAAGCATTTCAGAATCCAGCAATAAGAAAAAGGCCCCACCGAGGTTCCTGTTGCAGTCACCAATAACCAGATCGTCCATATCAAAACATAAACATGACCTAAAGAAGAACATCAATGGGTTCTGTGCTGCAGTCAAACAGAAATTCTTGTGTAACACAAAATGGTTTCTTGATCCTATAGAAACAGGCATGATAATGAATCTGTTATGAGTCATGACCGGCAATGTATACACACGCAAGGGCAAGGCGCCTGCTAGTGGCTGAGCCTGACCCTGGCGTTAGTTGGCTAGGGTGGAGTCAGAATTGGTTAGCCGGTCAGGTTGGTTAGTTGGAGTCAGAGTCCTAGATTTGCTTATTCAAGAGTCTTGTTAGTTAAGATCTTGGAGTCTAGAGATTGGTTGGAGTCATGTAAGGACTATAAGAGTCCCAATTGGTTAATGATAAGGGCTTAGCCCAGGATTGAGATACTAATC